>OX276336.1:88690374-89222874 GCA_946251815.1 Dasysyrphus albostriatus | reverse complement strand
CCTGAGCGCGCCAAAATAGACTCAGATAAAACAAAAAATCTTGAAAAAGATAATAACGAACTTCAACAAAGACTTCATCAAGACATGGAACTTTGTCAAGATCTACAGAAAGAAGGCGATATTATTTGAAAAGAAAACGAGATATTGAAAAGCAAAAATCCACAAATAAACTCAAAGTCTAGCTTGCCACAAGTCTATAATTGTATATATTGTAATACTCTCTCAGGTTTGTTAATAAAACTTATTCACTTTTTTTAAATTCTCCACTTATTAACTTCACAAAAAAAAACACTTTACTTTTACAACCACAAAACAATTTATTGTTCACCACTGAAATTAATTCACCAACTTTACTTTTATTGCAACCAACTTCACTCTTTCACGATTAAAAATAAACTCCGTCCTCTTCCAGTCAGACATGTATTTTTTAACTTTTCACAAGGTTCCCGAAAAAGCTGGAAGTTTCTAGTGAATTTCCCTTTCCAAAGCTTTCAATCTTACGTTTAGTATTGGAAGTTCTAAGGCTCACCAAAGCTCTCCGTAGGTTGGTTTGTGTCATGTCTAATCCGGAATTCGGTGTTTCTTTTATTCGATAGTGGTTATAGTTCATTCGAGAGTAGTTATAGTACAAATGTGAGAGTCTTTACACTGCCCCCTTCTTAGGATTGATCGTCCTGACCATCACATCCTTCACCATTATAACGATGTAAACGGTCACTGTGAACTACTTTCATTTTGCCTCTAAATTCTCTCTGAATGCGGTAGACGACATCGTTTATTCGAGTTACAACAGTGTATGGGCCCTCCCAATTTTTTTTGAAGTATCGGTGAAAGTCCTTTCCGATGGTGGGGATTATAAAACCACACAAGTTCTCCCGCTTGGAATCCGTTCGTTGTTGCTTTTGTGTCGTATTGTGTTTTCATCCGATCACTTGATAGCTTTATATTTGCCCTTGTCCTTTCGTGAATGTCAAGAAGCTTTTCCTTCAGGTCTTTCACGTAGCTGTCTATTTCTTGGGGCTCATTACCATAACATCCAAATTTTATTTCACTTGGCAGTCGTATTGTGTTCCTGAGCAACATTTCTGATGGTGTATGTCCTGTTGAGCTATGTACTGTACTTCGATAGGCCATCAAGAATAATGGAATATGATCTCAGTCTCGTTGGTTGTCGCTTACAACTTTGGAAAGGTTTTCTTTAAGGACCCTGTTGAATGGTTCAACCATTCCATCAGATTGTGGATGAAGCGATGTTGTCCTCATTTTTTTAATGCCAAGGAGTGTACAAACTTCCTGAAAGATTTTGGACTCGAAGTTTCTTTCTTGATCTGATTGGAGTCCATCGGCACACCAAACCTGCTAATCCAGTTGAAAACAATCTGATCCACGACTGTTTTTGTTTCATGGTTTGGGATGGCAAACGCCTCAGGCCACTTGCTGAAGTAGTCCATTACTACCAGGATGTATCGGTTTCCACTTTCGGTTTCTGGGAAATGTCCCAAAACGTCTATTGCAATCCTCTCAAATGGCGTGTCCACGTTATACTGCTGCATTTTACTCTGGATTTTTCTGCCTGGTCCCTTGCTTGCAGCACAAGTGTCACATTTTCGGACCCATTTTTCAACGTCTTCTCTTGCATGTAGCCAGTAGAATCGCTGCCTTACCTTCTCCAGTGCCTTATTGATCCGTAAATGTCCTCCGGAAGCTCCCTCATGCATCTTTTGAAGAACGTCATTAACTTTGAATCGAGGTACGATTAGCTGCATCACATATGATTTGCCATCTGTGGACACTCACTTGCGTCTTAGCAGTCCTTTTGCACATGAAGTGAGTCCCATTGTGCCCAATATGCCTTAAGAGTTGGACTTCTATCGGAGATGTCATCCCATTCTGGTTTCTCCTGGTGTTCTTTCCATGCAAGAATGGGTTCAATATCCGAGTCTTCGTGTTGGGCGGTCCTCAGTTCTTCATTACTCCAACCGTAAATGGGATCGATTCTTAATCGCAGCTACCTCCTTTTCTTCTTGGCGTGTGCAATGCTTGCAGTCCGGTTTGCAGGGTCTCCGAGATAAGGTATCTGCGTTTGAGTGCAACCTTCCTCTTCGATGTTGAATCTGGTCGTCGCATGTCAGCAATCTCTCGATCCATCTTGCCCTCTGGATTTTTGAAGTTTAAAAGCTAATTAAGTGCGCCATGGTCTATTCGAAGAAGGAACTTCTGTCCATAGATGTACTTATGGAAGTGTTTTGTAGCCGATATGAGAGCTAGAAGTTCTCTTCTGGTCACACAATAATTTCTTTCTGGCTTTGAGAGTACCGTGCTGTAATAGGCGATGACCTTCTCTTCTCCATCATGAATTTGTGACAGTATTGCTTCAATTCCCACGTTACTTGCATCAGCGTCGATGATGAAAGGTTTTTCTGGTGTTGGATAGGCCACAACGGGTGTATTGCATAGGCGCTGCTTGAGTGTCTGAAAGCTGTTCTCGCACTCACTTGACCATTTGAATGGTTTGCCTTTTAAGGTAAGCTGATGCATACTTGGAACTCCATCAAACGCTCAAATGTTGCCGGAGCGTTGCATAGTCCCAATGGCATTACTTCGAATTGCCACAGACCATTTACTTCTGGATGGATTTCTACCTGCCAGTAGCCACTCTTCAAGTCCAATGTTGAGAACCATTCTGCTCCTTCCATCACTTCTAAAGTAACGCTGATTCTTGGCAGTGGGTAGCTGCCTTTTTTTGTCACGTTCAGCCTCCGATAGTCCACACAGAATCGAGTACTTCCATCCTTCTTTTTGACAAGGACGACTGGGGATGCCAAGGGCTTTTAGAATTTTCGATTAGCCCATCTTTCTCGAGAAGGAGGCTTCCAGCAACACCAAGCTATCGTTCACTTTAATTGGATGACTTGAGAATTTTTGTTTTCACAGAGTTCAATTTCTTCGGGTCCACAGTTTGTTGGGTGTCCACTTCTGTGATCTTAGTTATAGCGGTTACTGATTCACACTTTCCAACAAGTTCTCCCTCTCTAAGCTTGACTTCGTACGGTTTGATGTTAAGTATCCGTACGGGTGCCATGTTGTTGTTAGGTGTCACAAGAGCCCTGCCTATGGTGATGTTTTGGGAAGACTGCTCAGAATCTGGCTCCACCATAAGGTATCGATGGCTACCAAAATCACCCTTTCGATCGAAGCTACTTGTTTCTTGCCGTTTAATGTGCTTCTACAGTCAGACTTTTATTGTTTCGTTTAGTGTGCGAGACCTGAATAGTGGTTCTGAGGCCATCGATACCGGAAACCAGCTTCTGCCCCTCGTTGGTTCTTACGCGTTTCCCGGTTGAGAAATAGGTGGAGTTTATATTGATGCTATTGTTCCTATTTCTACCGGTCTTGTTACAATTCCATTTCGAGCAGGTCCATATCGCTAGCTACCTTGCAACGTTGTTCTCTGGCATGAACACTCCTCAATTTCTATGTCTCTTACTCGATGGACTCCTTCAGATGCCTGTTCTTCTGCTTCCAAAGTCAGAGTTAACGTTTATGCCTCAGGAATAGTGCGTTTTTTAGCAGTTCGAATTGCTCGCTGAAGGCTGATATCAGATACAGCATGGACAAAGGCCTCTGTTGCGAATTGGTTGATGATTTCATCCCCTGCAGCCGCATTTGCCAGATGTGCCAACCGTTCGATGTCTGCTTGGAGCTGTTGCAGAGTTTCTCCTCTTTTCTGAACTCTAGTATTGAATTGAACGCGGAGGACTTCTTGCATATGGCCATCTCCAAAGCGTTTGTCAATGGCCTGAACAAGAGCACTGAAGTTGCCATTCTTATCTGCTTCTTGGAGTTCAGCAGCAGTTCCTCTAGGGGAAAGCGTCAGAGGGATATATTTGTCTTCCTCGTCCCAGCCATTTGTTGCTGCGGCTGCCTCAAATAGCTTCTTATAGATTGACCAAGAAGTTTGTCCATCGAATTTTGGTGGATGCATCTCCTTCCTTTTTGGACAGTCGCCAGAACTTTCTCGAACCTTCATTTTCTTTACCTTACCCAATTCCTTTGTAATGCATTCGATTTTTTCTTCAACCTTTTCGAACTTTGCTTCTACTGTCAAAATTTGCTTATCGACAGTCAAAAATTGTTTATCGACATGCTCGTCAAGGGCAATAATTCTGCTGTCAAGGCATCTTACTTACCTTCGAGCAGACTCTTTTGTTCACTGCGCTGTTGTTCTAAGAGATTCACTTGTTCTACAAATTTGGCAAGCAGCTGAGACAGCATGCTGTTCATGTCGGATGGTCTTACTTATTCTTGCTCTTCCTCCAATTCAATGTCGAATATCAACGTTTCTTGGTTTTCTCCATGTCTTCTTATATTCTCTTTCAGACAAATTATAAGATCATTCTTTGTTCCAGCTGTAGGGAGACCTCGCTTGTTCAGTTCTGCCTTAAGTTCAACTAAATTTAAATCATTAACAGCCGTATTTATTAAGAAAATTTAAAAGCTGCGCAACTTTAAAATGCCTCTAAATTGCTCTTAAGTGCGAAATCGGTATCTATGTATAATCAATTTTCACTTTTAAGCAACGTTACTTAAATGCGTCTTAACTTAAACGCCATTCACCACGTTTAAATGTTACTTAAAGCCATATCTTAAACATATTTTGACATTTGAGACGAATAGTTTTTTTTATTATAGAAATACGGGTAGGTACACCGTACACCTATGTATGGACGTGGGTAGAGTTGTCATATTTTTGCTGCAGGTAATGAAAGTTTTAAGATCTGTGGTTTCCTTTAGTAAAAAGTTGTAAAATAAACTGTTTAGCTGATTGATTAACAAATTCTTATATTGAAAGGCCAAGATTTGATTTAAAAAAAATTAAATAATAGAATTTCTCATAAGAGCATCACAAACCAAAATGGAGTCATGTTTCATTTCTTTTGCATTCACTATGCCTAGATGCTACATCCAGTTGCTTCTCTTTCGCTCTTACATGCGCTCATTTTTTTGCAAACAAAAAATGTTGCCAAAAAACAGCTGAAATGTACATGTATTAGTGAGTTTTCTCACGTTGCGTTACATTACAATCGTTTAGTTAAGTAGCAATAGAAAAGTGATTATAAATGAGAATTTGAGTAACGTAGTTTAAGGGCAATTTAAATATTTAAGCAAACTTAACTAAATGACCTCTAAGAAAATGACCTTTAAGAAAATGTAATAAATTCGGCTGTAAGAGTTTTAGCCATTGTCTTTTCGTATCTACACTTTCACAGTCACGTTCACTTTTTGTAATTATTGTCTGTTAAAACACAATAAATTATCTAAACACAAATAAATTAAGTTTTATCCCTCTTCTTACACCAATGTAATATTTTCTCAGGTTCGTTAATAAAACTTTTTCATTTTATTTAAATTCTCAACTTATTTACTTCACAAAATAAAACACTTTACTTTTCCTACTGCAAAACAATTTATTGTTCACCACTGAAATTAATTCATCAACTTTACTTTTATTACAACCAACTTTACTCATTCACGATCCTCTGCCGGCCAGACATGTGCTTATATACTTTTTATAAGGCTCCCAAAAAAGCTGGAAGGTTCTAGTTTTTGCTTCTAGAGCTTTCCACATGGGAAATTTCCCATAATTTTTCCTTTTGAAAGCTTTCAATCTGACGTTTAGAATTGAAAGTTCTAAGGCTCACCAAAGCTCTCCGTAGGTTGAGTTGTGTCATGTCTAATCCGGAATTCGGTGTTTCTTTTATTCGATATTGGCCTTGTATATAAACTTCATAGGAATATCATGAACATCGCTGATTTTAGCGTCACGTAGCGGTCAAACAGCTTGCCTACTCTCAACACAAAATGTTGAGGGAAACATTTGGATGTTTTTTGTTTCATTTTTCTTCCACTTTTGTGTGTTTTGTATTTTTATTTTCAGTCATAAGAATGCATTGGTTAGGGATGGGTCGCCGCTCAGCGCTCCAGAAATGAATACATTTTTTGTATCTTATTGTAGGTATGTAGGTCGTATAGGCAGGCTGGTCGCCGTCCGTGGTTCGTTCTTTTAGATGGTTGGTGGGGTGGATGGTTTGTTAACAGCCTTATTCTCGCGTTGTGAGGTCTCACAAGTCACTAGCTCTTGTGAGGTATTCCTTGTGAGGTTTGTTGTGATTCGATAACATTTTCGGTATTCTGGGAAAAACCTCAAAAGAATCCTCACAAGAAACTCACCACAGAAAATGGGCACGTTCAAGCATGTCAGATTTTCATGATTTTTGATTTCTTGGGCTCTGATTGGCTGACTGTCATAAAAAGAAATATAAGTGAACTTAATAATTTTCTCGATTTATGTTGAACGCACCTATTTACTACGAAAGAAGAAACATATGATTTGTTTGATTGTTTTTTTAATAATAGGTAAGCTAAAATCAAATAATACATGCATGTATGTTTATTTTTCAATGAGTTATACTATTTAAAGTGAAAGTAACTAGAAATAAATACATATGAACATGTTAATGTCGTTATATGTGAAATCACAGGAGATCACAGTTTCGGTAGTTTTTGTGAGGATTACAACTTGTGATGTTGCTGCCAGAATACGAAAACCTCACAAAACCAAATTAACCTCACCCTATGAGTTTGTTGTGACTTGTGAGGTATCAGTGAGGTTTGCCCACTGATCTCTTTAATACACTGAATAGCGTATCGACATAAAAAAGTTGCTTCCATTTGAAGAATTGTTATATTATGAAGCTGACCACTTTTTTGTATAACAATATAACTGTATAACAAGTTATACAAAATAATCCACTATGAAAACGTCAAATCTCCCTTCGTTGCTCCCCCCAAATCTGTTTGCTAACATTGTTGTGTTTTATTTATTTTATTTCATTTCTTAATGGTTAAATGAAATGGAACTACAAAGGTAAAGAGTGTGACAGTGAGGTAAGATCATAAAAAAACACAGACTATATAATCATCTACATATATACTATTACCTGTTTAAACACCTTTCTATTGATATAATTCTAGTGCCATTGGAAAATAATAAAACAAACAAAATGTACACAATGAATAACTTAATAAAAAAAAATTATAAAATAAACTCCCACAAAGTTTTTCCCTTTCATATCATTGGTCTGTTTCTCTTTCTTCAGATTGAAATTTTGGAAACAGGTTTTTTTGTGTTAGTGTAGACGTCAAATTATGAAGCCGACCACCTAATTGTCATCTTCAAATGGAAGCAAAAAAACTGTTATACATTATAAGGAACACACTATCCAGTGTATATAGAGATCAGTGGTTTGCCAAAATAGGGCTCCCAAGTAGCAATTTTCCTCTCATAAGAGTTTCCTAGAGGCTTGTGAGACTTTATTCCGGGAGTTATTCTCACTCTAGAAGAGTACTCCTACATCCTTATGAAAATGGTAAAAGCCTTAAATGGCCCACTTACGGGAGTTAATTTTCCTCTTATAGAAACATTTTTATTGTTCCTATGGGCTGACAGATGCTTTATTAATCTTGTTAGAAGAATGCGTTACTTCTTGTGGGAGTTGATGAAAAGAGAAGGAGTATGCGTATAGTTAAAAAAAACAGATACTAATCTTTCACATTTGTATACTTCTTTCGGAAACTTGGTACCAAGTATTTATGTCTGTAAGTGTCATCGTCATTATCTCATGTTGAAATATTATTGTGTGAATTTATATTTTCATTTTACGGCGACGTTAATATAATTGTAGTTTGTCAAATCTTAGTGCGATTGAAACTTTTGGTACTAACTTGCACATTTTACTTCGAAAAATAACGAAACGCTTTCAAAATAATTGATATTTAGATTATTTTAATTTTATTTTGAATTGCAAAAAGGGTTACCTTGATGTTTGCTTTTAATAAGAATAGTACTTTTTATGCTGACATTATTTATGGTATTTATTCATGTTATATGACGAAAAAGATATAATAGCAGATAATATGTCGAATTGATAATCTTATTCTTGTATGCCTGTTTTTGTAATCTAAGAATTTACAAGAGGTTAAGAGACGTTTTAATGAAAAAAAATTAATTCAGAATTTATATTTTTAGATATTTTTTTCACGTTTCTTATTACTGACTTTTAATTTTGTCACTATACGGTGTGAATTTCCGATTCTCTGTAAATAAATGTCATTATTTCAATTTGATGATGCTCCTACGAGACAAAGAACTTAAGCACAGATTTAAATACAAAATTACACATTACGATTATACTTGTACAAATACTTCTTTTGCATTTAATGTTGAACAAAATAAACATCAATATCAATACACGGAAATATTCCTTTAATAGATTCATCATAATGGAAAACATTATTTCAAAATTTAATTTCATATCACGGTAACCCTCAAACTATACAAAAAACACTTCGTTCAAATTTAAATATGGCTGCTGTCGTATTGGAACTTTAAACTCTTAAAACGATATTTTTATGAGAGTGTTGTCCATTTATGTTGGTATGCAAATAAACACTTTTTTATAAGAAGTCTGATGCTTTTATGCGACTTTATTTTGACATCTATCAAACGAACCAAGAACAAATCGGTGATGCGCGTTCCCTTTTTTCTTAAGAATGTGAATTATTGTTGATGTTTAAAAAAAGATGAAATCTCAAAGTTTGAAATATTAAATTTTATGCTTTACCTTTTCCGAACGATAAATCTTCATTATAACGTCATAATTTTTGGAATAAATGAACAAAGAATATCAAAAAAAATAACAATCCGCAACAAAACTATAATATTTGATATTCGTAGTAAAATTTTAAACTGCGTAAATCTGTCTAATTTTCCACACAAATTCTGACAAAGTTACGAAGTTTAAAACATTAAAACGTTTACAACGGGCTTTCGCCGTAAAAAACCTAATATTACATCGAAATAAAATAAAAAGAAAGTCTATCACCGAAAGTTCACATTTGTAACAAAATAAAATACATTTTAAACAGTAATCGGCATCAGCATCCAATGTTTCCTTCAGGTAGACAGACCAATAGAAAACTGAACGCCAGAAAACAAGTACATACAAAACGTTAAAAAAAGAACGACTGTTGTATGAATCAAATAAAGCGCAATTAAAGTGCAACATATCATATGAATCCTATAGTTAGAGTTTTGTAGTTGTTACTTAATTAGCTCTTGTTAAGAGATTTTAAAGACTTAAAAATGATGTTTAGAGTTTAAATTTGAAAACAAAATTATTATAAGACTTTCAATCTACATACAGGAGTAATAATTGTTCTAGGTATAAGATTAAAGTGATTTGATCCAAGAAAAATGCTTACATCATTTAATGAAAACACTATGAGACAAATTCATGTTTCATTATGACAGATCAAGTCTTAAGTTTAGCAATAAGATCTAAAAAAGTACTATGAGTGTTTTTTTGAGAAAATGGGAGCTTAGCTCTCGAGAGTATTTTAGTTGGGCTGTAAGTGACGTCTTCGTTCTGATGATTTTTTTTACTTTTGCTCTATCCCTTTTTGTGCATCTGCGTGTGTATATGTATATTTTATTTTCATATGCCTCGCTCTTGACAGGAATCTTATTTCGTATTTTCTTTTCAGAATTTTTGTGAGGCATACAAATATTTTAAAGAAAAGTTGGAGGACTCGTTTGCGGCGGGAAAACATTATAATAGCCTTTTTGGCGGTTGTTTTTTTATTTAATTTTTAACTTTCCCTTGTCCTTTTTTGTGCAGTGCGTGTGTACACTTGCAGGTATAACTTTATTATTGTTCTTTTCGATCTTTAAATAATGGCAAGAGTTTTCATTTTTGTTAATATATAATTTAAGGGATTTCTGTTCGGTATGAGCCGATTTGAATGTATGTAGGCAGGTACCTAACATATAAGTAATGAAATTCGTTAGAATTCAATTTTTTATTATTCCTTTATTGAGACTTGTAAAAGACTGCCTAACTTATTACAAACTTAATATCTAAAACCCTCAAACATGCAATGCTTTGGATACCTTGCAGCTCGTGCCAGATATCGCATTTCATCCTTCTCGTCGTCGGTTCTTGACACCAGTCTGTCTCGTTTATAGAATCAGCTGTGTCAGCATGGTTCGTTATTGATGACGACGATGTGTGGCTCGGCGGATGTTAGGCGATCGTGTTAACTCCTCCCTCACTTAGATGAAGGCCGTCCTCGGGCTTCTTGAGAGCTTTGATGACTTTTTGAAGGTCGACATTTTGGCGCTGCTTCTTCTGGCATTGCTTTAGTTTAATGATGGTATAAAAAACTGTAATGAGTGCAAGTGTCGTGAGGCAAGCTATAAGTGGATGGGTCGTCAATTTTGTCTCCATCTCACCAATGTAATGCAAATTGTCCATGTTCATTCTGTGAAGGTATGGTAGGCTCAATATCTCTCTATGACCGGTGATATTAAGGAGCGAAGATGTTGCACTACCGGGTTGCTTTTTCTGGACATTATTTCGATTGATAAACTTGGACCCATTGATCCACACAGCATCATCAAAAGTCAGCAAATACGTCCCGTTGATGTCCGTCTCAAAATCATTCTCCCTTATTCTGGCATTTCTGTTGTTTATTATAACTATGCCATCATCAATAACCAACACGGATTCCCGATGGTCCGGCTGTGTGTTGCAATGAGCCATGCCTCCAGAGTGTAATTGTTGAGCACATGTCTTGGTCGGTAATTCCTTGCAAAATGTTAACGTTGTTGCTACGTTGCAGTCCTCAACAGCTAGCACTTGTCTTCCACATTCCGCCACCACATCATCTCCATTGAAGAATAAAATATTGCCGTTATGAGCAACAGGGTAGATTATTACTTTCTTACAAACTAACTTAGGTCTAGGATAATTAATTATGAAATGTAAAATATAATCATTTTGCAGAACCTTTAAATTTGCAACTTCCATAAGTTCTGTAACACTAACATTAAAAAATTGTTCATTTATTATGACTTTTAAGTCATCATCATCTAAAATTACTGGATTTATGACCCTGAGCTTTGCAAGTGTTATAGAGAACATTAAATTTTGAATTTCTGAAATGAGCATTCTATTTCTTGCTAACAAGATTTCATAAACATGGACAGTGTCGATTTCTGATTTTTTTGAATAAGCCAGAATATTATTTACGGTGTCTGTTAATCTATTAATTTGCTCCTGAGATTTTGTGTTTATTACAGATTGTCTATTGTTGGAATCGATCAATTGGGCTTGATTAAATTTAATTTTTTCGAAGTCGTCGAAGTCAGGGGTGCCAGCCACAATTTTCAAACCTGTGCCTAAGAAATTTAAACTCCTTGCGTTTCTATGGTGGATACTTATACTCTTGAAGAGTGTTTCTAAGTGCTTAAGGTCTATTTCCACAATCTTTCGCATATGAGACTGTGGAGGGAACAGCTCGCTCATGTTTTTTGATTCGTTTATTATTTGCTTAAAGGCAGTCAAATTTGTTGTGTGGCGTAAGTATCCGTTACCCTCCCAGACAATGACATCCCCGTCTAGTATTGGAATATAGTTAGAGCTGGTGTAGTCTGTTAATTTAGCCACGACTGTTGTCATCATAAATAATAGAAGAATCCTGAAAGATTAATTGCAAGAATAGAAAATAATTAAGGTTCTATTTTAGATTGTCTTTATGGACCACCCTCCCTTTAATTAAAACCGTTGTTCCTAAATCGGCTTCCACTTTTTCTTCAACGTATAATGGAGTTAGCTTATTACCTAATCGTCTATTTGTTTTTACTAATACCTTTTCTCCTACTCTGAAAATTCTGTTCTGCCTTGTTTCATTTTCCCTTAGCAACTGTAATTCTTGGGCCTTTTGAACTTTATTTTTAATTTTTTCTCTAAAATCTGTCGGGGAGGAGTGTATTACATCAATTGGTCTTTGGTTTGTAACAGAATGAACGGTCCTATTGTATTCTACTGTTGCTAATAGTATCAATTCGACTGTTTCTTCGACTTTTCTGTCAAGTTTTAGACATCTTGCAATTTCTAATAGAGTGCTGTGAAATCTTTCTACCTGACCGTTGGATGTACTGTGTAAGGGTGGAGCATTTACTATGTCAACATTAAAATGATTGAGCAAAATTGACCTAATTGTCTCGGATTTTAAAGAAGCCTCATTGTCACAAAAGATTTGTTTGGTATTTGGGAAGATGTTCATTATCTCCAGGATTGGAACTTTTACGTCTATTATTGTACGCGATGGTATTGGCATCACAACCGTAAATTTGGAAAACTTGTCAATGCAAGTTAAAAAATATTTTTTATCCGTGGAGAATATGTCAATGTGAAGCATTTCTCCAGCATACGAGGGAACTGGTGTCTCGCCAATCAATTGTTTTTTTGGATGCCGATCGTACTTCGACTTTGAACATATTTTACAGTTGGCCACAATCTCGTTTGCCTGTTTCGTCATTTTTGGAAAGAAATAGTCACATAGGATTTGCTTAACGTTTTCCTGAGCCGCTCTATGTGCTCGGTTGTGTTCAGTAATTAAAATTTCTTTTTGTTCATTCGGGTCGAATATATCTAACACAAATTTATTCGTATGCCAAAACTTAGTTGATGGAAATAACTCGACTAAATTGTGTTGGACAAAAGCTAGAACTGGCAGGTCACAATGAATTACGTTGACGACATCTATTTTAATCACATTTTTTAAAGTGTTTATCAATGTATTCCTGTCTGAAAAATTAATGAAATGTCTAGATTTTTTACCAAATATTATAAATGTACGAGTTGAAGCAATTGGGTCTTCCTCTATAACTATTTGATTTCTGAAGCAGTTTAAAGGTTTATCTGTTGTTTCGATTACATAAGTCAAGGATAACTCGCTGTGAATTGTAGCGGCATCAGAAGATGCCTCATTCTCCAGTGCATGAATATTTTGTCGCGAAAGTGCATCAGCGACATAATTCTCCTTTCCTGGCTTGTAAAATATTTGAGCATTATGCTCGTCTACATAAGCTTTCCAGCGCTTAATTTTTGCATTTGTATTTTTATCCGAAACTGAAAATGAAAGAGGTTGGTGATCTGTAAAAATATTTAGAGTTTTCACTCCATAGAGATAGTTACGTAGATTCTTTAATGACCACACAATGGCCAACAGTTCTCTTTCATTTGTTGCAAATTGCAACTCTTTACCTTTGAGTGTTCTTGAAATCATTGTTATAGGCTTTCCGTTTTGTGATAAAACAGCTCCAAGACCATGTGATGAAGCGTCCGTCGTAAGATCGAAAGGCTTCGTGTAGTCTGGATATAACAATGTGACGTCTTCTGACGCCAAAATTTCTTTTAGTTTATTGAATGCTTGGAGTTCTTTTTCTTTTAATTCTATTTTAATTTTTTTTGATTGATTACCACTTATTTTGCCATTCTCACCCTTTAATAAATTAGTAAGTGGTTTAGCTATTGATGCAAAATCTTTAATAAAGCATCTATAATAACTAGCTAGACCTAGAAAGGATCTTATTCCAAAGAGTGTAGAAGGTTGTGAATAATTTTTAATCGCCTCCACTTTAGCAGGGCAAGTTTTTATACCATCCCTCGACACTATAAAGCCTAGGTACTCTACATCCGTCTTAAAAAAATTTGATTTTTCTCGCGAAACCCTCATGTTCGCTTCATACAATTTTTTTAAAACCGAATCAATATCTTTGACATGTTCATTCTCAGTTTCTGAGAAAACAATTACGTCATCGACGTAAACATAGCAATTTTTTCCAATTTGTTCACGAAGGACGTCATCTATAGCCCGTTGGAAAATACTGGGGGCGTTTTTCAACCCAAACGGAAGGCGACAAAATTCGTATTTTCCACCGTTAACGGAAAAAGCAGTTTTTTCCCGATCCCTTTCCGCTAATTCAATTTGGTGAAACCCTGATTTTAAGTCTAGAGTTGTAAAAAATCGTGCTTTGCCTAAATTTGACAAAATCGTTGTAATATTTGGGATAGGATATTTATCGTCTATGGTTTTTTGGTTGAGCTTTCGAAAGTCCATTACTAAACGTTTCTTTTTATTGCCCAACTCATCTGTTCCCTTTTTATCAACTACCCAAATGGGATTATTGTAAGGTGACCTTGACGGTCTAACAATGCCATTCTTTAGAAGATCCTTAATTTCATTATTTACGAAATCTGTCACACCCATAGGATATGGGTAAAATTTTGAGTAAATGGGGTCTTCACTTACTGTACGAATTGTGGCAACGATGTTAGTGTTATACGGCAAAGATTCATTTGAATCTGCAAATGTTTTTATTCTATTACGTATCATATTTCTAAAATCTACGCTTACGGATGATGGAACCTTAATGTCCTCTACTTTCGTAAAGTTCACATTGTCACATTTATGGAAGAGAATAGTTTCTAACCCTGAATCGAAGCGAATTGAATTTTCTTTTAAGCAAATTGTGGCGTTAACTTGTGTTAACAGGTCAAGACCAATAATTCCGTCAAAAGTTGACAGATTGGGTAAAATAAAAAAAGTGCTATTTCTCCCAAAAATATTTATAAAACATTTGAGTTCAATATTGTTAAAACCATGAATTGATTTTACTAAAAAAGATGCGTCTACTGGCACTAAGCCTTTTATCTCTTGTAATGGCCTGATGTAATTTTTCGAGGCACCTGTGTCAATTAAAAACTTTACTAACCTCCCTCCTACTGTTTTTTGAATAAACGGTAGTTGGGAGCTTCCCCTAAAAAATTAACATAGTCAAAATCATGTACCTCAGCTTCCACTTCATCTACCTGCAACGCAGCTGTGGCTTCATAGTCACCTTCATTATTCCGTGGAGGATTTTCCTGCAAATAATTTACTCTTTGGCGACGCTGTCCCGATTGTCTTTGAAAGCTACTTGGTCTTTTATTCCTTTGTTCTTGCCCTTGATCATAGGTATCGTTACTATTTTGGTGTTGATAGCTATTAAATTGGCGTAAACGTGATGATGTCGGATCGACATCCATTTTTTCACGACTGCTGGGGACTTTAGAACTGTTAAGTTCCAATTGTTTGTCATTTTCATAACTTTGCCTTTTGTTAAAATAGGGATTTTTGCCTTGCTTATTAATTTGGCTGTTATAATTGAAGTTATTACTATTATTATTGTTTTGGTAACGGTTCGGCGATCGTTTGATCTCGGACCTTAGAGATTTTTCTTCAGAATTTTTCGCATAACTTGCCGCAAACAGATACCTTTCATTGTTTGCTTCAACTTCTTGAGCTAAAGCCAAAGCAGTAGGCATATCAGACGGACGCGCCGAAAACAATACATCACTTAATGGTTTTTTTAACCCAGATATAAAAACTCTAAGGGCGTCTCTTCTGTACTTTTCGTTAAATGCAATGGCTAATGCACTGTCATATGACATATTGGCTTTGTTTGTAAGGAGGGTAAGTTTTTTTTCAATCTCGTCATAATATTCTAGAACGGTAAGGTTTCCTTGCCGCAATGTACTGAGCTCCTGCTCAATTAAATAAATTGGACGTACATCGGCGTACGTAAAGTCTAACCTAGCTATGATAGCTTTAAAATTTAAAACTGTATTGAATGAAGCCAGAACAGCATCGGCTGGGCCTCTTATTTTATTTCTTATTATTCCAACTGCCTGGTAATGTCTAGAACTACCATCGTATTTTTCGAAAACTTTGTAGGCAGAGTGAACCGCTTGACGCCAAGAGACATAAGTGCCCTGTTTGCCCTCAAATTCCGGGAGAGATTTAACTATGTCGAGACACTCTTCACACCTATGACCTTCCACAATTTCAATTTCTTTAAAAATTTCAACTTCAGGTTTATTTTGTGTCACTGTTAAATTTTTCACTGCATCACTTAACTTTCGTTCAAAATCCAATTTTTGTGCTTCAAGGGCACCACTGACTGCGGATTCTACTAACACTTTTAAATCTGTAGCATTCATTTTTGTTTCTATTTTTTTTCCTATTTGTAGGTAATTAAACTTTTCTAATAGTGTTTCAATATTCTCAGGTTCACTCATTAACGGTAGATAATATTTATATGCAGTTTAATTAATTTCAATATCAAAAAAAAACTCACAAACAACAAAAAAATAACACTTGCAAGCTTTACAAATAAAAATATTCAAAGTATAGAAAAATTCTTACATTTTTACATAAAAGAAAATAATTCTTAATGCTCGTAACCGATGAATGATGATTTTTTTTTCAGTTGGTTGATTCCGGTTGATATTGTTTAGTATTCCAAAAGTTCTTTCAAGTTGGGCGCCAGTAATGAAATTCGTTAGAATTCAATTTTTTATTATTCCTTTATTGAGACTTGTAAAAGACTGCCTAACTTATTACAAACTTAATATCTAAAACCCTCAAACATGCAATGCTTTGGATACCTTGCAGCTCGTGCCAGATATCGCATTTCATCCTTCTCGTCGTCGGTTCTTGACACCAGTCTGTCTCGTTTATAGAATCAGCTGTGTCAGCATGGTTCGTTATTGATGACGACGATGTGTGGCTCGGCGGATGTTAGGCGATCGTGTTAACTTATATTGTAAAGCTATTATGTAAAATTTCTCCGTTTTGATTTTTAAGGGTTGTTGTTTATTTATTTCTTCATTTAGTAAAGAAAATTGCTTAAAGAAATGATGGCATAAGTTAATGTGAAAGTTTTTCAATTAAAAAATAAGGTAATATTTTCATTTACAATTTGAAAAAGAAAATATGTAGGTACCTACCTTATAAAAATCAATAGATGTATTTTTGGAGGATATTGATTTTTTAAATTCAATAAATTCCTACATCCAAACAAATAATTAGTGCATTTACCTAAAATGTTCGCTTATTTGGCAAAACTTTCGTCGTGCAAAACCACGAATATTTGTATTAATATGCACTAATTGACTTTCGTAAAATTACAAATAGCATTGTTTATTTCATTCGTGAATGCTACGAAATTCTTGTATTTTTACAAATAAAATTTAGTTGAATTTACGAAATATTTTTCAAAAATTTTGTAGAATATACTTACAAAATATTTTGGGATATTTTGTGTATTGTACGAAGTCTTTGGGTTTTAAATGAATTTTTAACTTTAATGGCTGCACAACTGTATTTGTCCTTACTGTCCTTAATCCAACAAAACGACGTGATAAACTGAATGCACTAGTGGGTACTTCAAATTTTTCATAAAAAATACATGGTATTTTCACAGTCTCTTACTCAAAGTATCGGTAAAAGTGTAAACGTAAACTTGGCACATATACTACGTACCATACAAGGTATAAATATATTTTTTTTTAAATTTTTCTTAAAACAACAGTTACCTAATCCATTATAAATAACAACAAATGCACAAAAACAACGATATTTAATTTTGTTTTCAATGGGGTAAATATTCAACAAATTTGTTGAAAATATTTTATTAATATAATTTACTTAATTTATGTGCCAAGTTTAAAGGTTTTCCATAAACTTTTACAATTTTGCTGATATTTTGAGTAAAAACTGTGAAACCCCCATGTTCCACGCTAGAACGGTGTTAACGTTAACCGGTTTCTATTAAACTATTCACAAATTCGTTTCAATAACCTTGATTACTTTTCTCATTGATGACAATAATTTAAAAATTCAAATAAAAATATAAACCTAAGAATAAAAAGAATTTTTAATCGTACGTCTCTTCTCCGTTACCATTAGCTATCTTCTCCGTTACCATCTTTAACATTTTTTATGGAAGTAAAATTTAACCAAAGATGGTTTCTAGTAAATGTAACCTTAATAAAAGTGTGCAAGAAAATCAACTTCTTATTTTGATGGACTGCGCACAATTTTTAACTTTAAAAGCGTTCCCAACTGAACAAAACCAGTCATTTGCTTACTTGTTTTTGCATTTATAAGGTCGTTTTGTTCACTTTCATCACGTGCTTTGTTTTATAAAACTTTCTATTTTTACTAATGTAGGGGTATTTATGCACTAAAAAATCATTTTGTAAAAGTAACTAGTTCTACCTTCAAAATTTACATGACTTTTCTGTCAAAAAGTTAAGTTTAAGAACTTAAAATTTCAATATCAAATGATATAATAATAATTATATACTAAATGAAAATCGGTAATAAATTGAATTTATATCCACTAGAAAAAAAAAACTTCAAAAATACCGTTAGCTATTAAAAACTGACTGTCAAAGATGCATTTTACAATATTTACAAGCATTTTTATTTGTATAACTAAAATTTTTATATTGATTTTTTTGTATGCCCTAATGAAAATATCGAATTTTATGTTACTTAACAATTTGTTTGCAAAAAATGCTATGGCGTAAGCTACATTCTATTTGCAAAACATTGCATTTTCGCCTTATTCTCGTTTTCTTAAGGACTTTTACCAAATAATAGATTTTTGTCCAATGACGTCTTAGAAAACAATTTTTTCTGTCCATAGACACCTTATTCGTTTCGATTGGAAAACTACACGCTCCGCAATTTTTTTTTTTCTTAAAATCACCATTTGAGTCCGGAACACTCTTAAGAAAAGGGCCGGAAATCTATAAATCGAACGTGTCTACTCCGTAACCATTTATTTTTTTGTGCATAAGTAGTATAAACTTGCTACATTAATTTATTTTTTGGTGAAGCGTGTGTGTCATCTACTTTGTGATGAATTCTTAAAAAACCACTGAGTTTCGTGAACAAATATTACCTTCTTATCAAAAAAAAACTCACTTTAAGCGTCTGATTGTCTTTTCCATTGCTTTGGAATGGCCGTAAAAGCACCTAGGTACTATGATTACATACGTATATCAATTAAATGGTGTTTTAAAAGAAATTTTTTTCGAAATTATAATTATCTACATATGTATATACCCATCATATATCGTCCTAAAATCGGTTTCTCCTGAAGAAATTTTTATATCTAAAACAAACCTACTAAATCTGACTTTCGCGCAACAACAAATAAATTAATCTAATCCAGGTACCTATCCATTTACGATACAAAAATCAGGTAGAAATATCTACATACATAATTTTTATTTTAAACAAATAAATACTTTTTTGAAATTATTTATTTGTATTCTTTTCTTTGCCAAATTGTTAATTGAAATATTTTTTTCAATCAAATCAACTCTGTCATTTACCTAAATTCTATACCATTATTGTTATTTTTATTGTTATACTATTTATTGTTATTTTTTTATTTTCCTACTGAAAAAAAAAAAATAAATGAAACGAAATATTTTCCACCCCCAGAAGCCAGAAGTCCAAATAGACAAATTTATAAAATAACAAAATTTACCTTGAAACAAGAGATTATCAACTATAATAATATTGATAATCTCTGCTTGAAACCATCATCATACATTTTTCTTTCACAAACAGAAGAAATATCTATTAAGAACAAAAATTCAATCATCAAGAACGAAAAAAACACACGAACGCGGAGAAAAAAGAGGATAGAACAAAAAATTAAAACAAAAAAAACACCACCATTGCATTTCAAAACAAAAGAAAAAAGAGAATCCATACCCATAAACCAACAACAAAACGAGATACAAATGCAATTGTTATGAACTCAATTTTCAAAATGTTGAAGCAACTTTAGCGATGCGAGCGCACCACTGTACAAACAGCGCGTAGATAAAAACGACTCCATGATATTACTATGAAGCTTATATACAAAGATAGTGGTTATATTTCATTCGAGAGTCGTTATAACGGGTGATTTTTTAAGAGGTTTAGAACTTTAAAAAAACACAAAAAATTCGAAAAAATTAATGAAATATTTATTTGAATCGATAGTTTGAACCTTGCAATTTAATGTTTAAAGATAATTTCATACAAATGTTGACCGCGGCTGCGTCTCAGGTAGCCCATTCGCTGAGTCCAATTTTGGCATACTCTTTCACACATATCGGCCGGTATCTCACGAGAATGAATGCATGGGTGTTGGCTTCTAGTGCGTCAATCGAAGCGGGCTTGTCCCTATAGACATTAGCCTTGACATACCCCCACAAAAAATAATCTAATGGTGTCAAATCGCACGATCTAGGCGGCCAATTGACCGGCCCGAAACGTGAAATTAACTGTTCACCAAACTCGCCTCGCAATTGCGCCATTGTTTCGCGTGCTGTGTGGCATGTGGCACCGTCTTGTTGAAACCACATATCATGCAAGTCAAGAACTTCCATTTCGGGCAAAAAAAAGTTTGTTATCATCGCTCGGTAGCGTTCACCATTGACAGTAACGCTGCGATTCGCATCATCTTTGAAGAAATATGGCCCAATAATGCCGCCGGCCCATAAACCGCACCAAACAGTGGCTTTTTCGGGATGCATTGGTAGCTGTTGCAATGTTTCTGGCTGATCTTCACTCCAAATGTGGCAATTATGCTTATTTACGTACCCATTCAACCAAAAATGAGCCTCATCGCTGAACACAATTTTTCGATAAAAAAGCGGATCCTCGGCCAGCTTTCCAAGAGCCCATTCACCAAAAATTCGGCGTTGTGGTAGGTCGGCTGGCTTTAGTTCTTGCACCAGCTGTATCTTAAAAGGCTTTACGCCCAAATCTTTCCGCAAAATTTTCCACGTAGTGCTGTAGCAAAGGCCTAACTGCTGGGAACGGCGCCGAATCGACATTTCGCGGTCTTCTGTCACACTAGCTGATACGGCCGCAATATTTTCTTCACTACGCACAGTACGTAAACGTGTTGGTGGTTTAATGTCCAACAAAGTAAATTTGGTGCGAAATTTGGTCACAATCTTCCGAATAGACTGCTCAGAAGGTCGAGAATGCCGACCATAAAATGGAAGCAGCGCGCGATGAACATTTCGAACCGAGCACGAATTTTGATAGTAAAATTCAATAATTTGCAAGCGTTGTTCATTTGTAAGACGATCCATGGTTAAATTGCAAACCAAACTGAAGCTGTTTGACAGTGACACAAGGTACTAAACACACGTCAGCTGTCAAAACCAGTGTTGCCAAAACCAAACCAGCTAAAAAATCACCCGTTAGTATAAATGTGAGAGTCGTTACAGTATGAATGGTGGTGATGGTTTCTTCATATTTTTCGCCTCAGCACACAGTGCGTTGACCAATGGACAAAAATAAAAAAATTAAATATGCAATTTAGTTCTATTAGACTTTGATGTCGATCAATCACATGTTATATTACTGTTATTTTAAAGTTTTTTGTTGTTGTTTACTTTTTTACATGACAGATTAGCTGAATTGTTCAAGCAATTGGAAAAATGCAAAGTTTTCATGCTACTTTTTGCTAAGCTTCAAATTATACAACTTTTTTGAAGGACAAATTCATGAAAAATTGATTTTTTTAATAAAAAATCACGAATTACAAAAATTGTTCCTTTTATTTTGAATGAATTGAAGATAAATAAATGGTCCTTGAAAATTAAAACTTATTTGAAGTAAATAACTGAGTTTTTTGACTCAAATCAAAAATTGGGAATTTTGACTGTGACTCAAACCTTGAACGACGCTACGATAGGATCAATGTCCAAGGGGTCATGTTCTCTACAAAAAGCGCCATGAGGCTTGTCGTTACGTTTCCGGGAAGCATTTCAACCCATCTGAAAAATATATTGCTTCTTGATGAACCAGGAACTAGTCGAAAAGACCCCATAACTTATTTATAGAAGTGTGGCAAGGGCCAAAAGAATTAACAATATTTTGTTTTCTTAAACTTACTATCTAACTTAAGTTTCCGAAATATTATTCAAGTCTTACAAGCGGTTTATTAAAAGTAAAGTATTTATAAGGTAGGCGGATTGTTTTGAAACTTTTCTGTATTTTTTAACTCACCTAGAGATTTTTATTAAAATCGCGCAAGCTGTTTTAAAGATATACATCATATACACAAAAGTGGGCGTGGCAGGGGGCGCAAAAATTCCCTTATATTTTGCGAAATTTCTATTTTATTATATTTACAACAAATTTTCTTGCAAAGTCAATTTAGATTTGGAAAACTGATTTTTGTCCACCATCTCCATACAATCGACGCCGACGCACTGTGCAGCGCGGCGTTTAATGTGTGTTGGGTACATTTGCAGGTATAGTTTTTTTATTCGATTCGATCTTTGTTAGGAATTCTTGTTTTTGTTTCTTCTTAGAATTTTTGTTTTAAAATACTGTTGTCACTTACACAACCATTAGATTTGGTAAACACCGCTCTTGAGATAAAACACCAAACTTCGAAATTTTCTATCATTATGGCATTGCTGGATGGCACTCTTTTGAAAAGCTTTAAAGCATCTTTTTTACTATTTTTACAATTGCATAAGTATGTATGTCCTCATTTTTCATACTACCTTCAACATTTTTATTTTGGTTGCTTTGGTAGGTATACCAATTTTGTTTTTACGATAGTCATATGATTTTATATACATTTTTTAACATAAGTAAATAAACACAAAATGTGAATTCGAGATTTCAAAAATTACGTACAACCTATAAGAAGAGGGCTAAACTTTAGTAATTCTTTTTTGACCCAAATGAAGCATTAAATGAAAGATAATATAACAAGGGCTATATTTTTATATAATTATATGAACATTTATGTAATTCAGTTATTATAACGGGTCTTATTTAGTTAACAGAGAAAATATTCCTAAAATACTAATTATTGATTCCTCTACGATTTAAAGTTCGTAATTAGTTGTTAAAGTTAAGTTGTAGTACCTCGTGGTATAATGGTTAGTGCGTAGGACTGTCATGCCAAAGGTCTGGGTTCGATTCCCGGCCACTGCCACCTAGAAACAGAAATGTTTTTTCCAAAGTAGCCTCTTGCGAGGGACTGACAAGTCCTCCGAGTATACTTGTCATGAATAAGTGCTTCTCATCTAGCCGTTCGGACTCGGCAAAAAATTGTAGGTCCCCTCCATTCCTGCCAACAACACGCACACAGGAATGGTTGAGAGTTGTTAGTCACTAGGCCCTAGTTCTCCATGAGCTGTTGCGCCACTTAATTTAATTTCTTAATAAGTTGTTTTAATTGATAGTGTTTAAAAAATTAGTTTTCAAACATATTATTTTTACAACATCACATTGGTTTATTCTTAAGTATTTAAAAACCTTAAATAAATAATAGAGTATTTTAACACTAAATTATGAAAAAAACTTTACTTTGGTCGTTAAAATAAACCAGAAAATACATTAAATTTCATTTGGTTTTACTTATAAAAATTCTTTTACATATTATATATACTTTGTGCTAAATTCAATTAATTTTTTTAAGTTTTGCTCGTTAAATGTTTTTTCTTTCACTTTAGTTTCTTCCGCTTTCGATATGGGGCGTGCAATTAAGCACGAAAGCTATATTTCAAGACTTCTTCTGAAAATTTTGTCCCACCTTGTTTAAATTTTCGTATAAGGCAGATAAGCACTAAAGAGACCCAAGAACATGTGGTCTTTAGAGCAAATATGGTTCTTGTAACTCGTTTAATAATAGATATAGAATAACGGGTATAACAGTATACGATAGATAGAAAACGAAGAAAAAAGAAAAAAATAGAATTTGTATAACGAATCGAAAAATGATTAGGTGGATAATTTGCCGTTAATTAGTTGTGATAATTTAGAATTTGTTGTTCAATGTTTTCTATGTTTTTTTTTTGGTGTTTTGTTAAGTTGATGTCAAGTTAGCAAAGCACCCTGTCGAAAATCAGTAAAAACTTATAGCTGATGTTTGATAGCTTAATAATTTGCTGTTAATTAGTTGTTGTAAATTTAATTTGATCGTGCCATATTTTTATGTTTTCTTGGGTGCTTTGGGAACTTGATATCAAGTTAGCAAAGCAACTCTCATGGATCGAAAAGTGGATAGGTGCGTAATCTTTCGTTAGTTAGTCGTTAATTGGATGTAAACATTTCGATTTTGTCGTTCTATGTTTTCTATGTTTTTTTTCGAGGAGTGGTAAAATCTTCTAGAAAAAACATTTTATTACTTAAAAATTTTCCTTTAATTAGTCGTTATTTTTCTGTGACAAAATAAATTTTCTCATGCTGTGTTTTTCATGTTTTTGTTTTATTTTTCTAAATTCATATGAAGCCAGCAAGGAGCTCCAGAAAAGTTCTTACAATCTTTTCTACTGAAATATTTTAATTTCGATTAATTTGCCTTTAATTGGTTATTGATTATATGTGACAATTTAATCATTTTTGTTCAATTTTTCCTATGTTTTTTGGTTAAGTTTCAATTCATATAAAGGAACATTCAAACAGACTTTAAAATTGATTATATTGAACTGTTAATTACTTTACTACGCTTTCATTGGGTTAAATGAGGGTTTGTTGAAAAGTACATAGAAAATATCGCACGAGAAAATTATTAACTAATAAAATGTTTTTTTCTAGAAGACATTACCACTTCTCGAAAAAAAAACATAGAAAACATAGAACGACAAATTCAAAATCGTAAAAAGTTATTAACTTAAATATAATGAATTATTAAGCCCTTAATTATTTAATTAATTAAGCTTAATACAAGCCACTTATTCTATATCACAATAAGATATCTTAAGAGTAATATTAAGTATTTAAGTTTAAAAATAAAGAAATAATAAAATAGTTTGGATAAATATCAGGAGGGGTAGCGTAGGAGGGCGTGTCTAAGTGAGAGTTTACTAAGGTTTAAGTCAAATATGTTAGAACTATTGACCCTATTCAACATTCTAGACAGGGGTTCATTTCGTCCGTAGTCAGTACGATGGTATTGGAGTCGAAAAAGAGTCGTAGATCGAGAACGATGTGGGTTAGTGTTCAAACCTATCTGTTGAAGTAAACAGGGACAGTCAATGTTACATGTTAATAACTGATGAACAAAGAGAATATCAGAAATGTTACGGCGAGTATATAAAGATTGTAAACTTAAAAGCTTTAGACGTTCTTCATATGGGGGAAGGTTGAAAGGATCATCCCAGCCAAGTCCACGCAAGGCAAAACGTAAAAATCTTCGTTGGACGGCTTCAATACGATTAATGTGAAGTTGATAATATGGCGACCAGACCTGAGATGCATATTCTAAAAGTGGTCTGACAAAAGTTATGTAGAGGGATTTTGTGACATAGGGATCGGAGAATTCTTTAGACCAACGCTTTATAAATCCAAGAGATGAGTTGGCTCTGTTTATAATGCTATCAATATGTGAACGAAAGTTCAGTTGGGAGTCGCATAATAAACCTAAATCACGGATCGAAGTAACAATGGGAATGAGTTCGTCATTGATAAAATATTTTCTTTGAAATAATGGAGGACGCTTACGGGAATATGTAATGGCTTGACATTTTTTAACGTTAAGTTCCAGTAGGTTTTTTCGGCACCAAATGTAGAATTTGTCCAAGTCAATTTGCAGAAGTTTGGAATCTTCGCTACAAGAAATCTTTCTGCATATTCTCATGTCATCCGCGTAGATTAACAAGTCAGAGTTAGAAAATATTTTTTCAACGTCATTAGTGGTTAAAACGAAAATAAGAGGTCCTAGATGGCTACCTTGTGGAACTCCAGACGTTGCAAGGATGGAAGTGGATAAACATGACCTGAAAATAACGTTGTATTGTCGTTTCGATAAATATGATTTAATCCATGAAATGATCAAAGGTGGGAAGCCGAGTTTTATAAGCTTAAATAATATTATGTTATGGGATATTTTGTCGAAAGCTTTGCTAAAATCAGTAGCTATCGCATCGACTTCTTTTCCTTCTTCCAAAGCACAAAGGGTAGTAGATACAAACTCTATCAGATTAGTGGTAGTGGACCTGCCTTTTAGGAAACCATGTTGTTTAGTTGAAAAGATTGGTTTACAAAAAAAGAATAAGTTGTCATATATAATACTCTCAAAGAGTTTTGGTATGCAAGAAAGCTTTGCAATAGGTCTATAGTTGGCTATATCATTCTTAGGTCCTTTCTTATGAACAGGTATAATAAAAGCTTCTTTCCAAAGGTTGGGGAAAATTCCTGTTAAAATAGATTTTTGAAAGAGGGCAGTCAGTGGCTGGGCCAAGTAAGCAGTACATTTTTTCAACAAAACAGAAGGGAGACCGTCAGGACCAAAAGAAAAATCATCTTTTAGCAGATTCATTTTATTTGTCACCGATGATATGTCAATATTAATTGAACTTAAGGAAGTCTGAGTGCAGCCATTCATATAACTAAAATAGCTAACGTCAGCCTCAGAATAGTCACACGAAAAAGCTGCGCCAAAAAATTCTGCAAAGAGATTGGATATAGTTTTTGGATCCATTGACGAAGAATCGTATAATTTTAATACAGAGGGGTAGCCATCAAATTTTTTTTTACTATTAATAAACTGATAAAACAGTTTTGGGTTAGAGATAAGATCAGTCTGCATTTGAGAAAGGTATCTAGAATATAGGGATTCACACAAAATGGAGAAATTATTATAAGCTGAAGTGTAGTTAGAAAAATCAGACTCAGAGTTGGACTTTAGAAATTTTTGCCAAAGTTTGTTGCGCTTATTGCGAAGAGAACGGAGTTCTTTGTTATACCATGGGGGAGAAGAAGTTAAGTTTTTTTGAGATAGTATTGGGATCGATTGGGAACAACAGTCAAAAATATGTGCGTAAAAAGTAGCGATAGTTACGTCGATATGAATACTATAATCAGATATAAAATCAAAGTTTATCCTACCAAAAAGATCGTTTAATTTTTCAAAATTAGCTTTACGGAAGTTGAATTTACGCTGTGTTAATACGTCAGGATTAGTATTGTTGCTAACGTATGCGAAAATAATTGAGATTGGAGGATGATAAGAATCAAGTTTGGTAAGAAGATGTTTGCTATTTGAAACAACAGTGTTATCGGCATCTGAGGAAAAAATTAAATCTAGCTGTCTTCCTAAGTTATTTTTAACATTGCTCATCTGAACAAGGCCGGAAGCTTGGAAGCGGTCAGTGAACAGAATTTCTTTATCAGAGATTGCATTATTCGAAGTCAAATGGATTTCATCTTCAGAATTAGTCCATATCAAACGTGGAAGATTAAAGTCCCCAACAATAATGATGTCGTCTTCAGGATTAGTTTGCTCAGAAATAAAATCAACTGCATCAGAAAGAAGCTCATATGCACTTGTGGGCTGAGACGGAGGAATGTAGCAACATAAGAAGAAAATACAACGATTGTTCAAGTTTATCTTGACACATATAAGTTCCAAATTTAAAATGTTGGGAATAACAATTAACGCTGCATCCAAATCGGATTGCAGCGCTATAAGTACACCACGCCCTTTAGGGTAATTATTTCCTAAATTGGAACAATCCGGATCTATGATATCCTTCCGAAAAACAGTAAACTCCGAGGTAAAAAGCTCACTGCTCTCAATTTCATGGGAAAGATTTGTTTCAGTAAGGGCAAACAAATTATATGGAAGTTTTTGTGAATTAAGATAAACTTCGGTGGTTTTGGTGCGAAGACCTCGTACATTCTGATAATAAATAGACAGACATTGATGACTATTTGTAACATGGGACGTTTGTTTGTGGGGAATATTATTAGTGACGAAAAAACTGGTTTTGAGAAACGTGTAGTCTTAATCTGGAGCTCAAATAAGCGGCGTAAGCTGAGAGGTCATTAGCTACTTGAAGGGGCGAAATATTAAAAAATTCATGATATTGAATGAACATTTTTTTCAGAGTTAATAAAACAGTAGGAAGGCCTTCTTTTAAAATCAAAAGTTCAACATTAACTCTAGTTTTCCCATCGATGCAAGTATGATGTGGTTTATCATGTAGAAATGCGAGGTAGAGTCTGACATTGGCATAGGTTTTTGGATCACGCAAACGAGACATGACAAAACGGCTATCCTCACAGGATTCCGAAAATTGTTTTGTCAATTTCACTGAGGGAGGTAGAATTGGATCTATATAAGAAGAAGTTATTAAGGAGGGAGAAGGAATTGGAGGAATAGTTCGATTTATTTCGAGAGCGGCACTTGTAGTGGCTGGGGTGTTTGGAGTGTTAATTGGAGTGCAGGATGACTGTTTATTTATTGAGGGTACAGACGGATTCATAAAGTGGGAACGATAAAAGTTTGGGTATTTGGTAGCAGAATAAGGTAGTTTTGAAGAAGAAGAAGGCGGATGATTTGGTAAGTTGGGAACAGGAAAAGACATATTAAGGTATACATGATTACATCTAGTATTATACTTAAAAGTAGAACTTAAACTATTGATAGAAGATGGTTTTTGAACCCAAAGAACAATCTTCATCGTACTATTTTTTAAATTTGTAGAGAAGGAAGAAAAAATCCATTCATATATATGAGGTATAGTGATTTTGAAAATTCCAGGATTAAGACGAATACAAACGATGAGATAAAAACTGTAGTTGATTCTAAAAAAATTTCTAATCCAGGACTCGTTAACATGTTGAGGTGCATCTTTAACGATGAAGATTGATGTCGTTTTATAAATGCTAGTAGATGGTAGAGGTGTGGTATGCGAATTTGACGCTGGAAGCTGTGATACGGTGGAGATGACGTTTGATTGCACGTGAGAAGAGTCGAGTACATTAAGTTCATTAATTATTGGCTTATTGTAATTTATACAAGATGTCACATGAGATATGGCTGGTAACGGAGTAGGAAGAGTAGGTACAGTTGAAGAAGTATCAAGTAGCTGTACAACTGGTGAACTTTCATTAGGAGGTACAGTAGAGGAATCCAGATCATCAAACTCAAAATGGAGGGATTTGTTGTTGTTGTTGAAAACCGGTTCAGGTACAGAATAATCCTTTTTACTACATACACGCCTTACTTCTTCAGATACTTCAGAGATAGCCTTGCGAGTGGCTACAGATTCTTTAACCAAGATATCAGCAAGAGCAAATGAATCTTTAATCAGCTTACCATATGTAGCAGAAAAGTCAATATCTATGAAATTGAGTGCCTTGGATTGGGCCGTTATAGTTTTCTCTAAGCTAGTCACACTGTCTTGAATGGAATTAATTGCGACCAAACATGAAGTTTGTTCCTGTGGTTGATTCAAGGATGAAATCGACTTAGTAATATTGATGAGTTGAGAATCGATGTGGTTAGGAAATGAGTTAAAGATATCAAAGCACTCGGAGAATTTATTGAATGATTGTTTAGATATGCATTCAATATTATTTAGTTGTTTGTTTGATAGCAAATGGTATTTTTCAAGGCATTTAGTGGTTGATTCATTATTTTCTGCCAGAAGTTCATTAGTTAAACTAAAACCATGACGAATTTCTTTCTTCAGTTCAGCAATTGACTCAGATAATTGGTCCACTCTTTCGTTATTACATTTAAGAGCAAGCATAATATGGGAAAGCGTTATGATTCTACACTCGTCGCAATAAAAACTAAAATGCTCAGAGTATTCTGGTAGATAAGCCTTAGCAGTTCTACTAAGGCCTGTGCAAACAGGGTGGAATATTTTTCCGCAAATTCCCCTGCAAGGTACCCAATTATTGGTTTTCATGGTGATAGTGCAGTTTAAATTTCCACAAGGAGATGAATTATCCATTTTATTTTTAAAATCGAGAATAATAATTAAATTCGTTTACGTTTTGGTTTATTTTTTTTCGGTGTAAACAGTTTTTACCTTTTTTTGAGGTAGTGATATGCTAACTTGATGCGAAGCTAACAAAGAGTGCAAATAACGTAGAAAACATTGCACTACAAATTCTTAGCAGTTACAACTAATTAAAGACATGTTATTAAGCAACAAACCATCGGTATTAGCAGTTTTTATCCCTGTTTTAAATGATACTTTGCTTACTTGATATCAAGTTAGTAAAGGACGCAAAAAAAAGTAGAAAAAAAGCATGATTAGATTACATTCTTCACAACTAATTAAAGACTAACTAATATCACGTTCTAATTAAAGCCGAAATAAGGTTACTTTGAAAATTACAGAAAAAGTGTTTTTTTATTTAATTAGCTCTTTTTGTTTGACGACCCTGTTGATTTTTGGATCCAAGGCGAACACTGTTTGCCGAAATATCAGACGCATCAAGTCTGAGAGAGTCTGTGGATTCCATCAATATGAAAACTGATACCTAAAAATAAGTTAAACTGCCCATTAAAATCGGTGTGTCAGTAACAGAATCATCAAAGCAACGTAACAGAATCATCAACGCAGTAAAGCTGAACATGATGATTGCATCTATGTACCTAGAAATAGCGAGGAAATTGATTCCCTCTGAAATTGAAGATTGACTCAAAAGTTCTTTCATCATTAGCTACATTATGCACTTATCTTCTTTTTTTCAAATTATATATTTCTTCTTTCTTTACCAATGTTGTTAAAGTAAATACATTAATAAAATAAGAGTTCAAATTAGTTTAATAATTAGTTTTGATAATTTTTTTTTATAATTTAATCAGAGGTCGTCCAAACACAAGAACATCGATTCTAGGAAAGTCATTTTATTTGTGCCAATTGCACTGAAAAAGTCGAGGAGGAAGTTCCATATGAAGATTTTATCTGCTTATTATGACATACTGAAGACGTAGGTTAAAGCAAACGAGATACAATTAGTGGCAGAACAATTGTAATGCTGACTCTCGATGATCATCAGAACAACAACACATGTAGTATAGGTAAAATAGTACAGAAAAGCCTTCGAATAAAAAAAAACTGGCTCAGATTGCCACCTCATTTTCTGTACCGTCCTACACCTTCCTGGAATTTAGGATTAAGGTTCACATCAATCCATGACTAAAAAATGAAAACAAGAATAGGAAGAACTATTTTACCAAAAAAGTATGCACTTTCAATTTACCTGGATGTTTTTTTGTTTTCCGTGAGTTCAATTTAATTTGATTTATTTTTTCTTTTCTAAATTGGGTATTTGACGTCTACTTCAAATTTGGCACTTTGAATCGGAGGTTGGTCGATCAATTGGAATTTTCGATTGGCAATCCAGAAGCGTTCGGTATTCGTGTAAACCCTTCTGTTCTATTGGCATTCAGAATGACAGTTCTTCTCCTGAATGACAGTTCTTCTCCTGTAAAGAACAGAAAACGATTCTGGATTTCATTTCAGAATCGAAAACAGAACAACTCACACATTCAAACACTTAGTTTTCAAAGTGTTGTCAAATTTTGCAAAAAATAAATTTTAAGCTAGGGATATGTAAATTTCACACATTTTACTGCTTCTAAGAACAATTATTTTCCGTTCAGAAGATTATTTTTTTTTATTGCAAATTATGATACTCGTCAATATTTGTGTCCGCCAAGTTTCCAAATGTGAAGAACTATTTCGGCATGCGCATGCTCAGTTGCACAAATACAGGGCTACGAAAACTCCAGAATCAAACTGCATGTGCCTGTTTAGCATGGTGCACATTTTCAAACCTGGCGTGTTTGATATCAAACAGAACTGGGAATGTGTACACTCTGAATGATGGGTTGACACTCATAACCTACTGCTCACAAAATGTTTTGATACTGAACAAATTTTATCACCCTCGGTTTGTAGGGTGGTTGATCGATGATGTGTACACAATTTAAATCAAGAGCCGTCATTCACCGTTTGTTTTGTTTTTATTTCGGGTTAGTTTTTCATAGTGGGTTGACATCAAGTTAGCAAATCACCCAAAAAAAACATACAAAACATTGAACGACAAATTCTTAATTGTCATAACTAATTAACGTCAAATTATCCACTTACTCATTTTTCGATTCGTCAAAGTTGTTTTGCTAACTTGACACTCATTCCCGAAAAAGTGGTCTATGGGGCATTTAAGTACTCAGACGGCGTTGTGTTATATTTTTTTTTATTAAAACTGAACAAATATTGTAAGGTCAAGCTAAGAACCAATCAAAACTGAAATTTTTACGAAAAAAAGGTAATACAGAATAGGTAGGTAATTGTAGATATTATTAGACAATTTTGCAAAGTATGTAATTTTGCTTGCCTGTGTATCAAACATAGGTACCAAACGATAAAAGTAATTGTATAGTTTTAGTTTCAAATTTTAATTAATAGTTCTTAGCAAGAAAATAATCGTTAAACCACTCAACATCATGTTTTATTGAAATTCGGGAACTGGGTTTATACCTACGTACCTATATTTACAAATTTAGAGAATGTTTTGAAATGGTCCTATATTCTTATCATTACTTGCAGATCAATAAAATAAGTGGTACCTAGGTATTTTGAAAGCATGAATGAATGAATGAAGGATTTGGGGTATAAGTGCACTGCGACCATTAAGATCTATTGTGCCCCCGTCTCGAGCTGGATGAGGTTGCTCATACTACAGCACGTTCTCCAAGTTTGTTTCCTTGAGGAACTTCAGTATTTGGAGTGTTTTTAGGGAGGGTAGTTCGCTCTCCTCTATCTGGTGATTTCCCAGATACCTGTGTCTTTGATGCACGAGTGCATCACATCTGCCTAGTATATGGTCCGGTGTCTCCTCATGAGCATTGCAGAATCTGCACGCGGCGCTGTTCTCTAAGCCAAGAATGTGGAGGTGTCTCCTAAGCTTACAGTGGCCTTTGAGGAGACCCGTTATTATTCTAAGTTTGTTCCTGTTTAAGCTCATACAGGACTGGAATCGTTCTTTGTTGTGATGCCCAAGCAGAAGTTTGGCCTGTCTTAGCTTTGGGAGTTCGTTCCAGATTTTTGATCTTTTCACCTCCTCTTCTGTTTTGATTTTATGTTTTATCACGTTTTCTCCTATTCCGCAATAAGGCTCTGGTCACGTAATGGGTGTCATTGTCCCTATTTTTGCTAAGGAGTTTGCCTCTTCATTGCCTTGTATGCCAACGTGGCCAGGGACCCAATAGAGTGTGACAGAGTTATGTTTGCCCAGTTCGTTTAGCCTGCCTACACACTCCCATACCAGTTTAGAGCTGATGCTATATGAGCTGAATGCTTTGAGTGTGGCCTGGCTATCCGACATGATTGCAATATTTTGGTTTTTATATTTTCTTTCGAGATTTTTTTCGGCACATTTTCCTATGGCATTAATTTCTGCCTGAAAAATGCTTGTAGACTGTCCCATCGGTATTGAAAGTTTGGTTCTAGGCCCATACATCCCAGCACCAGTTCCTTCCGAAGTTTTCGATCCATCAGTGTACCACTTGATGGCGTTTGCTTTAAGAGTGTAGTTTACGGTTTCATCCACCCACTCTTTTTTGCTACTTAATTCCACATGAAATTTTTTCTCAAAGTTATACTTCTTAATCATACTATCTCTTGGGATATCAAGAAGGTTCGATTCTGTGGACTTACAAATCGAGTCTCTTTGCCTGAGACTAATGATTTTCCCTGTCCCAGTTCCCTCTTTTGCAAATCTCATGATGGCTCCCTTAGCAGCGCTTTCTAGGGCCACGTGTAGTGGGGTCAAGTGAAGATTGACTTCCATTGCTGCTGTAGGGCATGTTCTCATTGCTCCAGTAATGCAGATGCATGCTAGCCTCTGTACCTTTTCTAGTGATTTCCTAGTTGTTGTGAGTTCGGTTCTTTTGTGCCATGCAACCGCCCCATAGGTAATGATGGGTCTTACCATCATGGTGTACATCCATCTAAGGATGTTTGGTTTACAGCCCCATGATTTACCTGCAAGTCTCTTGCATATCATGAGAGCTTTTGTGGCTTTCCCGACAGATATTTCGACATGTTTGTTCCAGAGAAGTTTACAGTCTAATGTTATACCTAGATATTTAACTTCCTTCTGGATGTCGATTTCTTCACCAGCCAACCGGATTGGTTTCATGCGTGGTAGAAGTTTTTTCTTAGTAAATAGAACTATCGTTGTTTTTGTGGGGTTTATGTTCAGTCCCACAGATAGACACCATTTCCTTGTTATATTAAGTCCTCTCTGGATAATATCACAGAGAGTTTCTTCGAACTTCCCTAAGGCTGTTATAACAATGTCGTCGGCGAAACCGATGCAACGTATGCCTTGGGAAGAAAGACTTTCCAATAATTCATCTACCACGAGACTCCACAGTAAGGGTGATAAGACCCCTCCCTGAGGACAGCCTCTTGTTGTGATAACTTTCTGGACACTTTGTCCTGCATATGCTTCCGCAATGCTCAGCATCCCACTTATCCATCTGATTATAGCGATGGGTACACCCTTCCTTAACAAGGCCCTGTTAATAGCTTCATGTGAGGTATTGTCGAAGGCGCCCTCAATGTCTAGGAACGCACATAAGGCCATTTCTTTAGAGTCTAAAGCTATTTGTACGGTGTTTGTGAGTTCATATAGGGCGGTTTCTGTAGATCTACCCGCCCTGTAAGCATGCTGGCGATGGTTCAAAGGCATATTTATTAATACTTCTGATCTGATAAAGTTATCAATTACCTTTTCCAAAGTCTTCAGTAAGAAGGATGTTAAACTTATTGGTCTGAAGGACTTTGGATGTGTTGTAATGAAGATTACCTTAGCTCTTCTCCATAGACTTGGTGTATACCCAAGTGCGATACTACTTCGAAGTATATTAATAAGATAAGGCATTAGTTCATCTTTTCCTTTTTGTAAAAGGGCTGGAAAAATGCCATCTACACCCGGTGATTTAAAAGGTTGAAAGGAGCTTATAGCCCAATCTATCCTGTTAACTGTGCAGATAGCCTTGGCTATCTTCCAGTCCTCCCGGTTTGTTCTGAGAGGTATTTTCTCCATTGTGTGTGCTGCCATTGGTATACTTTCCGGAAAGTGAGTATTTAGCAAAAGGGTCGACCTTTGCTCCTCATTTTCTGTATAGCTTACATCAGGGTTTCTAAGTGCTAACGATGTTAGTGTTTTCTCTTTTGCTAGAGCTTTGTGTAGTCTTGCTGCTACTGGAGTGGTAGAAATCCCCTCACAGAAATTTGCGAAACTACTCCTCTTGGCTTTCCTTATCTCCCCATTGTATTTGGTCATCTCTGCAGAGTAGTTATGCCACTCTCCAGTTCTCTTTGCCTTATTGAAAAGTTTTCTTACCTTGGATCTTAGTTTCGACAGATTATTGTTCCACCATGGAGCATCGGTCTGTCTTTTATGGGTCTTAGGGGACAGCTGAGTACATATGCCTCGTTTATAGCCCCACTTAACTCATTTACTGTATGATCTAGTTCCAGGTAGCTGTTTGTCGTTTCTACTGGTCCTAACTGATCAAGATTTATCTTGAGAGTATCTTTATAAAGACTCCAGTTTGTTTTCTTGGGATTCCTTCCAGAGGTGTTCTCTGTCAAAAGGTTCTCCAGGGTAAACACTATGATTCTATGGTCAGACATTGATGGTTCGTTGGAAACTCTCCAATCCCTGACCAAGCTATTTAAGTTCGGAGTTCCGAAGGTTAAGTCTAAAACTTCTTTTCTTATTCTAGTTACAAAAGTAGGGGTATTCCCTACGTTAAATATATCTAGATTTTTTTTCGATAATAAAGTCTAAAAGGTACTCACCTCTTTGGTTTATATCGGTACTTCCCTATGTTGTATGGTGGGCGTTTGCATCGCACCCGACCATAAGGGGTAGTCTTTTGCTATTGCAGTAGTCCACTAGTTTCCAAACTTCTGTTGGTGGTATATTCGCATCATCACCAGCAAAATATGCGGATGCTACAACCATTGTCTGAGAGCTGCCGTCAGTGTAAATTTGGGCCTGTATTGCAACTAGATCCCGCGTCATAAATTCTGAAAGACATATAAGATCTATATTATTTCTTATTTTTATGCATGCTCTGGGCGAGTCGGTATCCCATATAACTTTAGAGTCCTTACTTGTTAGGCCTCTTATTTGGCCCCCGTTAATCCAGGGTTCTTGAATTAGCGCTGATCCCAGGTTATCAACAGTAAATTTCCGCGCAATGACAGCTGATGCTGCCTTAGCGTGGTGTAAATTCACCTGGGCTAGCCTGGTGCTGATCCCGCGTCCAGTCATTTTGTTACCTTTTAGAAGATGGGGGCGAATGCCCCTTCATCTTCGAGTAGCATTTCTTCTTCCTCATTGGTAGGAAGCACTTCGTCTAGATCGGATTCGCTAGGAGAGAGGTCTATGCCCTCCATCTCTTTGCTTATCCGACTTCCTGCATCCATTGCCAGTGGTGTTACCTGGCTCTGGATTGTAGTTATGGGACGGGTTGGGGTATGGGGTGTGATTTGGGTTTTTTGTGAGGGTTCAGTTGGTTGGAGAGGTTGGGTTTGCTGGGAAGTTTGGATGGTGTTGGGTGTGTTGGGAATCTGGGCTGTGTCAGGATTTTTGGGGTGGGGTATCGAGGGACTGGAGAGGTAAGTGTCCTTGGTGTTTATGGCTGAGGTGATAGCAGAAATTTTCTTCCTTGCGGCATCACGGTTGGGGACTGCTGCCTTACGGAGACCTGTGACGGCTATCTTCCCGAACTTGTAGTGGAGCTGGTGATCTGCCTTCACTATTGCCTCTGCTGACTGACCGTCAATGCCGATCACAAGCAGCTGACCCTTACCCTCGATCTTGCTTTTAAGGACTTTCTACGCTTTCACCGTCAGACCTACATTTTGGGCCTCTATGAGCGACAAGGATTTCTTATCGTCTTGCCCAGTGCTCCTAGGCAAGAACAGCGTTATTGTGTGCATTTTCGGGATGTTATCTCCCAAGCATGCCATCAATTCACTGCCTTTCCAAGTTGCCAGTTTTGAGGCTTTCTCTTTTAGCCAATCTGCTGTGTTCTGGCCAGCACAATCGACTAGAAGTAGCCCAGTTCTAAAATCCAAGAGAGACCTCCTCAATTATGGCTTCTTCCAGTGCTGACAGCTCATCAACACTAACAGTTACCTGAGGGTATTCCTTTGGTAGAACCGCAATTCTCACACTCATTGCCTCACTTGCATAAGAGAGCCTTTGTTCCCCAGCTTCAGAAACAGCGGTGCTTGTTCCCGCTGCTGACGTCCTGGGCTTTTTGGCGTTCTTCTTGAGGGGTGGGGTTATATGATGGCTTTTCCTCTTACCCTGAACGTCGGTTAAAGAATCTGCCTTCTTTTCATCTACCTTCTTCCTTGCTTCCTGCGGGGACATCCCGTCAGAAAGAAATCGAAGGTACCATCTCGAGGACGCACTGCTCAATCCTTTTCTTAGTGGGTCATCCAAGCCACCTGGCTGCCCCAGTTCAGGAACTGGACCAGCAAAGCGATTACGTCTTCTAGCTGGGTTCTGAAACGGTTCAGAGGTCACCCGTGATGGTGTCTTCCCATTACTAGAGCCCTTTACTGTCTTACTTTACTGTCGTCATTTGCTGGCATGGGAGGTATTCTCCCCTTGCTAGCGGTCGATGTGCCAGAAGTATCATCTTCCATTTGCCTGGGAGGTGTTCTCCCTTGGCCTATAGTCAATGGTCCTCCTTGAGCTGCCCGGTGCTGTAAGTCCCTCTGAGGTTTTCTCTTAAGGAAAAAGCTGCTCCCCGGTCTCGGATCGTCACCATGGAGGTTTTTCTCCACACGGTCCGCAAAGTCGTTCGCGGTGACATCCCGCGGAACGTTTAATTTGCTGTGGTTTTTGTTATTTTTTCTTTTTAAAATTTTTGGCATTTGAATCCCACGAGTAGCTAGAGAAATATATGGTCAGCAATACCAGAGCTCCGCATAGTATCGTAAGGTCATAGTTACTCTTTGAAACGACCCCATCACAAAGAGGTACCGTTAGAATACAGCCGGTATACCCCCTGGCTGCAAACCATCCAATAGGCACGGTCCACTTAACACCCTGGATTAGGGGGGGCAGTTCTTAGTTCGTTACTCCTCAAAATCACCACTGCTTGTAGGTTGCCCCAGAAAACAGTAGGTCAGATGAATCTTTGAAACTTAAGCCTACGCACCCCGACAAGGTGACTGCCGCGCGAAGGCATTTGAAAGCATAGGTAGACGTTTCGAAATCAAATTTTATCATGAAATATTCCAAAGTTCTTCTGTTAAAAACTTCAAATAAATAAATCTAGGCACCCATCTACCATTAAAAGAGCAGGTACAATCACAATGCGGTTTCAAACAAATAATAAGTAAGTAAACATATAAATTTTTTAAATTCAACTATTTTTTTTTTAAATGATCAAAGAATGAAGAATCCACACCTAATCAAAAAAGTACCTAGGTAAGCATACCTAATACATATTTAACCTTATGTTCTTAGAATGACATCTATTTATTATAGGTGGGTATGTACCTACGTTCATACCTAGTTCTTTTCTTTTCCAAACTGTTGGATCAAATATTACTTTTGCTTCCTTAAATTCAACAAACGCTTAAATTCTATGGACAAAAATCCACACAAGAAATTGGAATAAGAAAGTTCCTGCCAAGATCGTGACGAAGGAGAATACGTAGGTACCTATGGATGTAATGTGCCTACCTGCAAGATTACAAACTAACACATTCAAAAAAAAGGATAGAAAACAACAAAAATAAAAAAAAAAAAAATAATAACCGCTACCTAATCTACCATTGCTTCACAACAGTATAGTATATAATAAATTCTCCACCGTCTAACGTGAAAACAGAGAAATCATCAAAGAAAACACTTTTCCTTGACCTTCTATATAAGAGACAAACAAAAAAATATATGTACCTGCAAGTGTACACATGCTCAAGTGAAAATAAAATATAGGCCAAAACTTACCACCATTGCCTTCATAAAAAAAGATAAATCTATAGACCCATACCCAAAAACCAACAAAACCTGGTACCTACACCAGATAACATATAGATATGTGTACTGTGCAACAGAAAATTAAAATTACTCTCATCGCTATGTTTAAATTCTGTTTAAAATTATATTTTAGTTTTAACATTGAAAATGTTTATAGGGTCGTTTTGGATAAATTATGGTGTTATTAAAATGAATAAAGTGAATAAATGTGTATATGAGATGAACGCTAGCGTATACGGGGGGTACGATCGAATTTTTGGTTGGTGTTACCAGAATGAATAAAGTGAACAGATGAACGTTGGCGTATACGGAGGGTACGATTGAATTTTTGGTTGGTGTTACTAAAATGAACAATGTGTATGGAGATGAGTGCTAGCGTATAGGAAGGGTACGATTGAATTTTTGGTTGGTGTTACTAAATTGAATAAATGAATTTTAGTTCTATATTTTTATAATTAAAAATGTGAGAGTCAATGCAGTCAGCAGTTAATTGTGCAGCTTAAACTATAAGTGTTGGCAGTTAAAAAAAACCGTTTGAAAAGAAAATGTATTTAGATGTGCAAAATTATGTTTTTTTTTTAATTCAAACTTTAAGTAGGGCTTTTATGTGAAATGGTCGAAAAACAAAAAATCTAAATGAGTTGTGCTAGAGTGACAACTTTTTTCTTTATCAATAGTTACGTTTAATATAACAATTTCGTTTATATTTTTTTAAATTCCAAAAAATCTACAAAATGAGATATTAAAGGTTGTAACTTCAAAATTTAAAAATAGATAATTCATAAATTATTTGCTAGACATTAGGGTTAGATCTGATTGTAATAAATTTTATAGTTTAAGAAAGATAATAAATAACTGATTGCTTTTCGTTTCAGGAAATTCTTATAATATTTTTATTTATATTTTTATATTTTTTTTAAATAAACTAATTTCTATCGATCGATTTTTGGCAGTTATATTTTTTATCTTTTTAACTATTTCAATTAAAAATCTCTAATTCATACAGGTAATAGATTACACAAATCTACATATAATATGTAAAATTTGTAATATTTAAAAGCTCCTGAGATGACATAATTACATATTACTGTTCATTAACATACTACCTAATAACTCTTTGGTCTGTGCACCTATACAATTTATTTTTTTTTATTCGCACCTTCAATAATTGACAATTAATTTGATATATCATACGTAGCTGTACGTTCTTCATAATCCTCACAAATCTAAAAAACAATTTGATTAAAAAGTGGTACTAATATTCAATCAATATTCCTATAGTTCATCGTCATCGTTGATTTGCAAGTTTGTGTGCGGGAATCAGCCCAAAAGAAGAACACAAATATATCCCATAGTGCCACAGTTCATTCAAAATGTCTCTCTCTCTCTCTGTTCATTATGTTTTTTGATATCTTTCATTATTTGTCTCTCTGTCAGTGAATTACTGAAGAAAATGACCATTCATTCAAGTTCAGTATTCATGTTCACTCGTTCAATGTTCTTGTTGCTTGTTCACTGTTTGTTTGTTCAGTCGTGTAGACGCTTCGATGAGGGTAGTTTGCTCTGCTGCTCGGCAATTATTTTTTTTCTGCTAATACCTACCTAGTTAAATTAATAGAATGCGATTTGATGCGTTTGGTTATAGATACTTTAGTAGGCAGAAGGGTAAGATGCCTTATGGGATGTGTTTGGTTAGTAGGTAGGTACTTAAGTAAGATAGGTAGGATGCTTGTGAGATTCGTTGTTTTTGTTTTTATTTTGTTAATTATTTTACTTTTGAGTTTTATTTAGGTATAATTAGACGGATTAACGAAGAAAATAAAGATATGAAATAAAAAAAACAAGAGGAAATAAAAATATACATAGGTCAATGAAATCTGAAAACTAAAACGTAAACCGCTTTATTTATTAGATTTTTTATAAGGTTGACTAGTTAGACAGTTGTTTTAGAAGTCCTTAATAGTTGAAAATTTGCCTTATGGATATAGTAAAATGAAACGTCAGTTTAGAAAAATCTTAGACAGCCGAAGCCTTTGCCCAAGTTAGACAAATTTAGGACAGCAGTAAACAAAGTTTATTAATAAATTTTTGGAGTTGGACGGTTGTCTATACTTATAGACAAAGCTTATAAATTCGACTGAAAATGTATTTTCTATTTTTGAAAATGCGACAAACGCCCTTATTGGGATAGTTATTCAAAATAGACTTGTTGAATAGACTAAAAGTCGATTTATTGTTATTGCAAATTTCAATTGGTAAATACTTTTATATTTGACTATTATGATCGACTTTTGTCCATTCAAATTCTTTGGAATAGACTTGCAAGAAGCCCCAAAATTGAAGAAAAAAACACAAAATTGGGAAAAATAGAATTTTGCGGAGACGTTACACTCACCAGCATTGAATATTTGTTTGTAGGCATATGTAAGGGGAAAAATCAATTTATTAGTTAGCGTTGCCTACAACACACGTTATAAAAGCTACGAAAAATAAATTCAAATTCAAGAAAAAAGTAACATCAGCAGAAATATTGAATTTTTGGTTGGTGTTACCACAAACCTAAATCAAAAACAAAATTAAAGTTACCACACAAAGAAAATGAAAATTTAAAGATAGAAGACACGCGGGAAAAATAAAGGTCAGTAAAATGATAAAAGGTGGGAAGTGTACAGCCTCTCTGTTTAAAAGAAGGTTCTCTCTTGTGTTTTTAAAATGAAACAAAATTAAAGACCCACAAAGATAATATATAGGTCAATAAATTGACAAAAGGAAAATATTAAATCTCCTTTGTATTTTTGAAAATGAAACAAAATTTGAAAAAAAAAAAACTAGAAAGGAAATATGACAAATAATATTTTGTTGAGTTACGTCTCAATCCAACCAACATTGAATATTGTATTTTTGGAAAATCAAATTTTAGCTAGTGTTAACAAAAACGAGATATTGAAAAGGAAAAAACCAATACATAACAAAATAACAAAACAAAAAATTGCAATACATGTCAACATCCATTTGTCTGTAGTCAAAATTTTGTTGATGATAGAAAAAAGGGAATATGAAATACTTAACCGAATTTTTAAAAGAAAAAGAAAACGAAAATTATGCAATAGTATAAATAAATAAATAAATTTGGTTGCACAACAGCTCGTGAAGAACCAAGGCCTAGTGACTTACAACTCTCAACCATTCCTGTGTGCGTATTTTTGGCAGGAAAGGAAGGGATCTACAATTTTTTGCCGAGCGGCTAGATGAGAAGCACTTATTCATGACAAGTATACTCTTAGAGGATTTGTCAGTTCCTCGCAAGAGGCAGTACCTCGCGAAAATAAACATTTCTGTTTTTAGGTGGCAGCGACTGGGAATCGAACCCAGACCTTTGGCATGACAGTTCTACGCACTAACCATCATGCCACGAGGTACCACTAGCCTTATTTTAAGTTTTGTATCATCTTCGTATATTTGGGTATTTGATAATTAATTTTATTCAGTTTTGTTTGTATGAAGCAATAAAAAGTTCAGATGATAAAATTTTTGTTGAGACAATGTCTCAAGAATGATCAAAATAGGGAATGATGATATGGCTTCAAATTCCTTAAGTGTTTTTAAAGCTGTAGAAAAAAAATCTATTTATCCGCTACTATGTGCAAGTAAAGTATGCTAATTAAGTTTGGTTAACAATTTTTAAAAATTTTTTTAGTTCAATATAATTTTTAGATTGATCTTTGTAAAAATCATGATTAAGATTGGTATAAATTGGTGTACTTGGAAACCAGTAAAGATAAAATTCAAAATAAAAGAAAGATTAATAATTATAAAGATTAAAGATTTCTCTAGCACAGATAAGTCATTTTCAATGTCCCCATTGTTACTCAAGGAGTGAAATCTGTACATTTTTGATTTTTTTCATTATTTGTCTCTCTGTCAGTGAATTACTGAAGAAAATGACTTTTCATTCAAGTTCAGTATTCATGTTCACTCGTTCAATGTTCTTGTTCCTTGTTCACTGTTTATTCAGTGGTGTAGATGCTTCGATGGGGGTAGTTTGCTCTGCTGCTGGGAAATTATTTTTCTGTTAATACCTACTTAGTTAAATTAATAGAATGCGATTTGATGCGTTTGGTTATAGATACTTTAGTAAGCAGAAGGGTAAGATGCCTTATGGGATATGTTTGGTTAGTAGGTAGGTACTTAAGTAAGATAGGTAGGATGCTTGTGAGATTCGTTGTTTTTGTTTTTATTTTGTTAATTATTTTACTTTTGAGTTTTATTTAGGTATAATTAGACGGATTAACGAAGAAAATAAAGATATGAAATAAAAAAAAACAAGAGGAAATAAAAATATACATAGGTCAATGAAATCTGAAAACTAAAACGTAAACCGCTTTATTTATTAGATTTTTTATAAGGTTGACTAGTTGACAGTTGTTTTAGAAGTCCTTAATAGTTGAAAATATGCCTTATGGATATAGTAAAATAAAACGTCAGTTTAGAAAAATCTTAGACAGCCGAAGCCTTTGCCCAAGTTAGACAAATTTAGGACAGCAGTAAACAAAGTTTATTAATAAATTTTTGGAGTTGGACGGTTGTCTATACTTATAGACAAGGCTTATAAATTCGACTGAAACTGTATTTTCTATTTTTTGAAAATGCGACAAACGCCCTTATTGGGATAGTTATTCAAAATAGACTTGTTGAATAGACTAAAAATCGATTTATTGTTATTGCAAATTTCAATTGGTAAATACTTTTATATTTGACTATTATGATCGACTTTTGTCAATTCAAATTCTTTGGAATAGACTTGCAAGAAGCCCCAAAATTAAAGAAAAAAACACAAAATTGGGAAAAATAGAATTTTGCGGAGACGTTACACTCACCAGCATTGAATATTTGTTTGTAGGCATATGTAAGGGGAAAAATCAATTTATTAGTTAGCGTTGCCTACAACACACGTTATAAGAGCTACGAAAAATAAATTCAAATTCAAGAAAAAAGTAACATCAGCAGAAATATTGAATTTTTGGTTGGTGTTACCACAAAGCTAAATCAAAAACAAAATTAAAGTTACCACACAAAGAAAATGAAAATTTAAAGATAGAAGAAACGCGGGAAAAATAAAGGTCAGTAAAATGATAAAAGGTGGGAAGTGTACAGCCTCTCTGTTTAAAAGAAGGTTCTCTCTTGTGTTTTTAAAATGAAACAAAATTAAAGACCCACAAGGATAATAAGTTAAATAATATGTTGTGGAGACGTAACAACCCCTAGCATTTAATGTTTGTTTGAAGGCATGTATTTAGAGGAAAATTAAATTTAAGTTAAAGGATTTAGGAAAAATATATACAGATACAGATAACAGAAAAAAACAAGGAATGAGGGTTAAAATTTTGAATTTTTGGTTGGTGTTACAACAAAGCAAAAGAAAAAAGAAAAAGTGTGTTACCAGACAAGGATAATAAATAATATGAAACTAGGAGACAAGTGGCAGAAAATATAGGTCAATAAATTGACAAAAGGAAAATATTAAATCTCTTTTGTATTTTTGAAAATGAAACAAAATTTGAAAAAAAAACTACAAAGGAAATATGACAAATAATATTTTGTTGAGTTACGTCTCAATCCAACCAACATTGAATGTTATATTTTTGGAAAATCAAATTTTAGCTAGTGTTAACAAAAACGAAATATTGAAAAGGAAAAAAAAGATACATAACAAAATAACAAAACAAAAAATAGCAATACATGTCAATATCCATTTGTCTGTAGTCAAAATTTTGTTGATGATAGAACAAAGGGAATATGAAATACTTAACCGAATTTTTAAAAGAAAAAGTAAACTTAAATTATGCAATTGTATAAATAAATAAATAAATTTGGTTGCACAACAGCTCGTGAAGAACCAAGGCCTAGTGACCTACAACTCTCAACCATTCCTGTGTGCGTATTTTTGGCACGAAAGGAAGGGACCTACAGTTTTTTGCCGAGTCCGAACGGCTAGATGAGAAGCACTTATTCATGACAAGTATACTCTTAGAGGATTTGTCAGTTCCTCGCAAGAGGCAGTACCTCGCGAAAAAAACATTTCTGTTTTTAGGTGGCAGCGGCTGGGAAACGAACCCAGACCTTTGGCATGACAGTTCTTCGCACTATGCAATAGTATAGCCTTATTTTAAGTTTTGTATCATCTTCGTATATTTAGGTATTTGATAATTTATTTTATTCAGTTTTGTTTGTATGAAGCAATAAAAAGTTCAGATGATAAAATTTTTGTTGAGACAATGTCTCAAGAATGATCAAAATAGGGAATGATGAAATGGCTTCAAATTCCTTAAGCGTTTTTAAAGCTGTAGAAAAAAAATCTATCTATGCGCTACTATATGCAAGTTAAGGTAGAAATGCGAATGCAAGTATGCTAATTAAGTTTGGCTAAAAACTTCTTTAATTTTTTTTTTAGTACAATATAATTTTAAGATTGATCTTAGTAAAAATCATGATTAAAATTGGTATAAATTGGTGTACTTGGAAACCAGTAAAGATAAAATTCAAAATAAAAGAAAGATTAATAATTATAAAGATTAAAGGTTTCTCTAGCACAGATAAGTCATTTTCAATGTCCCCATTGTTACTCAAGGATAGAAATCTGTAAATTTTTGACTCCTTCGAACCTTCAAGAAAATTGTATGCAGCGTTCTAGTTCGTTTTTATTTCCATATTTTATTTAGTTTTGAATCGCAACATTTGTCAATTTTTGCAGACTAGCTAGTTCTGACTTTGATCGACAAGAGGTCGCTTCGATCTTTTGGCGTCATGAAATTACTATAAAGTTATACAATGCTGGAAGTAAGAAATATTTCTACGGAGGGATATCTAAATTAAAATCGAAGAAATATAATGGTATTCATGCAACGTCGTATGTTTACAAATTGTGTAAAATTATAAGTTTACGCAAAGTTTGCATGAACAACCTTTTTTAATACACTTGAGTAAATGCTAGGTAATTCAATCACAGTAAGAGTCACAGTGACATTTGGATAAGTTTAACCAGTTTGGTTATTTTTACGCAACAAAATCCTTTATAAGTTTAACCAAATTGTGTAAATCATTTCCCATACAAAATTTTACAGTTCATTTACCAAAAGATAAACTTATCCGAAATTGCATGAATACCCTTATTAACATTTTAGAAAACAGAATTTTAGATTTACAAAAGAATACAGAAATTTGGATTTAAAGAATTTTGAAAAATAGAGTTCTAGATTTACACAATTTTTGAATATAGAATAATACAAAAGCAGAATAATGGAATACAGAGGTATGCTTAGGCGCCAGTTACAGCTATCATTGAAACTCATCATTGAAAACTTCAATGATTGATTTTGAGACATTTTAAAAGAAAAATCATTTATTATTTTGATGAAAAAATAAAGCTTAAGACTTAATTAATATTTCTAGTCAAAAAAAATTTCAAATAGGCTTAGCTTTCCACATAAAATGACTTAAAAGATTCCAATGATCATTGGTAAGGTAGTTCAATCATTGAAAAAAGAAAAGTCTTTTTATATGGAAAGTAGGGCATATTTGAAATTTTTTTGACTTTAAATATTCTCACTCGAAATCCATCATTAAAATTTTCAATTATGAGTTTCAATGATAACTATAACTGGCACCTTATGCAGAATTTTTGATCCATGTACAGAATTTTAGTCACACAGAATTTTGGAATACAGAATAACGACCTGTTCCCTGTTTTAACTCATCACAAATCAATAGGTAGGTATGGCGTATGGGAGAATTGACTTTGACTTTTTAGCGAATGGTTTCAGTCGGGATGTACCGAGATTGTATACGCTGCAAAGGAATAGGAGATCTCCCCCACAGTAACATGCCATGTTTTGTGTTGACGATTTGATACGAAGTTTAGACATGAATTTTTAACAGACATTCGAATATCCTTCCATATTCAGTTGAAACATACATTTTTTTTTTTTGGTAGGTAGGTATACATAATTCTTTTTACTTGGGTAACAGGTAGGCAAGCAGGTAAATTTTGATTTTTTTTAATCCATTTTTATTTTTCCATTTTCTTAAAACTATCTTAAAGCTAGACAAGCATTCCTAAAAACTAGCCTACTTATCAATATCTTAAATTTTTAAATTGAACAAATGCCTCAATATAAAGTAAAATATAGGTAATCTAATTTATTTTTATTTTTACTATTTGCTAAAAACCAGATGGTAAGCAATAAAAATATAAAACAGGAATAATCCGCTAATTTAATAAATGACATGAGCAGATAAAACTCTGGAAAACCAAAAAAAGTGTTTTCCATGAAAAAAATTATTTTTCATTTTTTTTTAATTTCCGTAAAACTAAGATACATTAAGGCATTATTTTTTAGTTTTAAGTCATTTTTGTAGAAAATTGGCCCTCCTTCCTTAACCGGAGGAAATAGACCCCTCCTTCCTACACGCTTTTTGTGTTGTCTTAACCCAACCTACTTGCTCTAGCTTTGTGGTGCATCTTATACCTACAAATCATCCCGTATATATGGGTGATTCTACAAACAATGGAATTTTCGACTGCTCCGCTGATTCTACAAACAATGGAATTTTCGACCGCTCCAATGATATTTTAATAACTGTTCAAATATTCTATCTGATTTTTTTTTTATATCTATAAATCTAATTGATGTCTACATGGCCAGACAAAATTATTAAGATCTGAAAAATTTTCATTACTCAAAAAATTCTTTTAAGAGTCTATTTCTTACTCCCCTTACGTGTCCCCTGCCCGTTTTCGAAGTGAAAAATTTTCACAGTTCTCTTATTTAAGTTCCAAAACCAAAATTAACTTTCAGTTATTGACGTTAGATAATGTAACTCTTTATGATATTAATGAATATTTATTAGCATTATGTTTTATTACAAAAAAAAACATTGAACTTTGTCCCTTGGATTTCTCATCAGTCTCCTGACTGATTTAAATAGTCGAAAATATCCTTAAGTTTGAGAACTATCAAAGTTTTAGATCTAGCAACAAAAAGCATTAAGTCTGGGGACAATAAAATTATTTTGGTATCTTACGCCCGTTTGTTCTTTCATTTGTTAAGAAAGCATTTGTGCGTTATGTCCGTTCAGTCCCCCTGATGAGTATTTCCAGAAAATACTTCTATGTAAGCTTGCATATATTCTAGAATATTAATAAAGGCTAAGTAAAACCCTAATTATAAAAGCTTTTTTTATTTTTTTTCTTACACTGCGTTAGCATATTTTAGTGGCAAAAACTATGAAAACACTCATTCCCTTGAGTGTCCCCTGACCATTAATTACCAATTTAGTTGCGCACCATCTCATAGAGAACCAGGACCTAGTGACTAGCAACTCTCAACCATTCCTAAGTGCGTGTTGTTGGCAGGAGTAGAGGGGACATACAATTTTTTGCCGAGTCCGAACGGCTACATAAGAAGCACTTATTCATGACAAGTATAATCTTGGAGGATTTGTCAGTCCCTTGCAACCCCAACTAACATACTCTCGAGAGTTTAGCTCTCATTTTCTCAAAAAAACGCCCATAGTACTTTTTTAGATCTTATTGCTAAACTTAAGACTGGATCTCTCATAATGAAACATAAATTTGTCTCATAGTTGTTTGTTTGCATCAAATCACTCTAATCTAATACCTAGAACAATTATTACTCCTGTATGTAAATTGAAAGTCTTATAATAATTTTGTTTTCAAATTTAAACTTTAAACGTCATTTTTAGGTCTTTAAAATCTCTTAACAAGAGCTAATAAAGTAACAACTACAAAACTCTAACTATAGGATTCATATGAGATGTTGCACTGACAGCAGCTTTATTTGATTCATACAACAGTCGTTCTTTTTCTTAACGTTTTGTATGTTCATTGTTTTCTGGCGTTCAGTTTTCTATGGGTCTGGCTACCTGAAGGAAACATTGAATGCTGATGCCGATTACTATTTAAAATGTTTTTAATTTTTTGACGAATGTGAACTTTCGGTGATAGACTTTCTTTTTATTTTATTTCGGTGTAATATAAGGTTTTTCTGACAAAATTACGCTTGAAAATTTGACTAAAATATTCATGCAACCGCGTAAGCCCATTGGATTAGATTAGATTAGATTAGAATAAGATTTTATTACAATCATTTATATACATTATTAAATAAGATTTACAAATCCTTTATGACATGGCAAAAGCCGTCTGCCAGATTGACAATTTATTTATATAAACAAAATATTTATTCGAAATTGTTACATAATATTATATTCATATGAGACTCAAATTTAATTAAAACGGTTCTCTTAAAATTTGATTTCGGTATGCTAATGCTGATTTAACATATTTATAAAGTGCATCCCAATCGTATCCATTTAGTAAAAGTAAAATCTCATCAACAGTGTAAGAAGCTTTTCCTAAGTGTAATTTTCTTATTTCGGATAGTATTGGGCAAACTCCCACAAAATGCATTATATCTTCGCGCGAATTCATGTTGCATAGACTGCATTGTATTGACAGATCTTGTCGGTGAGGTATAAAATTTAATGAAAGTAACTCTCCTCGTGTTTTAAATATAGTTGATATTTTATCGACGTTAACGTTGTTTTCAAAGTAGTTTAGATTGTTGAGGTCGTGTTCAAGCTTGGAATAGTACATTCCGTATATTGAAGATAGTGCTGCATCGACAAATGTTTTGTGCAAATTTTCATCAAGAACCTTTAGAATATTATTCAATTCCAATTTCATTTGTTGAAAATTTATCCCATCTAAATTAAGCGGACATCCGGTCTTCTCTGCCAACTCCAACCACTTTTCAAAGCAAGACGCTTTTTTAGAAATGGCGCGTGTTGCCACTATATTAGGCAATCTTGTAACATCCATATTAAGAACTTTGAGCAAATAATCAAAATAAAGTTTCAGTGTTGTGATGTACATTGGTGAAAGTCCTGTTTCAATATGCAACATATATGTAGGGGTTGTCATGGGAAGGTGAAGCACTCGTTTGAGGAAAAATCGGAGCAGTTGTTCCACATTCTCGTTTTGCAGATATCCCCAAACTTGAGCTGCGTATAACATCACAGATCGCGCTGTTGCCTCAAAGATCTGGTATTTGGCTCGTAGTCCTATGTTTTTATTTTTCATACAGGTAAGCCAAGTGGTGTTAATAGCAATTTTTGCACTTTTTAGTTTTTCTTCTAGATGAAGCTTTATATTATTCTGTGAAGTCAATATCATGCCTAAATATTTATAGCTATCAACTATCTTCACTGGTTCACCATCGTGTTTCCAGATAAAATTACCATTTCGCTGCCTCTTTCCTCTTCCAAATACCATGATCTGCGATTTTTAACGGTTTACTGTGAGATTCCATAGTTTACAGTACTCTTCCAATTTAGTTATCGTCATCTGAAGTTTTATGGGTGTATCAGCTAACATCACTAAGTCGTCTGCATACATTAGTTTAGTTTAGTTTAGTTTAGTTTATTAATTTGTATAATTGATACTAAGACATTAAGATAAATCTTATAAAATAGTGAAAGTTTATGAATAAACAACAAATACAATATAAGTTATTGGTAAATATAAGTTAGGAATATAATAATTTATACTTTATACAAAAAATTAAATTGAAAAATTGAAAAGGCAATATAAATTATATGTATGTATGTATCTACAAAAAAGCTGCAGATAGAAAAGGTAAATTTATGATATTCAACTTTGAATGCTTTAAATCTCAAATGGGAAACATGGTCATACCTTCTCAATCCATAAATATATTTAATGGTACTGCTGAAGGCTACTTTAAGTTTGTTTTTGCTGGAGACATCGCAGTAATGATAGATTTCACATCCGTAGGTAAGAATTGGTATAACTAGAGTCTTCGCGAGCAGAATTCTTATATTGATCGGCGTGAAATTCTCATTAGAACTTTGATTTTTGTATCCCGTATGCAAATTCCACCATTCAAATAGGACACTACATCATCTAGGAATATGGAAAACAAAAGAGTGCTCAGGATGCATCCTTGTCTCAAGCCTGTTGGTGTTGAAAAACTTTCTGACATCATGCTTCCATCCCAAACTTTTGCTGTACAATTTTTATATATTTTTTTTTAATGTTTTCAACATTTTAAACGGAAGACCCAATGCTGAGAGCTTATAAAACAGTAAGTCTCTATCAACGCTGTCAAATGCAGATTTAAAATCAATAAAGTAGGCATAAATGTTCTTACTCTGTGATCGATTGATGTCAACAATTGTACAGAGCGTAAAAATTTGATCAACAGTAGAATAACCTTGACGGAAGCCTGCTTGGCATTCACTAAGTATCTGTTGATCCTCCACCCAGATATTAAGACGCTTGTACAGCATACTTCCAAATATCTTCCGTATAGTGTTGACAGTGAAATCCCTCTACAATATTCAACCATATTTTGATTTCCTTTTTTAAAAACTGGTAAGATTACAGATGAATCGAAGCAGGGTGGAACAAAGTCATTTTCATACAATTCGTTAAACCGGAGAAGAAGGCAGTTGGCAAATTCATCAGTACAATATTTATAAAATTCGTGTGGAATTAGATCTTCTCCAGGAGTTTTGGCATCTTTCATCTCATTTAAAACTGTTCTAAGTTCCATTAATGAAAAATGCTGATCCATTTGTTGATCCTCAATATAATTAACGCAATATTGAAAGGGTAAAGCTGTCCTTTCTATATTCAACAGTGATTGAAAATGAATTAATAAATCTGATGCAGGGATGTTTACACCGATTCTAAGTTTTGCTCCATTTATATATCGCACCGCTTTCTAAAACTCTTTAGTATTTCTACTGGCAATAATGATCTGGTATTTCGATTTCTTAAATAAACAGATTTCTTTAAAAAGTGTTTTTTCTTTTACATACTCACGTCTAAAATACGTGGTATTGTACTTTCTGAATAGATTCAGGAAAGCAAAGACTTCTTCTCTTGCTCGGAGACACTCTTTATCAAACCATTGGTGCTTTGATTGTATTGAATGGGTTCTTTTAGGGGTATTTGGAACTGCTTTGCTAATAATATCTTGCATTTTTTCGATTGAGATTCTCTCTCTTGATTCCAACAAATTAAGTTCAGCGTTCTAGGCTAATTGGAACACATTTTTACTATTATTTCGCCATATTAGTCTGGGACATATAAGCTCAGTAGACTCTAAGGACTGATTCTCATCACACATTTTTAAAGTTACTGAGATAGGCATATGGTCGGAAAAGCTCTTTGCGTGGACTTTAAAATCCGAAATTTCATTAATCCAATCATCTGCAACCAGGCAGTAATCTATTACAGAGCATGAATTTTCTCTTATAAAAGTATACTCTCCTTTTATGTCACCTTTAGACCTTCCGTTTAAAATCGTTAGGTTATATGATTCAGCCAGCTCAAGTAATGTTCTACCCTTTCTATCACTTTTGTTGTCTTTTGAAGTTCTTTGCTCTGTTAGTTGGTGTGATTGTTGTCCATTTTCGTTGAAGTAACATTGCTCGTTTCCAATCCTTGCATTGAGATCTCCTTTCAACATCAGTTTTTCGTTTTGTATAGTACATAAGATGTCCAATTGGCGTAAGCCCATTGTAAACATTTTAATGTTTTAAACTTCGTAAGTCTGTCACAATTTGTATGGAAAATTAGAGAAATTTACGAAGCATAAAATTTTACTACGTCTATAGTTTTGTTGCGGAATGTTAATTTTTTGATATTCTTTGTTCATTTATTCCAAAAATTATGACGTTATAATGAAGATTTGTCGTTCAGAAAAGGTAAAGCATAAAATTTAATATTTCAAACTTTGAGATTTCATCTTTTTTTAAACATCAACAATAATTCACATTCTTAAGAAAAAAGGGAACGCATCACCGATTTGTTCTTGGTTCGTTTGATAGATGTCAAAATAAAGTCGCATTAAAGCATCAGACTTCTCATAAAAAAGTGTTTATTTACATACCAACATAAATGGACAACACTCTCATAAAAATGTCTTTTTAAGAGTTAAAAGTGTTGATACGACAGCAGCCATATTTAAATTTGAACGAAGTGTTTTTTGTATAGTTTGAGGGTTACCGTGATATGAAATTAAATTTTGAAATAATTTATTTGGTTTTCCATTATGATGAATTTATTTAAGGTATATTTATATATATACATGTATTGATATTGATGTTTATTTTGTTCAACATTAAATGCAAAAGAAGTATTTTTACAAGTATATTCGTAATGTGAAGTTTTGTATTTAAATACTGTGCTTAAGTTCTTTGTCTCTTAGGAGCATCATCAAATTGAAATAATGACATTTATTTACAGAGCATCTGAAATTCGCACTGTATAGTGACAAAATCGAAAGTCAGTAATCATTGACAGTTTCGTTATAAGAAACGTAAAACAAATATCTAAAAATATAAATTCTAACTTATTATTTTTTCATTAAAACGTCTCTTAACCTCTTGTTAATTCTTAGATTACATAAAACAGGCATACAAGAATAAGACCATCAATTCGACATATTATCCGCTATTACATCTTTTTCGTCATATACCATGAATAAATACCATAAATAATGTCAGCGTAAACCGTATTGTTCAAAGCAAACATCAAGGTAACCCTTTTTCCAATTCAAAATAAAATTAAAATAATTTAAATATCAATTATTTTGAAAGCGCTTCGTTATTTTTCGAAGTAAAATGTGTAAGTTAGTAGAAAAAGTTTCAATCGTACTAAGATTTAGCTCCACACATGTGACAAACTACAATTATATTAACGTCGCCATGAAATGAAAATATAAATACACACATTAATTTTTCAGCATGAGACAATGACGATGACACATACAGACATAAAAACTTCGTACCAAGTTTCCGAAAGAAGTATACAAATGTGAAAGATAAGTATCTGTTTTTTTTTTTTTATTAAACGCATACTCTTTCTCTTTTCATCAACTCCTACAAGAAGTGACGCATTCTCCTAACAAGATTAGTGGAGCATTTGTCATCCCATAGGAACAATAAAAATGTTTCTATAAGAGGAAATTAACTCCTATAAGTGGGCCATTTAAGGCTTCTTAGATTTTCATAAGGATGTAGGAGTACTCTCCTAGAGTTAATATAACTCCCGAAATAAAGTCTCACAAGCCTCTAGGAAACTCTTATGAGAGGAAAATTGTTACTTGGGACAGGCAGTACCTCGGAAAAAAACATTTCTGTTTTTAGGTGGCAGTGGCCGGCAATCGAACCCAGTCCTTTGGCTCAGTGCTACTAACCATTATGCCCCGAGGTACTACCTGACTTTATTATTTTTAATATTTTTTTTCTTGAGGCCTCAAAAATGCTCAGTAAATGCTTATTTTTTTCTTAGGCACTTGTAAAATTAAGAACACGACTCGGTCGCGCAAACAATTTACACAGGGTATTTTGCATAAATTGTATAAAAGAGCTAGAGGGCACAGGTTCGGTCGAAAATGGAAAAAAATTGTGTGGGAGATGGTGTATGTCTTTCCATTAAGACGAGGGGTACGATTTTCCAAAAAAAATTGACTTAAAATAAAAAAAAGCTAAAAAAATGTTCTGTTCCCTGAAATACCTGATTTCCAAAATGACCATAAAATCATTGTTTTTAATTTTTTGGACTGGCCGTTTTCAATGATATGAAAGGACGTTCTAAAGTTCATATATATACAAATTTTTCCAACTATAAGCTTCCAAAAATGTTATGTCAAAATATTCATCATTTTATTCCATTTTTTGTAGAATCACCCATATGAGAATCAAAAGAGTCTGGTTTTTAGGGGGAGAGGGGGAAGTCATGGTGTATCAAACGGACAGGACAAGACAAGCTATCCGTGCAAGTGGTGAAAATGCGTAGGGCGCTGAACCCAATGGGCGTATTGAGCAACCAATAAAAAAGCGACTACCTCGTAACCAATACCTACCTCCTTTTTTTAATTTTAATTTTTTTTTTGCTTACACCAATATTTATTTCCATTATATAACTACCAGCTTATTCTGAGTTCGGAAACAGACTTATATATTTTTATGTATCTTCTTTTCCAAAAATAAGTCTGCCTTCATATTCACACCCACAGTAAAAAAAAACTTCATCACAAAACCTTTGCAAAGTGATCGATTTTATTTGCCTCTTGAGGATACCTTGTAAAAAAAAACTACAAAGTCAAACCCTTAGTTATAATGAGGAAACGACTTCTTGACCATAATGAAGCAGGCGCAGGGAGCTAATTTCACTCAGACCGACTAAGGATGACTAAGTTTTTAGTATAAAAGTAAGTTATTACCGTATACTAATTGAAAATAATGGTCCATTGATGAAACTTGGAATCAATGTTCATTTGTCATAAAAGCAATAATCAGACGACTTCATTAAAATATCTGTGGTGAACAGGTGTTTCTTTTTAAGGGTAAGGGTAATGGTAGGATTACTATCATAAGATCGGTGACAAAAATTATACCTTCGTGAAACTTGGTAGCAATGTGTTCTCAACTATCAGAATGAAGAATCAAAGGAGTCTATAAAAATATCTTAAGTAAAAGGGCGTTTAATAATCCCACCTCCCAAAAACACACCTTTTCACCACAGATATTTTTATGAATCCTTCTGATTTTTATTTTTTATGACAAATGAACCATTTGTGCCAAGTTTCATCTATGGATCAAACTGGATTTCAGTAATAATTAAATTTTATACTGGAAATAATATAGTCATCCTAACATAAAAATAGTAATAACTTTTTTTAACGGAGACCGCATCGATTTTGTTTTTATGTCATTTGATTTAGCATTAAAAACTATTTTTTAAAACATGTTTCATATGCCTAGGTTGTACCAAGGTTAGTTTTTCCGTTTGATATTCCATAACTTCCCCCCTCTCCACCTCAAAAAAACACCCTTCCATGTGAAATATTTGTATACTCTTTTAATTCTTCATTGTCATGGTACATGAAACGTTTTCACCAAGTTCCATGGTGGTACCAGTTTTTTTTTTTATTCGAAGGCCTTTCTGTACTATTTTACCTGCAGTATGTAGGTACGTACTTGAATAAAAAGCAAAATAATTATCCATCCAATCCCAATGTACCTCCATTGTTCTACACTGTTTTATGGATATAAATAAATAAAAATTAATCAAAATCTCTCCTTCAGACACTAATCATAACAGAAAAACGATTAACTATGGTACACAATGTAATAATTATTCAGTTGGATCTGTCATTCAATATCTGTTATTAAAACTCAATCAATTCGCTTAATAAATCAATTCAATTCGCTAATTAAATATCAGCCATTAAGCGCCATTTTCTAAAGTTAATCGTAGTAGCTACTGCACCACCTTCATGATTAAAATAATTAAAATCGATTTTGTACATACTTCCAGATATGAATATAGCCTAAGATATAATTTATTGTAGGTTCTAAGCGGATTCGAGCTATAATAAAGCGAATATTAAATGTTTGGTAAATTAAAAATCAATTAGCTATGTACTTTCTGTATGGACATTAATGAATGAGATTATATCAACCTATTCATGAAGGAAATTATACGTATAGGTTTGAAACCGAAAGAATACAAGAAATATTTAGTTTCGTGGAGTTAAGGTTTCAAAAGAACACTCTTATTATTTAAAACTATACAGGGTGTCCTGGAAATAATGGATAACCTTACAACCAAATATAACGGGTGATTTTTTAGCTGGTTTGGTTTTGGCAACACTGGTTTTGACAGCTGACGTGTGTTTAGTACCTTGTGTCACTGTCAAACAGCTTCAGTTTGGTTTGCAATTTAACCATGGATCGTCTTACAAATGAACAACGCTTGCAAATTATTGAATTTTACTATCAAAATTCGTGCTCGGTTCGAAATGTTCATCGCGCGCTGCTTCCATTTTATGGTCGGCATTCTCGACCTTCTGAGCAGTCTATTCGGAAGATTGTGACCAAATTTCGCACCAAATTTACTTTGTTGGACATTAAACCACCAACACGTTTACGTACTGTGCGTAGTGAAGAAAATATTGCGGCCGTATCAGCTAGTGTGACAGAAGACCGCGAAATGTCGATTCGGTGCCGTTCCCAGCAGTTAGGCCTTTGTTACAGCACTACGTGGAAAATTTTGCGGAAGGATTTGGGCGTAAAGCCTTTTAAGATACAGCTGGTGCAAGATCTAAAGCCAGCCGACCTACCACAACGCCGAATTTTTGGTGAATGGGCTCTTGGAAAGCTGGCCGAGGATCCGCTTTTTTATCGAAAAATTGTGTTCAGCGATGAGGCTCATTTTTGGTTGAATGGGTACGTAAATAAGCATAATTGCCGCATTTGGAGTGAAGATCAGCCAGAAGCATTGCAACAGCTACCAATGCATCCCGAAAAAGCCACTGTTTGGTGCGGTTTATGGGCCGGCGGCATTATTGGGCCATATTTCTTCAAAGATGATGCGAATCGCAGCGTTACTGTCAATGGTGAACGCTACCGAGCGATGATAACAAACTTTTTTTTGCCCGAAATGGAAGTTCTTGACTTGCATGATATGTGGTTTCAACAAGACGGTGCCACATGCCACACAGCACGCGAAACAATGACGCAATTGCGAGGCGAGTTTGGTGAACAGTTAATTTCACGTTTCGGGCCGGTCAATTGGCCGCCTAGATCGTGCGATTTGACACCATTAGATTATTTTTTGTGGGGGTATGTAAAGGCTTATGTCTATAGGGACAAGCCCGCTTCGATTGACGCACTGGAAGCCAACATCCATGCATTCATTCGTGAGATACCGGCCGATATGTGTGAAAGAGTATGCCAAAATTGGACTCAGCGGATGGGCTACCTGAGACGCAGCCGCGGTCAACATTTGCATGAAATTATCTTTAAACATTAAATTTCAAGGTTCAAACTATCGATTCAAATAAATATTTTATTCATTTTTTCGAACTTTTTGTGTTTTTTTTTTTTTTAAGTTCTAAACCTCTTAAAAAATCACCCGTTAGCTGGCCTTAAGGCCATTCAGAAATTCAGAAAGTATTTTTAAATATTGTCCATGTGGCCTCCATGTTATGATTGTTTTTGAAAAAAGTGTTAAGAATTACGACTTTACTCAAATACTTGAAAACTACGACCACGAGTGAATGATTTTTATAATATTTCTAAATAACGGTATTAAGAGATAAGCATCAAGCACTTTCACCAACTTTTATAAGCGTACCACAGTTTTGGGAGGGGTTTCATGGTAGTGATTCAAAATTTTTCATTTTCGTTAGAAAAAACACTCTTTTACTAAACAAATTTTTGTAGACTTTCTTGATTCATATTACTTATGATAAATTAAATATGTGGACCAAGTTTCATCACTATATTGTTGAAATTTGGTAAAATTTTACTTGTTTCGCTTAAAATTCAGTCATAATTTATGAAAAAGACAATAACTTTTTTTAAGGTACAACCGAGTTCATTTTGATTTAATAATATTGGGCACTAAAAACAACCTTAAATCATTTGCCATATGCTTAAGTTATACCACGATAAATATTTTAGTTTGTTAAACTTTCATATTCCCCCTCCCCAGCACTTTAAAAGTGACTTTTCATAAAACCATAAAAAAAAGGTTTTTCAATTCACTTTGGATAGAATAAGAATGTAAATCGTAGAGTGTTAAATTCTGCTTCGACGCCAATCAATTTTTATTAGTATTTTTTGAAAGGCTGTATCTTTGCCGTGAGTGGCCGTGTTAATTTTCAAAGTAAAAAAACAATCACAAAAAGAAATGATCCAAAAAATAATTGAAGGAGAAGACGACACACTGGTTGGACTTTTTTAACAGAACTAACTTTATTGTTTAATAAAAATATGTATTTCTTGAAAATGATAAAAAGTGCAAGTATGCAACATTCCAAGCGTGAGAACAGATGAATAGCATGAATAATAAATGGAAAAAGATTTTCAACTGGTCACACACTCGGATAGAATGACAATGAACAACCAAAAAAATGCAAAAAATATTTAAAAATGAAATGATCCACTTGGCTTTACAATATTACTGGTCGCATGGTTGAAAATAAAATAAAAAAGTTTAAATGAAATTTGAACATACTCCCTCCCCCCTCTGATTAATTGGATAAAATTCTTAACTCTAAATTTGACTTATTGAATTAATGGACCTATCGAAAGATCTTGGCATAGGGGTTGGTCTTCTTGTGCGAAGAAAAAGAGTGAAGATAATCCCAGTTATGCATGCCAATTAAAACAGACTGCTTCCATAGTGATGTGATGGTAATCATGCGAGTTGACATCAGTGGAGGCAGGCAGTTCCTTGAATTTATCCATCACATCTTTGGTTTTGGACTTCAGTATATAGATAATCCTGTTGGAAGATTTAAGTCCTTTCCAAATGTTTTGTGACACCTACACAATGATTGCAATGGTTTTTTGAAGATACTCATATAAGGCCTTAAATTGATCTTGAACTTGAATGTGATCACGTTTTAAGATATTTGAAGTAGCATCTGCAAATGAACTTTGTTTTCTCAAAAGTTAAATCAAATGATCTTCATTCTTATAGGCTCTATCGATTTGACCTTAAATTTTTCCTGCACTTTCCTGGTCAAGGATACCAAACAGTCTATGTGCCAGAGTTCCCACCAATGTCGAATGGGGATCATTCTACCCTGGTTCGTTCATATTTTGGTGCGTGATCGCGTATCTGCTTCGTAGCTCAGTTCTCTAACTAAATTAATACACCAAACACAAACCGATCCCGACATCTTGTTATCACTTTTGGAAAGAAAAGAAACCCATCGCGGTTTAAATAAAACACCAAATAGTTAAAGTGGACAAAAATTTAAAACATCACTATCTTTATTGTTCCATCTCAAACAGAGTTGTTTTGACCTTCTCTCAAGCAGAGTTATTAGCTAACTGACTATACTCAGTCGTATAAACTCTTACCAAAGCTTGTCTTTCGTTAAGTTACATCACATAAGCTTATTTCTCCTTTCACAATATATCGACTGCCGAGTGGCACACTCATGCAGTTCGATACAGTCCCGACGAAAACCTACGGTTTTCCACCCTTTCGCATTTTATAAAAAACCTTCTTCTACCTCAATTTGTTATAGATAAATACATATACAAGTAATAATAAGTTCAATTGGCAGGATTCAGATCTTCTGTACTAGCCTTTCTCTCAAACCATATTTTTCCCTTCCCCATTTCTTTCGTTCGAATAGAGTAGATAAATACTCCTCCTTCCATCTTGCCCAAAAATGCGCAAGCATCGTCCTTCTCTCCTTCCACAATCTCACACCCTTAGTGTTGTGCAGTTCATTGGCTGCAAACGGTAGCGGTAACACCAGTGGTTCACCAACCAAAAAGTTACCCGGCTTCAACGCTTGCAAGTCATTTGGATCATCACTCAGTGGATGTAACAGACGCAAATTGAGAATCACCTCTATTCCAGTAAGTAGCGTTAAAAGTGGCTCATACACTAGCACCCTTGCACCAATCACTCTCGTCAAATAAAATTTCATAGATTTCACCGCTGCTTCGTATATACCGCCTTGGTGTGGCGCTGCAGGAGTCATAAGCTTCCATTCCGACCCTTTCAAACACAAATGTTCAAAAGTATCCTTCACGAGCCAATGCTCTTTTGCCTTCACAGTTCCTTCGCTGCACCAACAAATGCTGTACCATTGTCACTGTACAATCTGTCGCACCTTCCCCTTCTCGCTATGAATATTTCAGAGCAAGCAAATAAATGAAACTGACTTCAGGTCAGATCTGAAATCGGTATGCACTGCTCTGGTTTTATACAAACGAAAATCGAACATCAAACATTCTGTTGTTAATCATCTGCTGTGTTAATCATCTTGGTCTCAAAAGGACCCACATAGTCCACTCCTGTATTTAGAAAAGCCTTCCCCGGAGTTACCCTCTCTGGTAGCAAGTCAGCCATTAGTTGCGTTTCAAAACGATGGTTGTATCGCACACAAACCAAGCATTTATGGATGTAATTTCTTAATTCACTTCTGATCTTTGGTATCTAGAATCTCTGACGGATGTACTGCATCATAATCCGAGCAGCTTCATGTTTTGTTGCAGTGTGAGCACTACTCATAATTAACCAAGCTAATCGAGAACCATTTCGCTCGATTGCTGGGTGCCTTCTCTCGTATTCCATCCAGATGATCCATGGATTCCATTTTCTCTTTCGAGAATGACTGATCAAAAAGTCCTTCTCTGTTCACACAATCTTCTCTCCTTCTCTCTTGGCGTAAAGAATGCCTCCTTCTCTTACTATCTCTCTTCTCTTCTTTCTTCCAATGCTTTATTTTTGCTCTGATCGCATTGTTGAAGCATAGTACGTGACTGATTATATTTAGTGCTTTCTCTAATGTAGATGTGTATTCAATCAATGGAATACTCCTTTTCCAGCACTTTACATAAATTGATAATGGCTCGGTAAATTTCGTAACCATATAAACTTCCGTCTCGTTCATCATAAAAACTTTCATCTCATCCCTCCCTCCATCTGAAACATTTGGCACATACTTTTCAGATAACCATGGTTTGGATAGCCATTCAGGGCCGTGATGCCGTAGCTTGTTATCAAAAAGTAGTAATATCTTCACTCCTCTGCTCAAAAGGTCAGCTGGGTTCTCCTTTATTCCAACAAGTCTCCATCTCTTAACTTCGGTATGAGTCTGTATAAATGATACTCTATTCACCACAAACGACTTCAGATTGCATGGTGAATCTGTCCATAGATTGTACTCTATTCCTTCCCAATTCATTGTGTTGACAACACTTGCCACTAATCGTCCCAGAAGCTCATCTGCCGCAAGTTCCAAACGTGGTATCGTAACTGTTTTGAGTGGTGTAACACGAGTTTTCGCTGTTAACTAATCCTTCCGTCAGAACACACCATCCTGACATAAATCACTGCTCCATATGCTCTTTCGGAAGTATCCGAAAAGCCACGTATCTCCTTGTGTACACCTTCCGATGAACCTAGCCATCTCTCAATTCTAATATTCTGGTGGTGGCTGATCAGTTAGATGCCACCATACCCAATCTAAGACGCATTGTTTTTGTCGATGGTTACCGACATTATGCATATAACACTCAGTGAAATAACTCACTGAGAATTATATGCGTGTCTATGCGTCTCAGGTTGGGTATGGTGGCATCTAACTAATGAGCCCACCACCATGCCTGGGCGAAACGCATTCATTGGAGTAAATCTCTCATTTGTTTCTTCAGGTAACTTCTCAACCCATTCAACGTGCAGACCAAATGTCCTGGATGAGGATCTTTCTAAAAATCGTAACAAGAGCTATAAATCCATCAAGATCATAAAGTTGGGCGACACAGCTCACAATCTTTCTCTTTGTGATTAATTGCTCAGTCACTGGTGTTTTTACCACAATTGTGAACTGGTCCTTCCCAAGTAGCCATTTCAGACTTAAAATCAATGCATTCTCATCTTCTTGAAACAAGATTGAATCCTGATCTTCATAGTTCATTTTCTTCACTAGTGCTTTGGAATTTGACTTCCATTTCCTTAGATCGAAGCCTGCTACTTTCAATACATGATCGATTTCTTTCTATAATTCAATCGCCTTCTCTTCTGAATCAGCACCAGTGGTGCAGTCATCTATTTAAAAGTCTTCTTTTATTGCTTTTGTAGCATCCGGAGATTCCTGCTCTGCATCCTTCGCACATTGCACCAAAGCTTGCACAGCATTGTAAACTGACGAAGTCATCCCGTAAGTGACTACTTTCAACCAATACTCCTTCAACTTTTCATGTGGACTTTCCCTCCAAAATATTCTCTGGAAGTCCCATTGCTCCTTTGCAACCTTAACCATACGAAACATCATCTTGATGTCGGCATTTATTGCCTTCGAAAACGCATTAGAATCTCGTGTAAGTCCTTTTGTAATTTTTCTCCCAACATTTGTGCTTCGTTTAGCGAAATGCCCTTCACTGTCCCGCAACTAGCATCAAAGACGACCCTTAACTTCTTTTTGACGCACAAGCGCGGATACAGGGGGAGGGCAATGGGTGCTATTGCCCCCCCCCCCCCCTGAGCACCACGCATAAAATATTAATTCATTAAAATGTCATTAAAGAATGCTTTTTCGTTCTACGTTTATAAAAAATTTTCTTGGCAGTGAAAAAAAGACTACGTATTTATTTTCCTGATTTTTCATTTCACGAAATTATTTAAAGATATTGATGATTTATCTCGCCTCTCCGAGATGCGAAGTAGAGAAAAATTCCGATATGCAGAAAAAGCTCATTTTTTTTTTTTTTTTATCCGATTTTTTATTATTGTTAATAACCTAATTGTTTGTAACAGAGGTGACACACCCACTTTCGTTTTTCCAAGCTCGGAAAATTACGACGGTTGGGAAGATGTACTTGATATCACTGTTACAAACAACTGTAATCTGGTGGTGGAAAATTGGAGAGTGTCCCTTAAAAATTCCTTTTCGGATCACAGATGGATCCTCTTCAACATAGGTTTCAAGGTAGAAACCCCTCCCCCATATAGAAACCCTAAAAGAACTGACTGGAAGAAATTCAGTCAGATCGCAAAATCCAAACTAGGCAATTTACCATTAATTAGTGTAGAATCTGTTGAAGTTCTTGAATCTAAGGTAAAGACTTTCGAGGCAGCTATTAACACTGCCTTCAAAGTCTCTTGTCCGGTTAAGCATAGTCGTAAAAAATTCCCTCCTTGGTGGAATGAAGATCTATCTGCGCTAAGAAAAATGACCAGAAAAATCTTGAATATCTGTCAGAAGGAGAAGTTCTTCCAACCGTATAAAGACATTCTCAAAGAATACAAGCGAGCCATAGCAGCATCCAAGAAACTGGGATGGAGAGAATACTGTCACTCCATAGAAAATATTAAAGATTCTGCCAGGCTTAGTAAAGTGTTATCGAAGGAACATTGCAATCCTTCGTTCCTGAAAAAATCTGAGGATCTCTGGACAGCCTCTCCAGCTGAGTCCTTGGAACTGCTGATGACAACGCATTTCCCGGGTTGCGTGAACAGCAACCCTGAAACACTTAGTAATACGAACACCAATTTAGCTCATAGGGAGCAAATCAATTCCGTTATAACTGGAGATGGTATTTCATGGGCCATTAATACTTTCTCCTCTTATAAATCACCAGGCCTTGATGGCATAATACCTATTATGCTACAGAAACTGCAAGATTTGGCAGTGCCATGGCTTGAAATGATTTTCAAAGGTTGCCTCTATCTCAATCATGTACCTGAGTCATGAAGACATGTAAGAGTGGTCTTCATTCCGAAAGTCGGTAAGAGAGGTCATGAATCCGCGAAGGACTTCAGACCAATTAGCCTGACATCTTTTGTACTTAGGACACTAGAGCGCATTCTTGACACTCACATTAGAGTTATACTAGTTGGTCGTCCTCTTGATGAATCACAACATGCATACCTCAAAGGCAAGTCTACGGAGACTGCCCTGCATGAAGTGGTTCGTACAATCGAGAAGACAATTCACTATAAAGAATATACCCTCGCAACCTTCCTAGACGTGGAAGGTGCCTTCAATAATGTCCTAACTGAATCCATTCGCGAATAACTTGCTCACTTCGGGATAGAAGGCTTCATATCTGAATGGATTGTTTCTATGTTGAGTGACAGAAGGATTCAAGCATCGTTGGGAAACACTACAGCTACTAAATATGTTAGTAGAGGAACACCCCAAGGTGGGGTCCTCTCCCCTCTTCTATGGCTTTTAGTCATGGACAAAATTCTTGTCAAGCTAAGATGTAGTGGTGTGAAAGCAGTAGCGTATGCTGATGATTTGGTTTTATTGGTCTCAGGAAAGTTTACCACAGTGATTAGCGAAATCACTGAGTCGGCTCTGAAAAAAGTTAGCAACTGGGCCACAAGTAGTGGACTAGGGGTTAATCAGAGTAAAACGGAACTGATGCTCTTTACTACCAGGACTAAAATACCTACCTTCACCCCACCTCGACTTAACGGACAAACTCTATCCTTATCTTCTAAGGAAAAATACCTCGGAGTTATTCTTGACCCCAAATTGAATTGGAAGGTAAATATTGAAGAACGGGTTAAGAAAGCCTGCATAGCTTTCTATGCCTGCAGAATAACATTTGGTAAGATGTGGGGCCTACAGTCGAAGATGATCTTGTGGACGTACACTGCCGTGGTTCGACCGATTTTATCATACGGATCGATTGTGTGGTGGCCTGCACTTAGCAAACAATATAATATTGGAAGACTTAAGAAGGTACAAAGAACGGCTAGCGTCGGCACTACAGGAGCCCTTCGAACTTGTCCAACAGATGCCCTTAGCGTTATCCTGCACGTTCTACCACTCGACCTTTATATAAAATATCTAGCGGCATGCAGTGCTGTAAGACTAAAAGAATCTAATTGTTGGTTTTCAAAACCCTATGGTCATGGAAATATAACAAAATTGATTCCTCAGGATATTTTTCTAACGAACACCGACTACTGTATTCCCCCTCTTGGCTTAGGCGGGGACTTCAAAGCCGTTTTTCCAACCAGAGAGGATTGGAAAAATGACATTGTTACGAAGGACTACGACACTATAATCTTCACCGATGGGTCTAAGATGGAGTGCGGTGTTGGTTCTGGAATTTTTTCTAAGACCCTTAATATATCCAAGTCCCTCAGACTACCAGACTTTGCTAGCGTATTTCAAGCTGAACTACTAGCAATCAGGGAAGCATGCAAGTTACTCAAATCAAACCATAATCAATTCAGGAACACAGCAATTTGCTCCGACAGCCAGGCTGCCATTAAGGCTATTAAATCGGCTACATCCACCTCTGTACTTGTCCAGCAATGTCGAGATGAACTATCAAGTCTGAACATTAACCTCCAGGTCACTCTCATTTGGGTTCCAGGTCACAGTGCCATAGAGGGTAATGAACGGGCTGACGTCTTAGCTCGACAAGGCTCGGCCCTTCATAGCTCACTAGCGGTAAATGTAAATATGCCTATTGGTGCTATGAAGAGAAATATTTTCTCGATTTTTCTCGATGAATCTAACCTCAGATGGAGCAGTCTTACAAACTGTGTCATATCAAGAATGATATGGCCATCCTATAACAAAACTCGTTCTAACGATCTTATATGCAGACCCAGGCGAGTTACGGACAATGACCTTCCAACCTTGAATGAAGAGTCTCATTCTAAAAACATATTCAAACCATTATCATTGTCATGGTAATGTATCAAATTACTTATATTTAATTTAACTTTAGTTTGCATTTCCGCTACTCTACTGAGTAAGCATAATTCTAAACATTTTCCGCTACTCTACTGAGTAAGCATAATTCTAAAATATTGTTAATAAGCTAAGATAGGAATATAAAAATTAATAAAGAAGAGTTTGATTTTGGACACCAAGAAAGACGGTATTATTATTTAACTGGCGCAGTCGTACGGAAAAGATAAAAAATACAAATTATTTTAAAACTGAAAACGTAGCGAAAAAAAAACGCGAAGAAACGAACTTTTAAATATTTTTGTGTTTACCATCCACGAACCCCACCTCCACCCAATAAAAGTGTATATTTGTTAAAAAAAAAAAAAACACAATTAGTGATTGATAAAATCAACCCAATAAAAGTGTATATTTGTTAAAAAAAAAAAAACACACAATTAGTGATTGATAAAATCAACCGAATAAAAGTGCATATTTGTTAAAAAAAAAGCAACAAGTAGTGACCACTAATCGGACGTTTCAAATTGAAAAAAAAATACATACATACAACATTCTGGAAAAAATAATAAGAACAACGAAGCGAAACCAAATAATTGACGAAAGAAGAATGGCAGCAACAACTGAACAGTGTATTTCTTTGCTGACGCAGATTGTAGAGAGGCAAAACGAGCCACAATCATTGCGGAGGAGAATTCAAAGCGATCTGAAATTTGCACCCACATTTGATGGAACCAAGGGTACCTTGCCATCGTTCATTATGTCAATGAACAGATTGTTTGCGGAGTATGCAGCAACACGAGCAGGAGAAGTTTTTTCGGTAATATATAACGAAAAAATAACAGGACCAGCAAAGAACTTCCTAAATATCGTGCCACCGACAACATGGGATGAGACAAAAAAAAGGCTGAAACTGCATTACCAGGCAACAAAGACCCATGGAGCCATCGTACAGGAAATACAGACCTTAAAAGTAAGTTCGGTTATAGGTTTAAGCGATAAAATAAGAACTATTGTGGATGATATTGCCGAATGTGGCATGTATAGTGAACATCCAGGTGATTTAGTTAATAATTTAAGTAGTGTATTAATACTCAAAATTAAAGAAGTAACGGCAGGTTCGTTACTATCAAAAATTTGTAATATTTATAATCTAGAAGAAATTAGATTAATCATAAACCAATACATTGGTCAGGATGATTTTAATTTAAAATTTTCTAATTCAAACTCTAGATTTCAAGAAAGAGGTCGAATCGAAACGCAACCAAGATTTAACAGACAAAATTTTAATAATAATTCGGGTCCAACCCAAAGATCAAATTTTCCACAAAGTCCTAACTATAGATTCAATAACAATAGATTCAATAATAATAATTCTAGTCAATCTCAATTCAGAAATAATAATCAGTCAAGTCAAAGAAATCCAAATAATACAAATGTCAGAAATAATAACTCCCAGCAAAGTAGACGTTCAAATCATATGTCAGTAGATGCTCTCAACACAGAGGAAATAGATGACACATTTTTTACCAATTAGCCTCGGAGAAAAATAAGATATATATTACACTTACATTTAATCAAACAAGTTATGCAACTCTAGTAGATACTGGTTCTACAGTTAGTCTTTTAAACTCTAATATAGTTTCAAATAATATATATGAGCTCATGGGAGGTGAAGCCCATATAAGTACAATAGATGGTATAGTAAAGAAAAATAATGAATATGTAAAAACAAAATGTCCAGATGAATTTAAACAGGAAATCAATGCTAGGATAATATGGGTTAAAATAAATTTAGAAAAACCATACGGTTTATTGCTAGGTATGGATTGGATAGATAAAAATGTGAGACTTATAGATATACATAACGAAGAATTAGTTTTGAATAATAATGAAAGAATTCCATTTTTAAATAAGAAAATGGTTGATGAGGTAAATATGTTAGAAGAAAGTGATTTCGGTTGTATAAAATTAGAACATTTAAACAAAGAAGAAAAGTTTGGTGTAACTCAGTTAATGGAAAAATACCAAAATTTGTTTTATAAGGAAGGAGATAGATTAACAAATACAACAAGCATAGTCCATGAAATTAAAACAACAACCAATGAACAGATAAATTCCAAACTGTATAGATATCCACCTCAGCATGAATCTGAAGTTCGAAAACAAATGAAGGAAATGGAAGCTCAAGGCATAATAAGAAAAAGTAAGAGTAGGTATAGTTCACCTATTATAGTCATACCAAAAAAAGGGGATAATTCTGGTATACAAAAATTCAGAATAGTAGTCGACTATAGAAGACTTAATCATATTACAATTGACGACAAACAACCACTTCCTAATATGGATAGCATATTAGACAAGTTGGGAAAAGCACAATATTTTACTGCAATTGATTTGGCAAAGGGTTACCACCAAATCTTAGTAGCAGAAGAAGATATTGAAAAAACAGCGTTTGTTGCACCGGATGGCCTTTATGAATTCTTAAGGATGCCGTTTGGCTTGAAAAATGCTCCCGCTACATTTCAACGACTAATCAATGAAATATTGAGGGACTGCATCAATGTAATATGTGTTGTTTATCTTGACGATATCCTTGTTTATTCAACTACCCTAAGTGAGCACCTCAAATCATTAGAAAAAATTTTTAAAATACTGTCGAACCATAATTTAAAAATTCAAGCAAATAAGTGTAGTTTCATGCAGAAAGATACAAAATTTCTAGGACATATTTTGACCAAAGACGGCATTAAGCCTAACCCAAGTAAAATTGAAGACATTAACAGATTAGAGTTACCAAAGACTGAAAAGCAATTAAAGAGTTTTCTAGGAATGACTGGCTTCTACAGAAAATTTATAAAAGATTACTCTAAAGTAGCATATCCACTAATAAAATATTTAAAAAAAGATATGAAAATTAATGCTAAAGATCCTCAGTATATCGAAGGCTTTGAAAATCTTAAACTATTAATATCTTCACATCCAATTCTAAAATTTCCCAATTATGAAAATGAGTTTACGGTCACAACAGATGCTAGTGACTATGCTATTGGCGCAGTTCTTTCACAAGACAGTCATCCAATATGCTTTGTTTCTAGAACTCTGAATAAACATGAGAAAAGCTACAGTGTTATCGATAAGGAATTCTTAGCAATAGTTTACTCAGTAACCTATTTCAGGCCATATTTATATGGTAGAAAGTTTAAAATTGTGACTGACCATGCTCCGATAAAATACTTAAATTCTAAGTATAAAGGGAAAGAATTTTCTCAACGAAATCAAAGATGCACTTTGAAATTACAAGAATACAACTTTGATATTGAGTATCTGAAAGGAAAAGAAAATACAGTAGCTGATTTTCTAAGCAGACAAGAAACTAGTCCCCAAATTAATGATGAAAACAGTAGTGAATCTAATATGGACCTATCTGATACCATCCATTCAGTAGAGGAACAGCTTCAAGATCATATTTTCATAAAAGAAGATATTGTAAATAAGTACAGAACCCAGTTTATTTTAACTTATAGTCCAAGTAAGGAATTAGAAGTTCTTCATGGTAGAAGAATAATAGAGATAAATCCACAAAATGATGAAGATAAAATAAAAAATATTCTTATGAAATACGTTAAACCAGGCCAGAATGGAATATATTCGTATGTTGAGGAAAAAGGTTACAATAAAATACAGCAGCTCATTATACAATTATTTTCAGACAATAAGAAAATAAAGTTTATGAAATTAACTAAAAGGGTACAAGAAATTGAGACAGAGCAGGAATGTCATAAGCAAATTTCTCTCTATCATACTATAGAATCTTTACATAGTGGAATAAATGAAACTTACCAAGTTTTAAAAGATAAAATATATTTTCCAAAATTACAAGAACATATTCAGCTCATTATAAATAATTGTGGCAAATGCCAAGAAATTAAATACGATAGAAATCCTATCAAACCAGTTATGAGTGTTACAGAAACACCAAAAGCTAGGAGCGATATTGTGCATATAGACATCTTTCATTATAATAAACAAACATTCATTACTATTATCGATAAGCTTACAAAATTTGCCGTTGCTTACCAAATAAACGATAGGAATTGGGCAAAGAAGACCGCTATATTAGAAGGGTATTTAGCAACTTTTGATAAACCAAAGAAAATGATTATGGATAACGAATTTAAATCCGAACGGCTCATTAAATTTTTATATGATAAAGAAATCGAAGTACATTGGACAAAACCCAATAGTCATACAGGCAATGCGGATGTAGAAAGACTTCATTCGACTTTGATCGAAAAAATCCAAGCAATTGAAGAAAATATTACAGTTGAACAAAAGATTCAAAAAGCCATAGGAAACTATAACGATAGATATCATTCAACCATAGAAATGACTCCGAGGCAGGCCAACAGAATTAATGACACTTCGTCTATACAAAAATTAGTTGATTGTATACACAATAAGATATAATAATGTGACAAGTATCGAAGAAATTGATGGAAAAACTTTGTTGCTTAAAAACATGTTTAAAGAAGTAATTTTTCAAAATTGTGATAAAAGAACAATAACGTTAAATGGAAACTATTTGATTAACTATAATAACTGTAGTATAAAAATTAAACAAAGTAAATTTACAAACAAAGAAATAATAATTCCAGACAAATATTTTTATCCATCTGATAAAAATAATGAAGTATTTGTAACACCGATTAATTTTAATAAAATAATTATGGAAAATGAAAACAACTTAGATGAAATAAGAGAATTAAAATATCATAAGAAAATAATGTATGGTTCGAATATAAGTTTGGCTTTAATTTTAATATTAAGTATAATTGGTGTAATCATTTTTATATTACTAAAGACAAAAAAACAAACAATTAAAATTGTAAATAATTTGAAGCCGGAGACTTCTGATTTAAAGGGTGGAGGAGTTACGGACAATGACCTTCCAACCTTGAATGAAGAGTCTCATTCTAAAAACATATTCAAACCATTATCATTGTCATGGTAATGTATCAAATTACTTATATTTAATTTAACTTTAGTTTGCATTTCCGCTACTCTACTGAGTAAGCATAATTCTAAACATTTTCCGCTACTCTACTGAGTAAGCATAATTCTAAAATATTGTTAATAAGCTAGGATAGGAATATAAAAATTAATAAAGAAGAGTTTGATTTTGGACACCAAGAAAGACGGTATTATTATTTAACTGGCGCGATATAGCCAGGATCACAGCAATATGCACCGGACACTGGCCCATAGGGGAGCATGCAAGGAGGCTGGGAATCCCCTACAACTTCCACTGTCGTAGCTGTGGAGACCCTCAAGAAAAAGAAACTGTAGTTCATTTTCTTTGCAACTGCCCTGCTTTAGCCAATTCTAGATTGTCATCTTTTGGAAAGGCCTTCCTCGATGACCCAAAAGAGCTTTCTGAGAAGAAAATCAAAGATCTGATTATCTTTCTGAATGCGACTAAATGGCTCTAACAATAGTCCGTTAAAGTCTATAAAGCCATATAATTCCGTATTAAATCCCTACTAGGTTAACACAAGTAATTGGTATCAAAACGGCGCACTCCAGCGCTAATTGAGTCGCGAGGCCAGGGCTAGTGACTGCCATCTCTACCTACCTACCTACCTATCCGATGGAAATCTTCAAAAGACACTCGGTAAGAATCGGTACCAAGTAGTGTGGGACTCTTACCGCACTAAAACCACCGGTGAATCAGGACCAATCTATGAAAGATCGACAAATGATTTTTCTTTCTTTATTTATCAGTCGCATTGTGGGAAGTTTAAGTTATAACACTTTCCATAGCTTTTAGACCATCAGCTCATGAGGCTTGGTTCTTCTTAATCTCCGAACATTGTCTCGTACATTTCAGACGGTCTCCATTTCGGAGTTGGTATGATCGCTGGTTGTGTGATACAGCGTGTTTTTTAACCACTTCTGTAACCATTTCAATTTGAAGGTCACGGTGTAGATCGCTATTTCTTATATACCAAGGGGTATTTATTATTCCGCGAAGGACCTTGCTTTGGAATTTTTGGATGGGTTCAGCATTTGTTATCCTTGTACAGCCCCATAGTTGGATGCCATATGTCCAAACGGGTTTCAGTACCTGCTTATATAACATTAGCTTGTTCTGGATAGATAGGTCAGAGTTCTTTCCTAGTAACCAGTACATTTTTCTGTACTTTAACTTTAGTTCGTCTTTTTTCTTTTTGATGTGCTCTTTCCATTTAAGCTTTGCATCCAAAGTCATTCCAAGGTATTTGGCAGTATTGGAGTAAGGTACTGTTGTACTGTTTATAAGAATTGGAACATTGTTTATTTTGTTGTTCGTAAAGTTTATATGCGTCGATTTTGTTTCATTTAGTTTGATTCGCCATTTTTGCGTCCAATCACTAACTTTATCGACTGCATTTTGCAGTTTTTGTGTAGCCTTCGTAACGGATTTATCTGGCACCAATACTGCAGTATCATCAGCAAAGGTGGCCATGATAGCGTTGATGTCCACTGGAATATCCCTTGTATATAACAAATACAGGGTTGGTCCTAGGACACTTCCTTGTGGTACACCGGCTTCAATTTTCCTTAGTTCCGAGTAATTTTGGTCGTACCGTACTCTAAAGAGTCGGTTCGTAACGTAGGATTTCAGTATTTCGTAGTACTGCCTGGGAAGATCCCTTTGCAGTTTGTACTCAAGTCACAAGTGCCAAACCTTGTCAAAGGCTTGGCAACATCTAAGAATATAGCCGAGCATATTTATTTTTCTTCAAGTGCCTTTTCCACAACATCCGTAATCCGATGCACTTGGTCTATCGTGGAATGTTTATTTCTAAATCCAAACTGATGGCTCGGAATTAGTCTTCTTTCTTCTATTATTTTGCTTAGTCTTTTCAGAAGCAGTTTTTCGAAAACTTTTGCCATGATTGGTATAAGCGAAATAGGTCAGTAAGATGTTACTTCTGTTGGTGGCTTACCTTGTTTAGGTATAACAATGACTTCTGCAATTTTCCAATGATGTGGCACATATCTTTGTTCAGATCAGCCTTTTGTTTTGGGTTTCCGATCCATTTACCATCTTGAGTTTTTACTGGCGGGTTTTGTGCCTGTGGTCTTTTTTGGCGCTTAGCTGCTTTCCATAAGGAGTATTCCGTAGAAGCATCCGCCGTCAGACTATTCAGGAATCTACTAAGTGAATCACTTTTAAATTCACAGATTCTTCTCTTTAGTTCATTGTTAAGACGGTTAAAAACTGCCTTATCACCTGGAAATCTCGTAGGTTGCCATTTTCTTCGAGCTCTTCTTTTCTCCAAGATCAGCTCCTTTATTTCGACAGGATATTTTATTTCTTTTTCTCTTGAATTCGAAATTGTTGGAGTACTTTCTTCTGCAGCTTGTTGCACATCAGCAATAAATTGTTCTACTTCATGATCAATCTGTTCAATTGTTTGCATAGGGGATCTTAGGTTTATAAAACTTTCAAGTTTATCTCTGAATTCGTTCCAGTTTGTTCTTTTGTTCACGAGCTTAGGATTACTTTTTTCTATTATTTCTGCTTCGCTCAGTGATAATATTACTGGAGTATGATCTGACGATAAATCGTGATTACCTTCGACACTTATATGGTTTCGTTTAATACCTTTTACTACGCAAAATTCTATAAGGTCTGGTATTTTGTTAGAATCAGATGGCCAATATGTTGGCGAGCCAGAAGAATAAAATTCGCAGTTGCATTTGCGGCCTGCTTGATATAGCCGTTTGCCTTTCGTTGTTATGAGCCTAGATCCCCATTGGGTGTGTTTAGCATTGAAGTCGCCACCAACAAGGAAGTTATGTCCTAACAAATTTAGGAGTTCTGCATAGTCTTCTTCAGTTGGAGAGCGCCTCGGAGGGCAGTATATAGATGCTATCTTAAACTCTTTCTTTTTTATACCAATACTAACTGTTGTTACTTGCATGTTTTCATTACTAAACTTGGGCTCTTCATAGTGTGTTAAGCACTTTTTTATTAGTATTGCTGATCCTCCCCTAGCTTTGTCAGCTGAGTGCGGAGCGTGATAACACGTATAGTTAGGTAATTTATTATCAAGATTTTGTTCTATAGCGAGGTGAGTTTCGGACACCAAACAAATGTCTATATGCTCTATTGCTAAAAAGATGTTTAGTTCTGATACATGTTGTAAAAGACCGTTTGCATTCCATGTTGCGATTTTGAGTGTTTTTTTTTTACACTTCAGAATTCTTTGTTGAAGTGAGCTTAAAGCAAGCTGCATTCTACAAACAGAGGCTCATCATGAGTGCATGTGTTAGTGGTTAGTAGATTAAGTAAGCTAACACAAGCACATAAATAAATAAATAAATAAACATTAACAAAATTAAACAATTAAAAAACATACAATATTAGAAACATAATATAAAACATTTAAGAAAACAAAGTTAAAAATTCACGAGAGTGGAACACTGGTGCGCAACAATGTTTTTAATCGAACTTTACTTAAGTTAAAATCAACAGAGGAAGCGTTTAAATTAAAAAGTCTGCACATACGATTAAGAGGTTCGTATATACCATAGTTAGTTCTATGAAAAGGAACGTGAAAAAGTTCAAATCTTCGTAGATGGTGGAGCTCCTCCGCGGAAGTTAATGCCTACACAGGCTAACAAGTCAGCTGCATCAATTTCACCACTGATAAGTTGGTGGAAAAATATTAAATCATTATTAACACGCCTTTCCTTTCATATAAAGTTTGAAGTTGCAGAAGCTTAATTCTGTGTTCATAAGGAGGCAGGTTGTACGGATCAGCCCAAGGGAGTCCTTTCAAGGCGAAACGAATGAAGTTATGTTGTATTGATTCAACACGGCTCTTATGAATTTCGTAAAAAGGGGTCCATTCTTGGGAGGCGTACTCAAGATGGGGTCTCACATAACAGTTGTATAAGGAAAGAGTAACATACGGATCGTTAAACTCCTTTGCCCAGCGTTTTATGAATCCAAGCATGGAACTCGCTTTATTTACAATATAGTTAATATGTACCGTAAAATCTAAATCAGAACTAAAGTGAACCCCCTGGTCTTTGAAACTTAAAACACGACAGAGTGTGTTCTCTGAAATGGAATAATCAAAAGCACTCACTACTCGCTTTTTAGAGAAAGTTATACTTTGGCATTTCATTGGGTTAAGAGAAAGGCCATTTTTCCCACACCAAAGATTAAAACTGTCAATATCAGCCTGCAAGAGAGCATGGTCATGATAAGATTGTACTGTTTTGAAAATCTTCATATCGTCAGCGTATATAAGAATATCACTATAGCGTATACACGAAGTAACATCGTTTATAACGAGAATGAACAAAAACGGGCCCAGATGACTTCCCTGAGGTACACCCGAGTGAGCACTGAAAGAGTTTGAAAGACAATTTCTGAATTTTACCTGATAAGATCTTTCTACAAGGTAGGACTTTATCCATGATATAACAATCGTCGGAAAACCAAAGGTTTTAAGTTTGAATAAAATAATTTCATGACTAAGTTGATCGAACGCTTTAGAAAAGTCGGTGTATATGCAATCAACTTCATTTCCGTTTTCTAATGCACTAGAACATTTATGCAAAAGGTAAGGAGATTTGTTACCGTTGACTTTCTTCTCACAAATCCATGCAAATACCAGGCTCTCACATACAACTTGTTCAAAGAGCTTTGGTATGCATGACAGCTTTGCAATGGGCCTATAGTTCCTTATATCATTTTTTTCACCTTTTTTAAAAATTGGTGTAAGAAACGATTTTTTCCAAAATTGGGGAAATATGCCTGTACTTAAGGACAGCTGGAACAAAAATTGAAGGGGTTGAAGTAGTATAAATTTGCACTTTTTCAATAGTATAGGAGGAATTCCATCTGGACCAGATGAGTAATCATCATTTAATGATGAGAGAAGGTCTAAGATAGTACACGGTGGCACTGGGATACTATTGCAGCTAGTTTGGGCATAGGTATGTAAGTTTTTAAAATAATCTTCGTCAACATCTAAGGGCTTGTCAACGAAAGAATTACGAACATTTTTTGCAAAAGTGTTACAGATATCAATGGTTTCCAGCAACGAACAATTTTCATACACGAAGTTCGTTGGATAACCATCTGAGTTTTTTTTTAGAATTAACAAACCTCCAAAATACCTTTGGGTCACCTTTTAGTGAACTACCTATTTCGTTTATGTGGTTAGTGTATAGATTTTTTGAAAGAGTTTTAAATTCTTCAAAAAGGGTTATGTAGGAGTTGTGGTCTACTGGTGAAAGAGTTCTTAAGTACACTTTCCATGCTCTGTTTCTTTTATTTCGGAGTGTTCTTAGCTCTTTCGTATACCATGAGTGACAAAAGTTCATATTCTTTGATATTTTTAAAGGGAAAGTATTATTAATGCAGTTGTTAAGGATGGAATAAAAAATAAAAACTGCTTCGTCAATATCGCTAGACACAGATATATTCTCAATACCAGACCTAGCTATTTCTTCTGAAAGCAACTGAAAGTCTGCTTTTTTGAAGTCAAAGGTATATGAGCAATCATAAGGGTTACTGTTTTCAGTAAGGTGATTGCTTAAGTCAAAAATAATATTCAAAGGAGGATGATAGTTATCTAAATTAGTGACCCCAGAACTAGATTCTAGAACCAAGGTACTACTAGCGTCCGAAGAAAATACCAAATCGAGAATTCGATTTTTAGAATTTTTAATACAGCTTACTTGCTGTAAGTCAGTTGAAATTATTCTATCAAGAAGCAGAAGCTCATTTTGAGAAGAAGTTAAAGAAGCTTCTTGATAGGATTCGTCATCAGAAGGAACCCACTCAATGTGAGGTAAATTGAAATCACCAAGAAGTAATATGTTGCTGTTAGAGCAAGACAAGTCAATAACAAAATCCAAGGCTTTAGAAAGTTCCACATAAACTGCGTCCGAACTTTTTGGAGGAATATATGCATTTAATAAGTATAACTGTTTGGACTGTATAGTTAGTTTTATACAGATTAATTCAATAGAGAGATTAAAAGGGAAAGATATAGACGAAGATATAAATTTATTTCTAACTGCAATTAAGACACCACCTCCAACTCCTTTTGGCTTATCAACATGACGATCTTTTCTATATACTAAAAACTCTTGATTGAAAAGTTCCGTGTCAAGAAAACTTGAATTCAGCCAAGTTTCAGTCAAAACAAAGATGTCATGTGAAAATGCTTGGGAGTTCATATAAATATCAGCAGTTTTGCTGCGTAGCCCTCTTACATTTTGGTAGAAGAGGGTAATTCTGCTTAGTTTTTTGGAGTGTTCTGTCCATCATTGTTTCTTAAGAGCGACTTCTTCGCTTAGCTGTTTTATGTTTAAATCTTGTTTGTCAATCCTTTTCAGGATAAGTTCAAGCATTTCTTTAATAGATGTTTCTTCGTTTTTCCGCACATTTTGAACAATCTGGGAATAGGATTTATTTTCATCACTTTTGCTTAGTGCAATTGCTTTTGGCGGTTGATTTTTAGTTTTGTTTTCAACGGCTACTTTTTTGCTTTCAACTATTGCTTTTGTGATTATTGGGTTTCTTAGCTTGTTCCCAGTTTTGTTTTTTCTTTTTGTGTCTTGGAATTTTTTGGCAACTGGACATCCTCTGTAACTTGCAGGATGGTTGCCTTGACAGTTAACACATTTCGCTTTCTGTTCTCTGCCCATGTGACTGTTTTTAGTTGCATGCTTGCCTTCGCATTTGACACAAGCAAACTCACGATTGCAGTATTTTTGTGTATGCCCAAAGGCTTGACAGCGTTTGCATTGTGGAACAATTTTTGACTTTCGCAGTGGTTCAATTTTGACAACTATGCCCATAATTGATTTTATACTGTAAATCTTATCGAGACTTTCTTTATTTTCAAAGGTCAGCATAACCAATGGTAGAGATCTTTTTGCTGTCATTGATACCCCAGTGGAGTCTTTGATTACCTCATTTTTAATAAGATTTGCATCGAGAGCTTGAAAACATTTTTGAATAAGATCTTCGACAATATCTTTGGCAACACATGAAGAGTGGAGGCCTCTTGCTACTACCTTTATCGGCCTTGTAGCTTTATTTTCGTACGAGTGCCACTGAATTTTCTTTTTGTTCAATTCTTCAGTGATAGATCTGTACGCATCGGCGTCTTCAACAATGACTTTCCAATTGTCTTTATTGTATGATGTTTATTTACATGCCTTATTAGTGCATTTTCCTACTATGTTCTTAAGCTCACCAAACATTGTCAATCCGGAAATCATGATTGGAGGTGGTGCAGTTTGCCTAGTACCTTTAGCAAAAGACTTCTTTTGGGATACATCTTTTATTTCATTGTTTGATGTTTTCGGTGTTGCAGCAATATCCGCTTTTGTAGTTACCTGTTTAAGTTTTTGAACAGTCTCTGGGCTACCCTCTGCTTTCCGTTTCTTGGATTTACGTTTATTTCTGTTACCATCTGTTTCAAAAAGAAGCTCTTCCTCATCAGTATGAAACTCAATGGTTTTTGGTGGGCTTTTCACAAGTATTTTTGGACTAGTCTTGCTGTCATTTTTTGATGTTTTCTTGTCTAGCTGACTTTTTCTTCAAGTCTCTTAATTTGTTGCTGAAGACTTTCAACGAGGACTTCAAGTTTCTTTCTGGCTATTATTTCTGTTTGCCATTCCTCGAAATAATTTTCGGATTCAACTTGGTGGATCTCGTTGCTTGTTTTGGAACACTGCGGATCTTTTATCTCGATCTTTTCATAGATTTTGGTTCCTTTTTCGTTAATGACTTCTTTGTCATTTGATTTTTCGGTAAGGGTTTTCGATGGAGTAACCCTTGGGAATATTTGGAATATTTTTGGCGGAGTCCTCAGTATTTTAGAACTCCGTCTACTTCCTGCTAGCAATAATTGGTCCTCCCCAGAATCCGTAGGACTGATCTCCGAAGAGAGTGGATTTACCAGTTTATCTGGATTGCCACCTGGGGTAATGTATCTGTTTGTTTTATTCATTGCATGTTTGTTTTTTGTAACTTTTGTTTGTTACCCATAAATAGCTTCGTTACTTCTTCTATTCAAGGTCTTAAATACAGCCGCCCCTATGGGATCAGACGCTGACCATTGACGCTTTTGGGTTTCATGGAGAGCTGGTTCTTCAGAGCGATGTCTTATCTTATGCTCCTAGTTCCTGAGAAGGTAACTCAGGTGTCTCAGCTCTTGGATCCAATAGATCCAACGCTCGTCGTTAGTTCACCTAATTGGCTATCCAGCGGGCACCACTCATAAAGCTCATAACGTCGGTTTTATAACGTCCAATCCTCAAATTTAAGGTCTTTAATTAAAAATAAATGTCAGGATACATTCCTATGCAATATTTTTTTGAAAATAGTCAAACTATTTCATACTAGAGAGCAGATTGAGTCCCAAATTGATGTGACTTCACTTTTCAAAATGCAAATGTGAATGAAAAATGACACATTTTCAAAAAACAATGTTCGAAAATGTTTATGCCTCCCCTACAAATATGTAAATGAAACGCGGAAGGGAGCTGGGGCACTTATCTACATTTTCAAAAAAAGTGTAAATTTAATTAGTTTTAGAAATTCTAAATTTGCTTCAAATGCTCAGAAGAACAAGATTAAGATATTTGTCTAAAAATTATTGAGAGATAGGTAGCATAAAATTTCATACCAAAGAGATGCGTATCCATTTGACCGAACTTTCACTAGAAAACTCTAGAGAGTAACTTTCGGGTGCCTTCACATCTGGTGAGCTAATTTCATGAATGTTTGTCCACTTGCGAGCTTAACACTCTAGAGCTTGTCCCCATCTTTCAACTCTCTTATGTATTTCGAGTGCGGTTCAGTATGCAACTACAAATGCATACTGAACAAATGTTGCACACTCAGTCGATCTCGTACTGTGGAAGTGTGTAGACGTTTTCGGCTTCTCAGTTCATTTAAAGTAATTAATTCGGAGTGACTAGTCCAAGTTAGTTTACAAGCAAGCTATTATTCAATAGTGCAATAGCACAGAGTAAGAGGTGGCGGACCGTCAATCGGAGGGTCACGGGTTCGAACCCCAGCCGGGCATCAGAACTCTTCAAGCTTTTTTCCATAATAGAGAAGTGGAAAATTTTATTGTCTGGGAGAACCAACAAATGGAGAAAGAAAAAAGTGCGGATGCACCGAAAGGTGGCCCAGCAACTAGATCGAAGGGACCAGTGGTACCAGTAGCGGGGTCATCGAATGATGCAAAGCAACGGCACCAACAGCTACAACATCGGCAACGGCAACATTAGCCGAGATTTCAGTTAAGAGGAGGAAAAAGATAAAATGTGCCCCAACCGTGGTGAAACGGTGCTCTAACATCACTCCAGCAGAGCTGCCAGCTGGAGGGGGATCGGCGTCAATCATAGATCAGTTGAACTCTTCGCCCGACGAAGAAATAGAATATATGTCCGAAGGGGGAGAGGGACTATATACCACGAGGGACAGCAACATTGCTGATCTCTCCACACCAGAGGCGTCCTCTGAAGAAGAAGATGAGGCGCAAAATTTGAATGCTGAACAGCAAAAGGCTAATGAAGAACAGCAAATAAGTGAGCAAATTGGAGCAATAAAAGGGGAGATGGTGCGCCTCAATGCCCAACTTGCGACACTGGTGCAAGCTCTTAAGACGAAACAAGAGGCTCGCCGACTAAAAGAAAGTCTGGAGCGGGAGCAGAAAAAGGCACTACAGGTGCCAAACAAAGAGGCGCCACAGCAATCACAGCTGCCAGCAAAAGAGCACCAACAACCACAGCAGCAGCCTAAGGAAAAGCTGCAAGTAAAGCAGCCCCAGCAGCAACCAATGCCCAAGGAACAGAGGCAACAAAAAAAACAGCAGCAGAACCAAACGGAGCATTCACAACAGCAGCAATCACAACAGAAGCAGTTCCAACAGCAACAACAGCAAATGCAGAAGGAGCGGAGGTGACAGCAGCAGGGAGAACACCAGCAGCAGTCACAGCCTCCCCAAAGCAAAAAAGAGAAGGTGCCGCCCATCTACACCTATAAGATGGAATTACAGAAGACCATAGACCTGTGTAAGTCGGCCATAGGCCAAACCTTTTTTATTAAAAGACTTAGCAAAGATAGGCATGCTATTCACTGCTTCACAGTGGCGGAGCATAAAATTATTAAAAATTTATTAAAAGAATCCACGACTGAGTTCTTCAGTTTTACCCCCAAAGTGGATAAATATCAAACGGTCCTCCTGAAGAGCATAGATTCCTGCACGGAACCACAGGTGCTCTTAGATGAGCTCCGTAAAAAAGTGAGCGACGATCTTGACTTTATCGGGGTCAAGCCGTTCGCTACAGTCAGAGCCAGACGGGAGAAGCGGTCTTTGCCGTTCTTCCTTGTTCAACTTTCGCCCAGCAGCAAACTGGATAGTTTGAGGAGTATCTCCGTCCTCAACTACCAGGTTGTAACTTGGGATAAATTAAAGAGACGCGGTGACATGCTTCAATGCATGCGCTGCCAAAGGTTTGGCCACGCTGCAGCAAACTGCGAAATGCAGGCACGCTGCGTTAAGTGTGGTGAGAACCACATTAAGGGGGAATGCAAGCTCGGAGAGGAAAGGGTCGATGATATGACCCAGCTTAAATGTGCGCTTTGCGGAAAGGAGGGGCACCCTGCTAATTATCGGGGTTGCTCAGCTTTTCAGCAAATTCGTACCAATAAAGCGGCAAAGAGATACGCCCATCAACGCGTGCTCCTACAGCAACGCCCGTTAATCCCCAAATTTCCTACGCCCAAATGGCGGCAGGGAGGGGAAAAACGGTACAGCCTGCAGCTAAGGTAGCCCAACCAGCCCTAGTGCCAAAGCCGCCGGACGCTCAGGCCGAAATAAGAAGCATGTTGCTGGCAATTCAAGGCCAGTTAACAGGACTTCAGACGCAGATAAAGGAGCAGGCGACTAGGGTAGACTATCTCTACTCTGTTTTGACTAGCCTAACGCAAATTAGAGGTTAAAGGCGCGCTGTCGGAGAGGCCTCTTAGGATCCTTGCTGTGAATGTAAATTCACTGATTAGGACCGAACGTAGAGCTAATCTTTTCCAATTGTTGAAAGACCAAAGTCCAGATGTGTTTATGGCCAGCGAAACTAAGCTGAACCAGAAACATAAGTTGACTAACAACAATTACAATATCGTTAGAAGAGATCGACCCAACTCCACTCAAGGGGGGGGGGGCGTCGCTATCTTCATACGAAAAGGCATTAATCATAAAGTTATATATAATAGTGATCTGCCCAGATTTCGGCTGTTAGAGGCGTGCATCGTATGCATTCCTCTCCAACAGGGGAAGCGAATGTATGTGATCGCGGCTTATGCACCGGCATCACCTCAGCCAACTGATTTTATGACAGAGCTTGAAAAACTTTTCGAATTTCTACGCTTGAGCTTGGAAGAAAACTACTTTCTCATGGCCGGTGATTTGAATGCCAAACACCTAGATTGGGGAAATCAAATTCAGAATCAAAGAGGTATTCATCTTTTCAATTGGATGAGTCGATACAACACTGAATATGGTGTCGACCTGCTGGCTACGGATCGGCCATCGTTTCCAAGAAGCTGTGCCTATTGCTAATAGACGCAAGACTGACAATTACTGACACTGTGGGTCAAAGACCAAGAAACTGTTTACGAACGATCGAGTACGACAGTGATCACTGCGGACTCGCCGCCGTAATACAGCTTCCGAATGAGCTCGTGGAGTTGGATGAGTATGTACCTGTGCACACTTAAAATTACAGTAAGGTGCGCTGGCCACGCTTTACCAACGCCTTATCGAGCGAAATCAGTTCCAATAATATATCCCCACCAAAAGACAGGAATTTGACAAATAACGAAATAGACCAATACCTAGAACAAATGGACGAGACAATCAAACGAACAATGATCAGAACAATACCGAAATACAAACAACGGGACGCAACCGACATGTATCGGAACGCGACCATTGACGCATTACACAGACAAAAAAGTGGACTGCTGACAAGACTCAAACTCTTGTGCCGATGGTTTACTGACCCTCACGATCTGGAGATTAGGACACGTCGTCGTCGTCGATCAAGAACATCAACCATCTAATTAAAGAAAACTATTGGTTGTCAATTAATTTGTATTGGGATGACAAAATTCGGGCCGTTAATTCTAGCGACCCGAGCATGTTTCCCCAAATTATTAAGATATTAGGAAGGAATGATCAGAACGACCTTCCATGTCTTAAGCTTCAGAGAACAACAGACAACAGAGACGTACTTCTGACAGCAGGAATTAATCCAGAGGACGCCGTCTTGGACGATGACCTCTTTATTGTCGAAGACCCGCAGGAGGAAGTGGAGGCTGCTTTCCAGCAAGTGTACAAGGTGAATGCTTGCATTCGCCCCTATCATGACCTGGAAAACAGAGCCTTGCTCCACCACTTCTACCTTCGGAATGACATAACGCAATAGCGATCAGAGTTTCACCGGGTTCAATGAAGATCATTTGGCAAATGCCATAATCGCCAAGCGAAATGGGCCCAGTTCCCTGTTTATTACGAAGGTGGAGCTCCAGCTCATCTTCGATTCATTAAAGAAGAAGAAGTCAGCAGGAGTCGATGGCATATCCAACGTTGTACTTCGACATTTACCTCAAGAAGAGTAGACATTTATACCACTCTGAATAATGCATATTATCCGGTGCGTTGGAAGACAGCTGTGGTGCATCCTCTCCCGAAAAAGGGAAAGGACAACTCCAATCTGGCGAATCTTCGGTCGATAAGTCTTCTTCGGGGGTTTTAGCAAGGTATTCGAAAAAGTTATCAATAGAGCTCTATCTAAGTGGGCAGAGGACAATAATATCATACCGGACAATCAGTTCGGTTTTAAGGCGGGACATGACACTATTCATGCCGCGTTGAAACTCGTTTCTGATGTCCAATGGAACAAATCTAAGAAGCAGTGTACAGGTGCCTGTCTGGTTGATTTGGAGAAAGCCTTCGACACCGTGTGGTTAGAAGGTCTTTATCTTAAGCTGACCAGACTTGGCATTAGTAAACCACTATTATATATGCTTTATGATATGCTCAATGGCAGAAAGTTTGTTGTCAAGAGTGGCAATGTAACTTCTGCCACAACCTTTAATATTAAAAATGGTCTTCAGCAGGGAGCGGTCAACTCGCCGATTCTATTCAGCATTTACACCAGCGATCTGATAAGTAGTCTAACTCAGGCAATTGCGTATGCCGACGATCTAATTGCGTACAGAACATCTGCAAAAGTCGAGGACATCAGGATTCTTTTGCAGAGTGACTTCGATGAGATTCAACGATATTGTGATGACTGGAAGTTGAAAATCAACTTTCAGAAATCAGAAACTATCTTGTTTAGAACTCCGTTGCGTGGAGCCACAAGGGATACGAGAAAGAACTGGCGCAAGCTGGTGATCGTAGGGCCAAATGGACATCCACTGGCGAGTAAAAGTGTAGTAAAGTACCTTGGCATCTGGATGGATCAGTATTTGTATTTCGACAGACATATAAATGCTGCTCTGGCCAGGGCTAGGGGAGCTTTTGCCCTGACGAAACGGTTGTTTTATAGCAGCCGGCTTGACAGCAGGGTGAAGGTGATTTGCTACATGGCCCTTATCCGGCCGATGATTGCCTATGGATGGTTTGGTTCAACGTTGCCCCATCTTAAATGGAAAAGATTCGGGTGTTTGAGAGGCAGTGTCTACGACGCTGCCTTGGATTGCACAGAACACCAGAGTCGGAGTACAAACACTACTATTCCAACCTGGCTCTATACAACGGGGCCAACATAAACAGGATAGATAATTTCTTGAGGTCACATTGCAAGAGCGATGTCCTCGTCTAACAGCTTAATTTTCGGGGCTTATTACCCCAACAACGAATACTATGAGAGTGTGCGTCTAAGTGGCTTTATCCCACCCGATTCATTTCTCTATCTAGACAGTCGAGAGCTGATCCAGGATAGAGCGGCGGTTCCGCTAATCTACCACGTCGGCCGTAGAAATGTAGATCGGCGGCTCCTTTACAGTCGAGACGTCCTCGCACAAGACGGAGCTGAGCACCTTCGGTTCAGTAGGACTGTGTCCGAACGTGACCGAAGGGATAGGGTAAGGCAAATCAGCAGAAAAATCCACAAAAATACAAAAAAATTATAAAACCACAAAATGCTTGCTGTGGCTGTTCTAGTTTGTAAGTAGTCTGTAAGTAGCTTATAAGTAGGTTGTAATTAGTTTATAATTAGTTGTAAATAGTTTTAAGTAGTTTTAATTAGTTTTAATTAGCTTTAATTTAGTTTTATGTAGCTTGTAAGTTGTATATAAAACCAAAAAAAAAGACATAGATTTTTTTGTAAATTCTTCTCGGTAAAAAATAAACCCGACTTGGATTTAGTATTAAGATAGTTCTTAGGCCGAAAGGCATTAGCATTAAGTTATTATAGTTTAACTTAGAGCGCCCGACTGGGGCCAGTAAGTTAGTTTTAAAATATTGATAAGTAGGCTAGTTTTTATGAATTTTTGTCTAGCTTTAACATAGTTTTAAGAAAATGCAAAATAAAAATGAATTAAAAAAAAAAAAAAAAAAAAAGTAAGTAGGACTATCATGCCAAAGGTCTGGTTTCAATACCCAGCCGCTGCCACCTAAGAACAGAAATGTTTTTTTCGCGAGGTACTGTCTCTTGCGAGGAACTGACAAATCCTCCAAGAGTATACTTGTCATGAATAAGTGCTTTCGCATCTAGCCGTTCGGAATCGGCAACAAATTGTAGGTCACCTCCATTCCTGCCAAAAATACGCACACAGGAATGGTTGAGAGTTGTATGTCACTAGGCCTTAGTTCTTCACGAGCTGTTGCGCCCCCAAATTTATTTATTTAAAAATCCAGGGTGTTTTTGATCCAAAATGACGGTTTGAATTTAACAAATACTCAAAAATATATATGTCTAAGAAAAAAATGATTTTTGTAATTTTCAATTTTATCAAAAACTAATTGACTAAAAATAATTTGGTTTTCAAAATTCAACTCATAATTTATAAGAGCATTGAAAAAAAAAATAATTAGTTTTTAGACAATAACGTAAAATTTAAAAAAAATCATTAAATACATTTTTATCAATTTTTTTCAAAACTTTGAGTTTGAAATTAATTTTTTCGAAAACTATTTACTAAAATAGCTTAATTTAAAAACAGCATTTAAGAATGGCATTTTAGCATTTTAGTGTTGTCGTTTATTTTTAATATTATTTTTAATAATTTTTTTCCATTTCAAAACTGCCCCGCCCACCTAAATCGACGGAGATACGAAGTGGCCCAATATCTTAAAATCATTGTTTTATAATGTACTAAAAATGATTAAAATTATTTGCTTATATCACAAAGTGTACAATTGAATAGCTTAGCCCCCCCACTACAGTGCCCAGAATTTGTATGCATATTTGTGTCAGGTGTATACAACCACTTCCATTCGTTCATTTAAAAAGCGAAATGATACTATTTAATTTTCATAAGTCCACAAACTTTAATTTTAATGATCCGAGTAATAGAACTCAAGATATGAGTCACTGAAGAAAGCTTATCGGCCTTATTTTGAATACTTTTTGTTGATTTGTTGATTTTTTTTAAATCTCCAAGTATATATTGATATTGTAACGACTGTCACATTTGTACTATAACCACTCTCAAATAAAAGAAACACCGAATTTCGGCTTAGACAGGACACAAGTCAACCTACGGGGAGCTTTGGTGAGCTTTCTAACTTCCAATACTAAACGTCAAATTGAAAGCTTTGGAAAGGGAAATTTCCCCTATGGAAAGCTCTGGAAGCAAATACTAGAACCTTCCAGCTTTTTCGGGAACCTTGTGAAAAGTATAAAAGCACATGTCTGACCGGCAGAGGGACAGTTTATTTTTAATCGTGAATGAGTAAAGTTGGTAGTAATAAAAGTAAAGTGGTGAATTAATTTCAGTGGTGAACAATAAACTGTTTTATGAAAATAAAAGTAAAGTGTTTTATTTTGTTAAGTAAATAAGTGGAGAATTTAAACAAAGTGAATAAGTTTTACTAACGAACCTGAGAAAATATTACAATATGGTGCACCAAAAATGGTTGTATCTCAAGTTCTATTAATCAGATCGTCAAAATTAAAGTTTATGGACTGAGGGAAAATGACAGAGCATTACTTCTTGTTTTTAGTAAATACATTTATGTGGTTTTAACCCTGTCACAAAAATTGGAAAACAGCTATTTTGAACACCCCGTCCCCAACAATTGCGTCGAGTAAATCCTGTCAGATTTTTTAATCGATATCCAGATGCATAATAATAAAAAAACAAAAATATCACTCAAACGAAATATCAAAACTGATCGATTTGTTTTCAAACTCTTATGATTTGTTTTTGTTTCATTTATATATATGTACATCTTTATTAATGGTATACTGAATATTTTTGTCATTCTTTGTTTCATATGGTTAAAAAAGTATCCTATTACCGTTTTAAGAGCTCCATCTATCTCTGTACAAAAATCCATCAAAAAAAATTAACTCCAGAGTAAAAGAGGCTCGCTACGAACTGAACCACTATAAGTCCAAGAGCTGTTAGCAAGTTTTTTGGACAAACGCATAACTAAATAAAATATTTGTTTCAGGTGGCATCTTAATATAGAATTCAAAAGTCTGGCAGGATTTTTTGAAGCCCGTGTTGGAGATGGGGTGTTGGAATGTGATGAATTTTGATATAGAGGTAGATGAAATTTAAGGAACTTTAATAGGATACTTTTTTAACCATATGAAAGAAAAAACGAAACAAAATATTCACTACCAAAACAACTTTATTTAATTAATATATATATGTATGTAACAAAAATAAATCAATAAAGTTGATATTTCGCTTGAGTGATAAATTGTTTCCTATCTTGATATCGAACACAAAAATCTGGCAGGATTTTTTTGACGCCCGAAATGACAGGTCATTTCGGTATTAATAAAGAGACATTTTTAGTCTCGATCTACCAACCGAACAAAACAATGTATTTTTATCTGAAAGATACAAAGTATTTAAGTCTCGCCGCCGGTGATAGTGACGAGGGGTTGAAAATAGTGCTTTCCAATTTTTGTGTCAGTGGTACGAGTATGTAACGGGTGATTTTTTAGCTGGTTTGGTTTTGGCAACACTGGTTTTGACAGCTGACGTGTGTTTAGTACCTTGTGTCACTGTCAAACAGCTTCAGTTTGGTTTGCAATTTAACCATGGATCGTCTTACAAATGAACAACGCTTGCAAATTATTGAATTTTACTATCAAAATTCGTGCTCGGTTCGAAATGTTCATCGCGCGCTGCTTCCATTTTATGGTCGGCATTCTCGACCTTCTGAGCAGTCTATTCGGAAGATTGTGACCAAATTTCGCACCAAATTTACTTTGTTGGATATTAAACCACCAACACGTTTACGTACTGTGCGTAGTGAAGAAAATATTGCGGCCGTATCAGGTAGTGTGACAGAAGACCGCGAAATGTCGATTCGGCGCCGTTCCCAGCAGTTAGGCCTTTGTTACAGCACTACGTGGAAAATTTTGCGGAAGGATTTGGGCATAAAGCCTTTAAAGATACAGCTGGTGCAAGAACTAAAGCCAGCCGACCTACCACAACGCCGAATTTTTGGTGAATGGGCTCTTGGAAAGCTGGCCGAGGATCCGCTTTTTTATCGAAAAATTGTGTTCAGCGATGAGGCTCATTTTTGGTTGAATGGGTACGTAAATAAGCATAATTGCCGCATTTGGAGTGAAGATCAGCCAGAAGCATTGCAACAGCTACCAATGCATCCCGAAAAAGCCACTGTTTGGTGCGGTTTATGGGCCGGCGGCATTATTGGGCCATATTTCTTCAAAGATGATGCGAATCGCATTGTTACTGTCAATGGTGAACGCTACCGAGCGATGATAACAAACTTTTTTTTGCCCGAAATGGAAGTTCTTGACTTGCATGATATGTGGTTTCAACAAGACGGTGCCACATGCCACACAGCACGCGAAACAATGGCGCAATTGCGAGGCGAGTTTGGTGAACAGTTAATTTCACGTTTCGGGCCGGTCAATTGGCCGCCTAGATCGTGCGATTTGACACCATTAGATTATTTTTTGTGGGGGTATGTCAAGGCTAATGTCTATAGGGACAAGCCCGCTTCGATTGACGCACTGGAAGCCAACATCCATGCATTCATTCGTGAGATACCGGCCGATATGTGTGAAAGAGTATGCCAAAATTGGACTCAGCGGATGGGCTACCTGAGACGCAGCCGCGGTCAACATTTGCATGAAATTATCTTTAAACATTAAATTGCAAGGTTCAAACTATCGATTCAAATAAATATTTCATTCAATTTTCGAATTTTTTGTGTTTTTTTTTTTTTAAAGTTCTAAACCTCTTAAAAAATCAGCCGTTACAACCACTTCAATAAATTTTTGTTTGTATTGGTAAATGATACTAGTTTAATTTTCCTTAGAAAACAATTTATAATTTTAACTATTCAGATAATAGCACTCATAAATGAGGATATGAACTTCTGAGAGGAAGCTTTTCGGACATATTTTTAATACTATTTATTGTTGATTTTTGGTATTTTCAAATATCAAAATGTTTCACGATATGGAGCAACTTAAACGTTTATATTTCAAGTACAATTATAAAATTAAGTCTATGGACATAGACGGCGTAAGGAAAACGAAGAAAAAGAACTAAAGAACATTGAACACACAATTATTTTGAACCCTTTACACGACACCGGACGATACGAAAACAAAAAAATAAGAGTTCACATCAAACGAGAAAAAAATTTACTTAAGATTTTGAACTGTTTTTTTTTTCAAATATATTTTGACATCTTTCTGATTAAATTCTCCATATTTTTTTTCCTAATCATTTCGTTTCTAATCTCGTTCTCGAGTTGGAGACCAGAGAAAATTTTCGTTTCACTTCAGCAGCGTACTAGGCTTTAAACGATTAAAAAAGGATTAAAAAGTCGATATATTTTAAGTGCCCCCATTTAAAAGTTAATAAACAATAATAAACGTAAACGTTGTAAAGTCTTAAACTTCATAATTCTGTCACAATTTGTATGGATATTTACGCTGTTGCATGAACCCTTAATTAAATTTGGCTGTCGAGAGTTTTTCTGCCATGAATATAGGGCGAGTTTTGGTTTTCATCGCCTCAAGTACATTTCGCTTAATAACCTTGCCTTCTTACTTTGTAAACTTTCTTATTAATTGTGAGGTTTTATTGTATCTATGTTAGAACAAAAAAAATCAAAACATAGAGATGCCTACACTATTCTCCTTTTTGATTATTCGGTTCGGTATAAAAGACTTAAGTTGACTTAAGTCCTTAGAAAATTTTAAATGTGTCAAGAGACATCGGTCAAAAAGACTTAAATCAACTTAAGACGTTAAGACGTTATTACCAAACCAAATATGCATTTTTCTAACTTATTGCCTTAAGATAACGATGCGAAGCAGTTGTGCTAGACCTTAGTCGTTAATATCAACGAAAGAGAAAAAAAAAAAATCCCAATTAAAAACCCAAAGTACAATTTTTAACTTAAGACCTTTTTGCCTAACGTCAAAGATTTATACAAGGATAGGACAAAAAGAAGGGTTTTTTTTTTTTAAAAAGTACTTTGTATTTTTTTTCCTCTGAGATGTACCTACGAGTATTTTAGCATCAATTTTTCGATTTTTATTGAAAATTAATAAGAGCATTGAATTTTGAAAGCAAAAATCATACTAAATTACATAAACTTTTGAACAAAAATTAGTTTTTTTTATTTCGAGTTTGAAAATAATTTTTTCAAAAATTATTCACTTTAAAATGAAAATTAAAGAAAAGATTTCTGGCTTTTCAAAAATATATAGCATGGCATTGTTAAATGTACCGCTGTCTTAAGATATTTTTCTTTCATGTTTTAAGGCATTTTTTTATAAAAGGGACAGGCCCGTTAAACGGGGAGGGGGGGAATATACCACCCCTTCCTATGCGATCTTTTCTTGTCTTAACCCAACCTACTCGCTCTAGCTTTTTGGTGCATCTTATACGAATCACCCTTTATGTATAGGTACTCAATCTTCAATCAATAAATTGAATTATCGGTCACTCCACTCAAACAGAAGAATTTTCTTTTTAAATTTCAATTAATAAATCTAATCTAATTTAGAATCCCTTACTGAATAATCGACACAGGAAAAAACGCTTGCTATTTGCCCATACAAATTGGACTTTCACCCAATGGAAAAATGCGGTTTTTTGGATCACATGGAACTCAAATCATTTTCGTTTTATCCGGAAGAAAAACTAAATTAAAGTATTTTGTTTGATTTCATCGAATAAAAAGTAAAAATCGCTATAACAATTCAAGTATACTTTATCCAATTAAATATTCCACCCGGTTTCCTTCTCAAAATCAGATTAGGATTATATTAAATGTGTCTGTTATAATAGCACAATTAATTTCAATTCCGTTAAGTTGTGTTGAAATCCCCGTGCTAATAAATACACACTTACAACAATCATTTCTATTTTTATGTTACATATTTTGTCTGGCATTTTCTGTGCTTCTTCTGGGGCAGTTTTTTTTTTAGTTCAATCCCCTGAAGTACCAAAAGTACTTGTCCAATGTGGTTTAGATATTCCCAGTTCTGTGCAAATTACATATTCTACGAGAACTGAAACTTTTCTAGAGAGAGAGTCACCACAATATGCCATATGTTAACAAAACTACCCTCTTAAGTCTCTTGTAAATCGGGGTATAGACCGTACTCCAGACATGAAGATCTAGTCCCTTCCCTGGGGTGTAATAAATAAAAGTTATCCCTTGTTAACTTTTTGAGGTTGTGCACTTTTTTCTAAAGGGAACAACAGTATAATACCGTATTTTTAGAATGCAAATCTCTTTCTCCTTTTCACTTCACTATCTAATGGGCAGTTTGTTTAACCAGGAGGCTTTGTAAGGTACTCATAATTCTTTTATAAACCTCTAGGTTCTAGGTCAAAGAGAATTTTTTTTAAATTCTGAAAAGTTGAGTGGCAAGTATGTAGTAATGTAAAGCCAGGTTGAATTTTGTGAAATGACTAATGGTGTAAATCCACCATCTTGATTTGTATGAAAGTTTGTTGGTCAGAGAGGTAAGACCGAAATTCAGGACGGTGTTCACATTGGACAGAAAAACTGGATTTTTTTGGACGTTTCAGTATTTACATCTTCCTTTACTGAAGAAGTGGGAGCGAGATGTAAATACAGAAACGTCAAAAAAAAACATTTTTTCAGTTTAATGTTAACACCGTCCAGAGCATCTTGATAATATCAAAATTATAGTAACACATAGAAATCAAGATCAAGATTATAGTAAAGACGAACATATTCATCTTGATCATGGCATCTTCGTCTATGTTTTCCTATAACTTTTTGGCGCGATTTTGCAAAAAAGAAGTGAACTGTCAAACCAAAAAAAAACACCAAGTTTTTCTGTGAACCCAGGAATAAATTGAAACAAAAAAAATTAAGAAAATTGAAAATAAAACCAAAAAAATAAAAAGTAATAAAGTGATAAAGTGACAAATAAACATTTTTTCTTAAAATAATCTATTTAGTTTCAGGAAACGAAGAAGAATACGACGAATATATAATAAGAATATGACCTGAACCAAGACGAAGTTGATGACTGTACGTTGTGTATTTTCTTATTTTAATTTGTTTGTTTTATTTAATGTATATTATCTTTCAGGCTAAACTGATTATTTTTACATCGAGGAAGCACAAGCGTGAAACCTGAACACACAAAATTTTGAATCCCCATGCAGGGTTCGATTCTCAGTAGTCAAATTTATTAAATTATCTTAATTTAATATTTAAACTTTGAGTAAATCAAAAATTTCAGGAGTAGATTTGAAACGAAGGAAAAACTCAAGTATTTTTTACAAGAAATACATTTAAAACAATAAGTAGATATTTTTAATTAAGAAAAAGTTACATTAATCACGAAATGAACGAGAAACAACGAACAAAGTAAGAAAAAAATTAATAATTCTGTTCAGCATAGACTTTCAGATGTAAACATTCAAATTTCAGAGTCGGAATTGGTTAAAAAAATTTAATATATTTTATTTTCCCGTGGGTAGGTGCAAAACCTGCATCAGGCTCTATGATGACCGAAAAACGCGTGCTCATAGGTGTGTGAGATTCTTACTACACTAAAACCACCTTCACTTCCCGATTGCAACTAAGTTGAAAATTATCTAGCAATTTATTTTTAGCGAAACGTTTAACGTGTTGCAGGTTTACTTTCCGGTGAAAGTTACTGCTTATTCCGCGATTTTAAAGCGGTTTTCTGTTCACCACACCAAGTCGGAAGGTTTTGTTCTTCGCGGACGACGTACTAAATTCGACTCGTGAAGAATGTCAATAATCGTTGAATTAGCGTGTTCTAAATAATAGTCGATTTCTATGTTTTTGGGCGAAACATTTTATTTCGTCCCGGGCCGTAGGAATCCCGAGAGCCCTGTGAAGATCTTCGTTTTTTATATACCACAGAGCATTTACAAATGACCTAAGCAATTTATTTTCAAACGTTTGCAAGTTTGTATCGCAGGTACAACCCCAAAGTTGTATATCATAAATCCAAACAGGTTTAAGTACCTGTCTGTATAATATCAGTTTATTTTCAATACAAAGGTTTGAATATTTACCGGGTAACCAGTTCATGTATCTTAATTTACGAGTACTTTTTAGTTCTTCGCATTTCGTTTTTACGTGCGGCTTCCATTTTAATTTCGCGTCTAGAGTCAATCCCAGATACTTTGCCTTATTTGCAAATGGAACCCCAAAAAACAATTTTAGCTGTTTGATTGCTCTAAAAGCGTTGGTAGAGCTAATCTTAAAGACATAATAGATAATTTTTTCGGATTAGCCGCGTTATAAGAATTTTAAGAGTGCACTTTGGTACTCACCCCGAACGTTTCGCATCAAGTTGCATTGAGCGTGGTCACCGGGAAACTGCTCTTGAGATGTTATGATGTATTTGTATTAGATTGACTACGCAGGTTGTAGCTGTGCGTGGGTGGTTCTATCTCATGATGTTGTTGTTGTTGATGTGCAGGTTGTTGGGAGCAAACAATGCTCACTACATCGCCGGGTGTTTTAAGCTTGAACTGGGATGACGGTAAGGTGTTAATGACGGGATCCCAAGAACGCGAAAGCTTAAAACTGTCGTCTCGATTGAAATTTTGGTTGCGTTTTATTTCAATCGCCTCCCGTACCAGCCGCGGGATATAGTGAGATTCTTGAGCTAAAACCTTGGCTTGGTCAAAATGAATCCAGTGGTGTTCATCTGGATTGTCCAAGATTGGCTCACAAATTGCCGACTTCTCCCGCTGATTTTTACTTACAGCATTGATATGCTCCTTTAAGCGAGTGGCAGTGCTTCTTTGAGTCTGTCCAACATACAGCGACCCACAGCTACAGGGAACAGCATATAAATAAAACGCAACCAAAATTTCAATCGAGACGACAGTTTTAAGCTTTCACGTTCTTGGGATCCCGTCATTAACACCTTACCGTCATCCCAGTTCAAGCTTAAAACACCCGGCGATGTAGTGAGCATTGTTTGCTCCCAACAACCTGCACATCAACAACAACAACATCATGAGATAGAACCACCCACGCACAGCTACAACCTGCGTAGTCAATCTAATACAAATACATCATAACATCTCAAGAGCAGTTTCCCGGTGACCACGCTCAATGCAACTTGATGCGAAACGTTCGGGGTGAGTACCAAAGTGCACTCTTAAAATTCTTATAACGCGGCTAATCCGAAAAATTATCTATTATGTCTATTAACAACCGCGAAAGCCTAAAAAGTTATACTAATCTTAAAGCTCGTTAATTTCAAAAGAAGCCTAGATGCACTTCTAAAGTGAGTGCAGGGCTTGCTTTCAGCGAATTCATTAAGTTTGAGAGCTAATTTTTGCTCGAAACCAGCTTTTTATCAGTGGCTTGTAAGGCTTTGCAGCTCTTAGGTATATTATTTAGAAATCTTTAAGGCAGTATTGCTGACAACACTTTGTTTGTATTAGTTTGGATTTGGGTAATACAAATTACAAAGTGAAATAATATTAGAACGATGTATTATATGTGTGATAGTAACATTCGAGAACTTTATGTGTTGTGATGTCACAAATTTATAAAATATTCCTAGAGAAAATATTAAAGTGAGAAATGAAATTAATTATTTGTCTGTTCAATGTTAATGAATTTTAAGTGCGCGCTTGGATTTATCAAGCATGTACTGATGTACCACGCAAAATTACAACGCGCCTTTAAAATTCTTTATTTTACGCTGTGAAATGTTTAAAAAAGTTGAATAAAGCAACATACAAATTTGTTACAAAAATTAATTTAAATATGAAATAAAATACTTTTGTTTTCATTGCAATATTTGCAATAACTACTGTGTTTAATATTGAAAAGAAATATTTTTCATTCGTTTTAAATAAAATAAAGAAAATTGATTCAAAATAATTGATTGGTAGAGCTAGCGTTCAGAGTTTTGCGTTCAGTGATAAAAAGAAGGGTGTTTCGAAAATTGAAAGTTTTGAATAATTCGAAATCGTGGACAAAATTTCTTATTTATTTACTCACAGTTGAAGTGCATTATGGTTTCTCAGTAAGCAAGCACTTGTGCGACTCAACCGCAGAATTAATTTTGTTTTAAAAAGTTTTATGTAAACTGTTCAATTGATCTAAGTACATAAATTTTTAGAAATTTCGCATCTAATTCGACTATTTAGGTACATACTAAATACTAAATTGAAAGGAATGAATTTATTTTCTAGTTTTGGTTTAACTTTTCTCGGTGAAATTATCTTTATTGTATTTTATTGTGAAGCACCCTACTAATAAGAGAGAGGCTTAGTATTAAGGTCCATACTCGTTTTGTTTTAGCTTTGTTCAGCCCTCAAATTTCACATTTCACAATTCTCAGATAAATTTTACAATGCTCAGAGAGATTTCCAATGCGCATGCGTTTATGTGAAAGTTTTAGTAATTTAACTCTAAAGCCGCGTTTTGTGTAGCTATTTTTTGATATTTCTGTAGGGTCATGCAATAGTATTTTAAACCAGAGAATATCAATTACCAAGAAGCCAATCCTTGGCTGTCATCCGGCTTTGCCTACAAACTGAAACACGCACACATCGACAGTTGGGCTAAGTCCACCACTAGGTTTTTGTACACATTGACAGCTGGGCTAAGTCCACCACTGATTTATTCGCACACATAGACAGTTGGGATCAACCCACCACAAATATGTCGGTTATTTTTGAAAATCTTCAGTTATTTTCAAATTCACTTGGGCTTCAATGGGCTGGTTCAAAAAGTACAAAAAAAGGGAGAAATTATATATCAAGTGCTCACGGGACCTTATGAGAATAAGTTGTGTTTTTTTTTAATGTAAATTGTAGTCGCTTTTTAATTAATTAATTATTTTAATTACTTTCTTTTCGATAGACAATTTGCCTTTTCTGTTTTTTTTTTTCTTTTCAACTCCCGAAATGTATAAGGAAATGTAGAAAATGTACTCTTTTCTTGACGGAAAATAACTTACAGTAAGTAAGAAGAAAGTTTTAAATGGTTATGCGAAATGAAAAAAGATATTCACAAACTAGAATTTTGGAATATATACTACGCTTAGATGTGTTGTTAAACCAGCATGAAGCTCCCGTCAACTCTTTGTAAACCTGGGTCGAGCTGAAATGAGCTTGATTTGACTAGATCCCGTTCGGGGAGCGGAGTCGAGTCGAAATTTGTTGCAAAAAACCTGGGTCAAGGAGTTGGTCTTACAGATATTGCATTATGGTCTGTTTATTTGCTTGTTTGTGAGAAAATATAGTTTGCTTTAATAGACAGGTGTAGTAAGTACTAGTGTTAGTTTAATTACATTTGTGTAGCATCGAAAAAAGTACATAAATGTCAATAATTTTTCTGGAATCTCATTACGAAAAACGGGGGTCAAATATTCGACCCACTCGAGCTCTCGATCCTGCTTGTAAACGTAGTAATACTCGCAGTCGTAATGTTTTTGTCCACGTACATTTCTGCATTAAAATTCATTTGTATGGGAAATTTTTAGCTCGCTGACTTCACTGAGGTTCAACGGTGGTTAAAGGCTCAACCCAAATAACATTTCAGACATTAAAGTGTTATTTTGTTTCTATAGCGCTCCATTTAGCCCTCTGACAGAAAGTAAATACCTTATTGGAGCACTACTGAATCATTAAATATTTTCTGGTGCAAATTATATCAGCTTGATAGAAACGATGTACCAATGTTTCTATAATGCTCTTATGAAGTAACCAAGATACTTTCGCTTAAATAGTCATCCCGTAAAATTATTATACAATCTTTATGTTAGTCTTTGTTTCTAGATTGTTTGTATTAGTGAATATAGTGACGCCAAGCTATAATTGGCCATTTTATAATTTAGATATATTCATTTTGGCATCTTATTATTTTCAATGTTTTAGGTTAGTATTAATTAATTAATTAAAATCTTCTACTTCTATTTATTAATCTAACAATATGCGTTTTTAATAGCCAATCAATTATTTTATATTTTTCTTGAACAAAGTTTTTTCTTATTAATGCAAGCTTTTTGTCTCATAGGAGACAATTCAAGATAAATGTGATTCCAATTTAATGCATTCAACTGTATATCTGATATTCATGCAGCGGTTTACGAACAAGATTTTTTTAATTTTATTTAATGTGAATTTATGAGAGTTTTAAACTGTCATAATTAACTCCATAAAGGTACAATAGGAGTGAAAAATGGTCGCCTTTTTCACTCTATGGAGTTTTATGCAATGCTTATATGCGTAGATTGAATGAACGCGAGATTCATCTATGGATAAATATAGAAGCGATATTTGTTAGTTGAGCAAACCTATTTCATAAAAGAAAATTGAAAACAATAAATCATATATGGATGAATATAGGAATGAAATTGTTAGCTGAGTGGATGATGGCGGATTTATTTATGTTTAACGATGGTTGAAGATCCAAGTGTATTATGGTATCCAACTAAATGCCTCAAAATCATCGAGCATCAGCTAACTAGCAGTAATTAATGAGTTTAAATTACTGAATATTGGATTAAATAACTCTACAATGAGCCTTATAGTTTTTAATCAATTGGTTATTAATAATAATAATATTAATATAATGCATATTTAAACGTTTTCATAAGAGCCCAAATGAGGTAATTTTGTAAATTACAGAAAAAGTGTTTGGTATTTATTTTGACAGCTCATTTCATTTTTTGAGTTTCAACCCTATCTGTTAATCGCTTTTTGCTGTTGATTTTTTAATTCGGCTTTAACATTTTCGTACAAAATCTTTTCAGAGCTCTTCAAAATGTGCCCAATTGGATGTGCTCGTTAGGTTTTGACTTAATTTTCTACAAAATTGAGTGCAAGTTTGGTTGAAATTATCTTATTTCGAAATTTGAATTTGTTTGGAAAATGAGATGATTTCGTATCAAATTTGAAAATTTTCAACGAAATTTCCTCATTTGGTCTAAGGAAAACGTAGTATTAAGGCTCTCCAAAACCAACACGAGTGCCGATTGATTCGCAGCGAATCATTCACAATAGTACAAAATAAGAAAAATACATACACAACGCTAAACAACAACAAAAATTCATCGACGCTCCTCATTCGCGTTGGCTTGGGATAACTTTTAGTTTGATTTACTTCATTTCTTGTATTAGTAAACATGGTCACGTCAGAATAATTTTATTATTTTAATTCAGTTTGGCACCACCCGAGCATATTTCTATTATTTCTCATTACTGTTAACCAAAATGTTTTAGGTTTGTATTTATTAATTAATCTATTATATCTATCTATTTATTTATTTAACGATATGTTTGTATTAATTAAACGGGGTTAATGTTTTGATCCATAGCTCCGCACACACCTAATGTGAACCTGGCCCTAGTTGGGTTTCTATTTGTTGAACACATTCCGTGGTCAGAATTATTCACCTCGGTCTGTCAATTAGATGTCAAAACAAAACAAATACAGTGTTCCCTATTTCATGCAGGATAATTTATGAAATGATATTTAAGAAAAAATCGCATGGGAGGGGGGGATTATTTATCCGCTTTTAGATAAGAGTAATGACTTTCTTTAAAAAAAAATAAAAATCAATGGCACCACTAACTTGCAACTCGTAAGGTAATACTCTTTATTTTTGTTTAATTAGCTTTTTTGAATTTTACGACAAAATTTATTTCAAATAAAAAGAACTAAAAAATACGACAATAGCCACAAGGTCATGCTATAATTTCTTAAAAACCATTCTCGAATCAATTTTTCTAATTAAGTTGTTTCATAGTCATTTAAAAAAAAAAAAAACAATTATCCAACTCAAAACTTAAAAAAAAAGTTTGTGTATTTCTTTTATTTTGTTTCATTTCTTTTATATTATGAAGCATAATTTCAGTAATAAGTATACTCCTATTAAACACTCAAACCCCAATGCTTGGATGCCACGAAGTTAAAAAAAAATTAAAAATAGCTATTGCTGTTTTATTATCTCTAAAAGAGGGCTTGATTAACTTTTAACGAGTGCTACAAAAACGATTTTGAAAACTCCTCATTATTTTTTGTGTACTAAAGTTGAATCCAGATCAATACCCGAATCCCGACAGAAGATAATAAAACCCACCTAATATCTACTTTAATACTTATTAAATTGGGGGCACAACAGCTCGTGAAGAACCAAGGCCTAGTGAGTTACAACTCTCAACCATTCCTGTGTGAGTATTTTTGGCAGGAATGGAGGGGACCTACAATTTTTTGCCGAGTCCGAACGGCTAGATGAGAAAGCACTTATTCATGACAAGTCGGGATTTGTCAGTTCCTCGCAAGCGGCAGTACCTCGCGAAAAAAACATTTCTGTTTTTAGGCGGCAGCGGCTGGGAATCGAACCCAGACCTTTGGCATGACAGTCCTACGCACTAACCATCATGCCACGAGGTACTACTACTCGTACTTTAATACTTACTAAGTGGAAATTGAGAGTTTATTGGAGTTTAAACAACAAATTAAAATTCCGGTGTCAAATTGCAGAAAAACTATTTTTTTATTTCTTATTTTTCTTAACTATTTTTTTCCTTAGAATATATCCAACAATAATTTTTAAATTATTCTGGATGAAGAAAGGGCCACCCTGTATAATATGCAAGATGATGAATGGAAATCTGAGCGATTGGAGACATTTTATGGATTCATTTTTTGTATTTTATTATAATTGTGGATGAATGTTAACTAACAATTACAATTGCTTGTGTACATCGAATTAATTAAACAATTTCACATCGATGTTTTTGTTATTAGCCGAAATACAATTCTCAAAACTATTTTCCAAATTTTAAAGAAAAAAAACTGAGCTGTCAAAACAAATAAATCTCACCGCGTTACATTGTTATTGCAATTCACATCTATTCATCGACACGAAGTGAAATTACAAACACAACAATGTAAACAAATGGGTTTTGGAGGGTGAAACGTACGAAAGATTAGCTTCTTGATAATTGATATTCTATACGCTTCTTTATATGCCCATATTAATAGCACAAATAATTATATACAGATGTCTCACGCTCATAGAAAAATATGGGATATGAAACTGAACATCCACATTTCAATAAACTTTTAAGAAAGCTCTTTTCAAAGAATTATTTTAAGATCTATGTTAAGTGCTTTTTCTCTTTCAAATTTGTACTTTCTGAATTCCCAACAAAAATAATATTTTCTTCGATGCTCTCTCACTTCTAAAGGGTGATTTTTTAAGAGCTTGAGAACTTTTTTTAAAAAAAAAACGCATAAAATTTGCAAAATCTCATCGATTCTTTATTTGAAACGTTAGATTGGTCCATGACATTTACTTTTTGAAGATAATTTCATTTAAATGTTGACCGCGGCTGCGTCTTAGGTGGTCCATTCGGAAAGTCCAATTTTGGGTAACTTTTTCGAGCATTTCGGCCGGAATAGCCCGAATTTCTTCGGAAATGTTGTCTTCCAAAGCTGGAATAGTTGCTGGCTTATTTGTGTAGACTTTAGACTTGACGTAGCCCCACAAAAAATAGTCTAAAGGCGTCAAATCGCATGATCTTGGTGGCCAACTTACCGGTCCATTCCTTGAGATGAATTGTTCTCCGAAGTTTTCCCTCAAAATGGCCATAGAATCGCGAGCTGTGTGGCATGTAGCGCCATCTTGTTGAAACCACATGTCAACCAAGTTCAGTTCTTCCATTTTTGGCAACAAAAAGTTTGTTAGCATTGAACGATAGCGATCGCCATTCACCGTAACGTTGCGTCCAACAGCATCTTTGAAAAAATACGGTCCAATGATTCCACCAGCGTACAAACCACACCAAACAGTGCATTTTTCGGGATGCATGGGCAGTTCTTGAACGGCTTCTGGTTGCTCTTCACTCCAAATGCGGCAATTTTGCTTATTTACGTAGCCATTCAACCAGAAATGAGCCTCATCGCTGAACAAAATTTGTCGATAAAAAAGCGGATTTTCTGCCAACTTTTCTAGGGCCCATTCACTGAAAATTCGACGTTGTGGCAGATCGTTCGGCTTCAATTCTTGCACGAGCTGTATTTTATACGGTTTTACACCAAGATCTTTGCGTAAAATCTTCCATGTGGTCGAATAACACAAACCCAATTGCTGCGAACGGCGACGAATCGACATTTCGCGGTCTTCAGCAACACTCTCAGAAACAGACGCAATATTCTCTTCTGTACGCACTGTACGCATTCGTGTGGTTGGTTTAATGTCCAATAAAGTAAACTGAGTGCGAAACTTGGTCACAATCGCATTAATTGTTTGCTCACTTGGTCGATTATGTAGACCATAAATCGGACGTAAAGCGCGAAACACATTTCGAACCGAACACTGATTTTGGTAATCAAATTCAATGATTTGCAAGCGTTGCTCGTTAGTAAGTCTATTCATGATGAAATGTCAAAGCATACTGAGCATCTTTCTCTTTGACACCATGTCTGAAATCCCGCGTGATCTGTCAAATACTAATGCATGAAAATCCTAACCTCAAAAAAATCACCCTTTATTTATATCTGTTTTTCGATACTCTTTTTTTCATCTTTCAGGAAGTACGAGTATTCTCGTAAAGGATTTCTCATAGCGTGATCTTAGCGAGGAGAAAAGGGAAGTGCAAATGCGTTGTGTATATGTGTAGGTATGTAGGTATATCATGTGTATTCATAAAAGAAACAAAAAGAATTTTTCGTATTAGATATGTAAATATATACATGTTTGTATGAGAGCGTGTAGGTATTCGAATTTATTTGCCTTTTTAAAGATTTTGTTGAGATAGGTTAGGAAAAAGAGTGATTCGGATTTTTATGATTTTTTTTTGACTTGATAAGATAATGTGTGGCTGCTAAAAAATAAAAGAAAGAAATGTAGGTACATAGGTAGGTACCTACCTATGGGGATTTATTAATGGGTAACGTGTATCCTTTTGTTTAATATTTTTCAATGGCTATTGGACACATATTTTTATACCTAATAAATGTACTTGTACATACGTATGTACTGAGGTAGATAAGATACGATTATCTATTAATAAGCTTTATTAAATTTCAAAGATGGGTTTACAGTGGATTTGTACCTCCATATATGATTATGGGTGGTATGTGCATATATGCATTCTTACGTTAGTAAGATGATTCACAATTTCAGTATTTGCTTAAAAAATATCAAAATCGAGTGTTTTTAGTTTTGTTTGATAAAAAAAGAAGGTTTGAACCCTAATAATTATAATTATGTAAATATATGTATGAGTAGATGAGAACATCGCATTGTGGATATGGAGAGTTTTGAAAACAATTATAATATTTGACATCAATATAAAAGGGGATTGGAGGGGTAAGGCTGTCGAATGTTTCTTAAAAACTATTCAATATGCCAAGCTTAACAAATCTGCATCAAAATCTCAATTTTTGATGAAAGTGGATGACGAGTTTTGATTCTCATCTTCTCATATCAATTATCTAAGTACCTCCTTAGTCCAGTCAATCTGTGCTCAAAAGGTGTCTTAGCGAGCAAATAGTTATGTTTTTTCTGATATTTTTCCTGCTTTATTTATTCGAGGATAAGGAATAAGAATATGTATGAAGTTTGCGACTAAAATTTCGTGACGCAACATGGACACAAAATGCAGAAAATGGTGAAACAATGCATTTTTTTGGAGTTTATCACTTGTGGATCCAAAACTATCAATTGATGCACCCAGACGAAATATGTTTTTTGATGCAGAAGCAACAAACAAAAAATGTCGCACCGTCTTTTGTACTTAAAAACGAGTTTTTTAACTCTAAATAAGAAAAACGCAATTTTGTACTGGAGTTGTCTTGTTTTTGCACTGCACATGAATATTTTAAGAAATACAAATATTGTTAGAGGTACCGAATCTTTCGAGTTTTGACCCTCAAACGGTGCTTCAGCTTAAAAACATTACATTAAATTGAAAAACAACAGTTGGTGAAGTGGTTTGTAGCTGTATGATGCAGAAAACAAAGCCTCAATTTATTTTCACCAAAAAAAAAAACGGAGCAAAAACCTAGAAAACTGCAAAAACAAATTAATTTATATTGTAACGACTGTCACATTTGTACTATAGCAACTCTAGAATGAACTATAACGACTCTCAAATAAAAAAAAACACCGAATTTCGGATTAGACAGGACACAAGCCAACCTACCTGGAGCTTTGGTGAGCTTTCGAACTTCCAATACCTTTGTATATAAAAATCATAGTACTATCATGGTGGCTGTCGATAGTAGCGTCATCTTTTTTACATTTGTTACGTGCTTCGGCGGAGACTTTTTATTTTTAGTGGAGAATTGAGAATGTGAGAAGCAAAAATAGAATAGAATGGGAAAGATGTATTCTAAATTTATGATAGTACGACTGAAGCAGGTATAATACATTTTTGCAAAGAAATGTTCATATATTGAAGGAAATAATAAAGCACAGAATAAAGAAATTAACCAATTTTGCTTTGGGTTCCTTATTAGTTTTGTTTACGTTTTTGAATGTGAAGGAAAAGTAAAGGGATGCAAAACAAAACAACAAAAGTTGTAAGTTTGTAGGATTTAGAGTGTGTAAAGTGGAAAGGGGTAGGTGTATGCGAATATTTATGTTGGTTTTTATTTTTTTTTCAACCGTGGGTAGCCAGGATTTTTAGTGACAATGATTGTCTGATATAGGTATTAGTGGCCTTTAAGAAGTAAAGTAGTATTTTGTGTGCATTTTTGGTTCCTCAAGAGATAAAATCAGCACGCATTGTAAGAAAAAAATAAAAAAAAATATATAATTAAGGTTTTACTAAGCCTTTATTAAAATAGTAGATAGTTTTCAAAGTTAAGGATATTTTTTATTGTTTCAATCGGTCAGAGGACTGATTAGAAATCCGAGGGGCAAAATTCAATGATTTTTTTTGTAATATAAAATAATGGTACTAAATATTTATTTATATCATAAAAAGATATATTATCTAACGTCAATAATGAAAAGTTTATTTTGGTTTTTGAACAAAAATAAGAGAACTGTAAGAATGTTTGCCTTCGAAAACGAGCAGGGGACACGTCAATGGACTGAGAATTAGACCATTTGAAGAATTTTTTCAGTTATGAAAATATGCCAGATCTTAATAATTTTGTGTGGCCATTTAGACATCAATTAGATTTATAGATATACAAGAAATCAGATAGAATACTTGAACAGTTATTAAAATATCAACGGGGCCGTCAACAATTCCATAGTTTGTAGAATCTTTCATACACTATTCATTCACTGATTATCAAAACCTGTACAGTATATGATATCTCTCACAGAAAAGTGTACACTTATTTTGAAACAAGCGTACACGTCCTTCAGACCAAACTACACCGAGTACATTGTGAATACTCAGTGTATTAGGAGAGAGAAATGAAATGCAATAACACACTGTTCAATTTTCCAAAAATATGGCCAAAAGTCAATTTTTTTCTAAATTCTTTTCTTGTAAATATTAATGTTATGTTGCTAGCAAACAACAAACATTTTAACGTCATGCATTATATTTTAAAAACTGTTGCTGTTTAATAAATAGAAGCTTCGAAAAAGGGAAAACTTTATGTTTGAATGTGCATGCAGTAGGAATGTTTTTTTTTTTTGTGAAAAAATGTATAGTTTTACTTTTTTGATTATTTATATCCTTTTTGCTTATGGAAAAATTTACCAGTGAATTTTGCTTAAGCGGTGATCTTCGAAAAATGATATGCAGGAGCGTTACGAATTTATACTTTTTAAATGATATATAATACATAGGTATTCATAAAAAGATTTTTTTATTCAAGTTGATTAATTAAATACTTTTTGAGAAATTTAATTTCTTATTCTTACTTTTTTTCAGCAAAAAATAGGCTCAACATCTCATTCAATTTTTTCTTTGTCCTAAGGCACCAGTTATAGCTATCATTTAAACTCATCACTTAAAATTTTAATGATTGATTTTGAGACATTGAGAAAGCAAAATCTTTTATTATTTTGATGGACAAATAAAGCTCAAGACTTAGTTAATATTTCTAGTAAAAAAATTTTCAAACAGGCCCAACTTTTCACAAAAAAAGACTTTATTTATTTCAATAATTGAACAACCTTACCAATAATCATTGAAATCTTAAAAGTCACTTTATGAGGAAAGTTAGTCCTATTTGAAATTTTGTTTGAATAGAAATACTAATAAAGTCCTTAGGTTTATTTGTCCATAAAAATAATTTATGATCAACAAATTTTCTTTTAGTTCATAGTTATATGTTGGACAAAATCTCTGTGACTTAAATGATCTAAAGGAAAAAACTAAGAAAAGGTACCAACTGCAATTTTTTATACCTAGGTAGGTACATGCATCCTAAAATTTAATGGGAAAAGAAACAAATTGACAAAATGCCGAAATAAAAAATGGTTATTTTTTGGCATTTTGTTTGCGCAAAAAAACATTGTTTGCACAAAAAAACATTGCCAACTTTTTGTCGATAGTATAATAATTATTATTATAATAATTATTTTGATATAAAATAAGTATAGCCCATTGAATAACAAGCTAAAACCGATAACCTAATAAGTAAAAAAAAATTAATTGACATTCCTGCATACCTACGACCATAAACTAAAAAATGATTTAAATTCCTAGATATACCTACTTACGCCCTTGATTTTCTGGCTTTTTCTGCTCTAATTTTAATGCTGAAACCTAGGTAGGTATATATTTTAAATGATATAAAACATCGATTTTTAATTGTTTTGAGATACGACCTTATTATTCTCAGGTGAGTACCTATATGTATATATGTATATACGTACCAAAAAAAAATATCTGCCTACTAACCTTCTTATACCTTAATCTACCCCCCAATTTTGCATTAACAACTTTAACTAGCGGGCTTCAAGTCAAATGAAACAAATTGTGACCAAAATATAATTTCCTTCATTTCACCTGAATCCCTATTGAAACTATTGATTATTAAAATATATAGCTACCTACCTACCGAAAGAGATCGTTTACCTTTACCTAAACCCACCACCCAAATTTACATAAAAACTTTAATTAAAATATACCTACCTACCTACATAGGTACATACACACCTATTAATTCCAACCTATCCTCGAAATCAAAAGTGATAGGTAGGTACATTTCTATCAATAATAATCTAGCAAAAAATTAACTATAAGTATAATATAAAACTTTCATACAATTATGTAGGTATGTAGGTCACAAAAGATTTATGTACCTATAACTACCCATCCTCGCAAAACAGATCTACCAAACAAAATATCAACCTAAATATAAAATGTGTACCTACCAAAAGATATACATTTTGCCTACCATCGAGATCTTTCAAGGAAATTTCAATACAAATACATACCTACCAAAAGTTATATGACTATCCTCAAAGCCTAACAAGCATATTGCAAAAGCAAAACCTACCCTCAATAACGAGAGAAAATACACCTATGATTATATCTATATGTATAATTTTCTTCTCGCATTGACCAAGGACAAAAAACAAAATCTTTGAAAGTTTTAACAACGTTGCCACGGCACCGACGCAAACAGCTGACGCAGGTATCTTTTTCACCCCCTTCATAAAACTTTCTTTGCTGCTCTGGCTGCATAAAATTCCAAAATAAAACAAGAAAACAGTCATTTTAAAGAGGAGACGAAAATAATTTTCTTACTTCCTTTGATTTTTTTCTTTTATTTGACATTTAATAAACAGCTGATTTTACTTTCTCTCTTACTCCATTTACTTCTTACCAGAATCGAAATAATACTTTCCTCTCGTTCTGACTACTTATTTTCCATTCTTTATGATTCTATGTTTACAAGTCTCCAACGCTAAAAATGCAGTCGATAGTGGCGCCGTCATACACCTATTGTTCTACTATTTGAATCGTCGCCATGATAGTACTATGATTTTTATATACAAAGCCAATACTAAACGTCAAATTGAAACCTTTAGAAAGGGAAATTTCCCCTATGGAAAGCTCTGGAAGCAAATACTAGAACCTTCCAGCTTTTTCGGGAACCTTGTGAAAAGTATAAAAGGACAAGTCTGACCGGCAGAAGACGCAGTTTATTTTTAATCGTGAATGAGTAAAGTTGGTAGTAATAAAAGTAAATTGGCGAATTAATTTACGTGGTCAACAATAAATTGTTTGTTGGTTGTAAAAGTAAAGAGTTTTATTTTATAAAGTAAACAAGTGGAGAATTTAAATAAAGTGAATGGTGCAAAATTTTAACTATTTAAAACCGACACTAAATTACTTTTAAAATGAAAGTCTGCTATAAAAAATTTTTTAGAGTGACATTCTGCTCTTTTTCAATTTTAAACGAGAAAATGAGATAAAGTATACTTTAACTGTAAAGCACTCGTCTAACTTTAAAAGCAGCAAAACCTTTCTTTATCTCATAAAAAGTATACTTTATCCATGAAAAAAAGTTATTTCACGAAGAAGAATTACCTGAAGGAAAATGTTTTCAAAAGTTTTTTTTTAAAGAATTTTGATGATTTTAGACATTATGGCGCAAAATTTTAAGCATTTAAAACCAACTCTGAATCACTATAAAAAAAAGGAGTCTACTCTAAAAACGATTTTTAGACCGAGAGTCAGCTCTCTTGCAATTTTAAACGACATAAAGTATACTTTAACGCTAAGGCACTCGTCTAACTTTAAAAGCAGCAAAACCCTTATTTATCTCATGAAAAGTTTACTTTATCCACAGAGAAAAAAGTATTCCACAAAAAAGGAAAATATTTTTAAAAGCTTTTTTAGACTTTGCAAAAAATTGTAGGTCCACTCCATTCCTGCCAACAACACGCACACAGGAATGGTTGAAAGTTGAAAGTCACTAGGCCTTGGTTCTCCACGAGCTGTTTTGCCCACAAATTTATTTTATTTTTTGTGGTTCCGTGCAGTAATCTATGCCCGTCAAGAGGAACGTTTGATATTTATCCACTTTGGGGGTAAAACTGAAGAACTCAGTCGTGGATTTTTTCAACAATTCTTTAATAATTTTGTGCTGCTCCACTGTGAAGCAGTGGATAGCATGTCTATCTTACTTAATCGTTTTATAAAAAAGTTTTGGCCTATGGGCGACTTACATAGGTCAATAGTTTCCAGAAGTTCCATTTTGTATGTGTTAATAGGTGGCACCTTTTCTTTTTATTTTGGGGCGGCTGTGGCTGATGCTGGTGATCTCTCTGCTGCTGCTGCTGCTGCAGCTGCTGACTGCGCCCCTGTGGTTTTTGTTGCTGCTGTTGTTGTTGCTGTTGAATTTGCTTTTTTGTGCGTTGCTCCTTCGGCTGCTGCTGTTGTTGTTCAATTGGCAGCTGTTGTTGTTGCTGCTGTTCTTTTGAATTTAGATCCTGCTGCTTGGTTTTCGGTTGCAGCTCTTGCTGTGGCGCTGCTTTTTTGGCGCCTGTACCACTTTTTTCTGCTCCTGCCTTTCTCTTTCCCTTCTTGTTTATTTTTCAGAGCTTGTATCAGAGGGGTCACGATGGCATTGAGTCGTTCCATCTCCCCCCGAATGGCTTCAATTTGATGGCCGGACGCCTCTAGTGAAGTTATATCTACAATCAGGTTGCTGTTACTGTCCCCTATTGTGTTTAATCCCTCGCCACCCTCTGACATATATTCGATGTCACCGTCGGATGGCAAGGTATCCAATTGTTGTTGGATTTTTTGCTGCTGCTGTTGTTTTGGCTGTGCGCACCGTCTCCTTCACCCCGGCTGGCAGCTGGGCTGAGGTGGTGGTGGAGCGGCGCTTGACGAGGTTCGGCGCACAGCCTATCCTCTTCCTCCTCTTGTTTTTCGTATCGGCTGTTGGTGCCGTTGTTGGTTTCGCCGTTGCTACGGCACTAGTTGACGGTACGGCTGGTGGTGCCATTGCTTGCTTGGTTGTTGTTGTTGTTGTTGCTATGGCTGCTTGTTGTAGGCTACTTGTTGTAGCTTTGGCTGGTGGTGCCATAGCTGGCTTTATTGTTGTTGCTGGGACACCTTTCGATGTCCCCGCATTGTTGTTCGTTGCTATTTGCTGCTCCTACCACTCAATGAAGTTTTCGACTTCGCGATTGTGGAAAAAAGCAGCTAAATAATTATCGTTGCCCAACTGGGATTCGAACCCACTACCTTTGGGTTGTCGGTCTGCCACCTCTTCCTTTGTGCTATTGGCACTATTAAAAATAGCTTCACTGTATGTAAACTTCAACAAGTCACTACGAAATATTTAATTTAAATAAACTGAGGAAGCCGAAAACGTCTAATCACTTCCACAGTACGAGATCGACTGGCGGTCCGCGACCTCTTCCTATGTGCTATTGCACTATTGGAAATAGCTTCGCTTTACTTTTACTTGACTAAATCACTCCGATAAATTTACTTTTAATTAACTGGGGAAGCCAAAAACGTCTGAACACCTCCACAGTACGAGATCGACTGAGTCCTACGCACTAACCATCATGCCACGAGGTACTACAACCTTACTATACTTTGTTTATATTTATACTTTTAACTCTAAAATCCTTACAATAACTTATTGTTTTCCAATTGCATATCAATTATTAAAATTTTATTTAGTATAATTTCAATAATTTTCAAAAATGTTAAATTTCTTTTTAAAATTTTACAACATGTGATATTGCAAGGCGACCGGAAATGTTTACGGCAGATTCAAAGATAATGTATTTAAAAATATCTTTCTTTACAATCTAAAAACATTTGAAACACTTTGTTTCAAATTTACTTGTTCAGTCTAATCTATTTACATTGCTTAGCGTTGCTATGTAAGTTTTGCTGTAGCTATGTTTTTAATTATTTTTCTGTAAAATAAACTCATTCGTTTTTAAACTTAACAATAGAAACAACGTTTCGAACATTATTTTTTTTTTCTTACGACTCCGTCGAGGGAATTTCTGAACCAGCACAAACAGGGTCATTTCGCACCCGCTCAGTGTATGTGTGTTCATAGCCAAAATATTGCAAATTTGAAGATTGTGTTATATGATTCCTTCTCATTTGCTTCTTATAAAGTCAAAAATCTTCAAACGTCTTTTGAAAACATTTCCCTTCAATTCTCTTTTTGAGAAATAACTTTTCTCTGTCGTTAAGTATACTTTTTATCAGATAAAGAATGGTTTTGCTGCTTTTAAAGTTAGACGACTTATGTCGTTTAAAATTGCAAGAAAGGTGATTTGTCGTTCTAAAAATTGTATTTTGAGCAGACTACTATTTTAAAGAGTAATTTAGAGTTGGTTTTAGTTGTTTAAAATTTTGCGCCATTAACTTCATTGTTAATAAAGCAAGCTATATGCTTGGGTTTATAAAACGTTGGGCAAATGAATAAGGCGATTTGAACGTTACGCTTTCCTTACTAAATTGTTTTGTACGACCCCCTTTTATGAAATTCATAAAAGTCGTATTGAATCGATACAATATAAATTAATTTGCTTTGCTCTGAAAGGTCTTCTCTGGGCAGATCCATTCAACCTTCCATCATATGAACAGAGGATTTAGCTACTGCAAGTTGAAACTATTATATCAAAGGTGGGTTAATAATGATCTAATATTTCTTAACCAACTTGTAAATGGTAAAATTCGTGCTCCTGATTTTTTGGCCTGTATTGGCATACATTACCGTGAAGGATCTCACCGTCTGCGAAGATTTGAGCTTGTACATGTAAATTTCCAGGAACTAACTACGGTTTGCATGACCCTCTTATCCGTGCAAGATATTTAATTTAAATGGCTCCTCTGTTGATTTTAACGTTAGTAAGATAGGATTAAAGAAATTGTTTCGAACCAGTGCTCCACTTTCGTGATTGTTATGTATTAATTTTATTTGTATGCATGTGAAAGCTCGCATTATTTTACTAACCACTAACACATGCACTTATGATGAGCCTCTTATTCAGAGAATATCTATTACCAAGAAGCCAATCTTTCGTACGTTTCACCCTCCAAAACCCATTTGTTTACATTGTTGTATTTGTAATTTCACTTCGTGTCGATGAATAGATGTGAATTGCAACAACAATGTAACGCGGTGAGACTTATTTGTTTTAACAGCTCAGTTTTTTTTTTTTTTTTGAAAATTGGAAAATAGTTTTGTTTTCAATCACTCAGATTTCCGTTCATCTTCACTGCATCTTGCATATTATACAGGGTGGCCTTTCTTCAGAATAATTTTAGAATTATTGTTTGATATATTCTAAGGAAAAAATAGTCAAGAAAATACGAAATAAAAAAATATTTTTTCTGCAATTTGACACCAGGAACTTCAATTTGTTGTTTAAACTCCACAAAACTCTCAATTTCCACTTTATAAGTATTGAAGTAGATATTAGGTGGGCTTTATTGTCTTCTGTCGGGATTCAGGTATTGATCTGGACTTACGTTTTTGTTGCACGAGTTAAAAGGTAATCCAGATACGGATCTCTATCTAATATAATGAAACAACAATAGCTATTTTTAATTTTTTTAAACTTCACGGCATCTAAGTATATGGTTTTGCGTGTTTAATAGGAGTATTGAATACTTATTACTTAAAGTAATAAATAGTTTTAACAAAAACACTAACTTATTTTTACTTTAAAGCTTGAAAATTATTTTCTTAAAAAATCATTACGAAACAACTTAATTTGAAAAATTGATTCGAGAATGGATTTTAAGAAATTATAGCATGACCTCGTAGCTGTTGTCGTATTTTTAAGTTATTTTCATGTTAAATAAAATTTGTCGTAAAAATCAAAAAAGTTAATTTAATTTTCACAGATTTTTATTTTTTATCTCTTATCTAAAAGGGGAGAAATAATCCCCCCCTCTTAAACAATTTGTTTTTCTAAACATATTATTTCATTAATTATCCTGCATGAAATAGGGGACACCCCGTATTTGGTTTTGTTTTGACACCTAATTGACAGACCGAGGTGAATAATTCTGACCACGGGGCGTGTTCAATAATCATTCACAATAGTTCAAAGTATGACACATCCATAATGCTAAACAACAAACAAAAATTTTCGTCGCCCCGCATTCGCTTTGGTTTGGGAGAGCCTTTCCCCATATAGTTTTGAAATTTCGAAATGTTAGATTTTAGTGAATTTAAATGAATACGAACGAGATAAATATCTAATCTCACACTTTGCACTAATTTAATTTCAAAAAAAGTTATCACTCAAATGTTATATAGCAGAAATAATCCTGTGTAAACACCCAACACCAATGAATATATAGACATAAACAATTTGTCGCTATATGTTCCCACCAAAATGAAATTGGAGATTTTATTTAAAAATATTTGTTATTTCAAGTTTATAGAACAAGATTTCATGAATATTTCGAAGAAATCTCAATAAAAACTCTAGATTACAACGAAATCTTAACGAAATCCTGCTCCAATTTGAGAGCTTAAAGTTTTTCAGCTAAAATGTTAGATCTCGGTTTGGGGGAAACGTAGTATTAGATTGCGTACTAAGCCTTAACTACCAGTCTGTTCGTGTACTTCCCATAACTACGAGAATCTACTAATTCTATTTATTTTATATGAGCTTTGACAGAACTTTGGGCTAAATTAATAGAAATTCGTAGTTTTGGGAGTTACGTGAACAGACATTTCACTGGCCACTTTTTGCAAAATTACAAAATAAAAATATTTCCCCCTAGAGCAGTTGTTTTGTGAAAAAGATTATACAAATTTTTCCCTTAACGAAAATTTAAGCTTTATTCATCATTTTTATAAGTTTCCCAGTGAGAAGCATACTTTCCCACAGTTAGTTTCAAGGTTATCACCTGAGACACACTACTGGTATAGTATAAGCAATACTACAAAGCCACAAAGGCTGACACACATCCTGTTAAGTATTATATTGATATTTTTTTTTTACTAAAATTAAGTTCTCGAATTAGTCACCAAGGAAAAAATTAGTGCTGGTGTAAACAAGAAAAACTCAAGTTTGGAAACCATGCTTTTACCATTTTGCTCTCGTAGTTTATTACATGAACATGACACACTTGTGGTAAAAGTTAATACTATAATATCCGTACCACTTGTGTGTCACTGGTATTATATCAGTAACCAACACCTTGTTTTATTTAAAGTTGCTCCAAATCTTCCACATAGTTTTAATTTGGATGATATATAAGGTTAAGTTAGCACTTTAAATTTCGTTCTTCCGGTGTTTATACTTTTTGAACATGTCTACGATTTTCAAAAATAACCGACAAATTAATTCACCATTCTTATACAGACTGTGGTGAGTGACTAGTTGCTTCTATGGCTTTCACTAGTGGTGAGTGAATAGTTGATTCTATGTGTGCGGCTTGCACTGCTTTTAACTAATACTTCGCAAATCAAATCATCACAGCTGTTCGCTTTGGCTTGTAGGCAAATCAAACTGACAGCTGAGGATTGGCATCTTTATATTGTTTATCTATGCTCTGATTGTAGGTTTTCAGCTTGCTCTAAGCTCACTACACAAAGAATCTGAAGTATAAATTGCCTTAACGGGGAATTTTTAGTTTAGTGTTTACATCATCTGAGATTATGTTGTGACGTCAGAATATGTATATGTATATATTACATCAAGAAATGGAACTGTCTTTTAAAAGGTAGTACGAAAATGAATAAACTGCTTCTGCTTTTGTCCAACAGTGGCAACAGTGTAATGTACCTATGCATTATGCAATATGTATCATTCAAAGTTAAAATGTATATCGCCAAAAAATCACTTTTATCTTTTTGTTGTTAGACCTTATTATATCACAAATTACAACAGATAACAGGACTTGACTAATATATTGAAAAAGTGAATAAAATTGTTATATTCCTGTTTTTACTAAGACTGTCAAAGTATTTTATTGGGTTTCCCCTTTTAACAGGGAAAAGATTCAGGAATTAAAATTTTTGTTCCCCTTATCGAAACCAACCGATCCGATTTCATTGATATGCTTAAAGGAAATAAGCTTCTGAGTTCAGTAAAATCTGCCATTATAATATATTTTTGGGAATAATCCGTAGCCGTGTTGTTATTGTGGATGAGTGTCACGAGGCTCAAATAATATTGAACTGTAAATAAACTGTTTCAGTCACGTGACCTGCATGTGCAAGTCGAATTTCACGCCAAAAACTTCCAATTTCAAATTGGAGTGTGAGATGGATATCCCCGATCACACACCATATCCGTGCTAAGAGGGGTGACAAATGGTTTTTCTGGTGGTTGGTATTTGATAGGCAATGAGATTGCGAAAATTAGGTTTAACAAATCGAATTCATGGTTACACTTAACAGGTTTTGTTTCACTTTTTGGTTTCTTAGATTGTTGTGAATGGAGTTGTAATTGGGATTCTATGAGCCCTACGAGTGTTTGGCGAGTATAAAAATTGGATTTATTTTTGAAGATAGTGAAAGAATTGTGAATACGATTTTTATCTTTTATTTCGTATTCCAAGTTTATTTTTAATGGCATAATGACAATTGACAACAAAATATTGGATAAGGGTAAGAGCTGCCAATTTCATGTAAGTCCAACGAAACCAAACCAAGCGATGCTTTTGTAAGTTACGTCTTGGTATCGTCAAATTCAAAATATTTCAGTATTGTCTCGGTCTCGTATAAATCAGTCTCGTTTTAGTTTACTCACCAATTGATACAATGATCTGCCGATTACTTAATAATACATTTATTCATATACATATATACAAAAAAGGAACTTAATATAATTAACTATTACATATTTCATTTATAATGCATTTAAAATTATCTCTTTACATGCAAAGGTCGACTTCACTGCATATTGAATTATATAATCTCAAAGAACGCGTTATAGGCTCATTGGGCACATAATTAGTTCTATGTGTGGAACCATAAAACAAATCATTCCGGTTTCTTAACCGTCTATCCGGAACATGAAGAGAAATAAATGAAAGCAATTCACTAGAATAAAATATATTGAGATTTTCTACGACATTCGAGTGTTTTTAAGTTAATTAAAGCACATCTCGAGGTGTAATCTGGCAAATCACCGGGCCAATCAAGTTTTATTAAGGCAAACAGAGTAAATTTTGTTTGTATCCTCTCAATCCTTGAGATACTATTATCATAGGTACTGAGCAATGCTCCAAAAAAGGCAACACTTAAAAATGAGTATAAGCATCCTTGAAAATTGTCGAGTTGCTTTTTAAAAAACCTAACATAGAGTTACCTTTAGAGACTACAAAATCAATATGGGTTTAAAAGCTGAAATTTGAGTCTTAAAATAATCGGAGATCTTTAACAACCTCAACTCGTAAAAGTTTTTCATCCAAAACCATGTAATTAAATGTGATTAACGACAACAATCTTGTTGCACTAAATACTTTACATTTCGAAAATTTTAACTCCAGATGATTATAATCACACCAAACTAAAAAAAATTGAATATATAACTGTAAATTGAAACACTTAAGTAAACCGGATATATCGAGAAAAAATTTAACATCATCCGCAATTTAACATTAAACAACAATAGTATTTGTTGACGGTTGGTAAATCATTAATGAAAATAATGAAAAGCAGGGGGCCTAAATAGCTTCCTTGTGGTAGACCTGATAGAACATCTATGAAATTTGAATAATATCCATCAATTTGAAAAACTTGTTTTCTATCAGTTCTATCAGATAGATACGAATTCAACCATTTGATAAAGTTCTTATTGAAACCTAACTTTTTCAATTTCTGAAGGAAGGAGAAGACCATGGTGTACTCAAACACTTTAACAAAATCGGTGTACAAAACATCGATTTGTTTACCTTGTTCAATGTTGTTAATACAAAATCTTGAAAATAGACAAAGGTTAGTGTTAGGCGATCGACCCTTTACAAAACCATGTTGTTTAGAAGAAAGTAAATTCTGAACTGAAAAATAAAGCTGCTGAGTGACCAATTTTTCAAAAAACTTTGGCACACAAGACAGCTTAGAAATTGGTCTATAATTTTTAGCTAAATGCTTTAAACCACTTTTGTAGATAGAATCAATAAAAGATATCTTCCATTCATCAACAAAACAACCAGAAACGATTGATTTATTGAATAGAAGTGTTAATCCAGTCCAAAGTGAAAAGAAGCACTTCTTCAAGAAAATAGGAGGTACAGAATCATAGCCAGCTTTCTTAGAGATATCTAACTCATTCAATCCCTTTAATATATATCACCCTCAGAAAACTGATTGAGAGCAAAATCGGTTATTTGAGATAAATCCGAATATAAACTGACAGTGTCTGGAATGGAGTCAGAATTGTAGCTAGTTTGAAAAAAATCAGCAAAAAGATTACATGATGATTGCAGATCAAACGACTTGCTATTTTCCTTTAGAATTAAAAAACACCCAGAAGGCTTTACTGTTTGTTTTGATGCTAGTTTCTGTAGAGCTTATATATGAATGATACAAAAATGTACTTAAAAAGGAAAGTTCTCTCCTTAAACGACGGAAATTGTCCCGGTCTTCTAGATTATTTGTTAACTTGGAACGTTAGAATGCTTTATTTTTAGCATTCTCTAGGTCTTCAATCTTTTATTGAACCACGGAAGCTTGAAAGACTTTTTCTTGTCAAAAACAGGGACAAACAGTTCAATACCTTCAAAAATTACCTTTTTAAAAGTGTCATAAATACAATCAAGTGAATTGCCCTCAAACAACTCATACCAATTTACGTTACTAAAAAAATTATTAAGTGCTATGAAATCAAAATAAATAAATTAAAAATAAATTTGGTCGCACAACAGCTCGTGGAGAACCAAGGGGTAGGACTTACAACTCTCAACCATTCCTGTGTGCGTGTTATAGGCAGGAATGGAGGGGACCTACAATTTTTTGTCGAGTCCGAACGGCTAGATGAGAAGCACTTATTCATGACAAGTATACTCTTGGAGAATTTGTCAGTTCCTCGCAAGATGCAGTACCTCGGAAAAAAATATCTCTGTTTTTAGGTGGCAGCGGCTGTAAATCGAACCCAAACCTTTGGCATGACAGTCCTACGCACTAACCATCCATGCCCAAGTAATCACCTTTCCCAAAATTATAAAAATTTTTCTCGATAAGTGGATTTGGTGCTAAACATAATATTTAAACGATAAACATACATACATGGTCTTGTATAACAAAGTATCGTCTCGTCTCGGAATCGGAATCGGTATCGGTATCGGTTTGGTTTCAGTCACAAACAAAAATAAAATACACGAATTGGTTTATGTTTTTGATCTTGTAGTTGCTTTTTAAAATTTAATAAAAATATGCATAGTAGCTAAATAAAAGAAAATCTTTTTAACTAAAGTTAAAAATTAAATTTGGTGGCGCAACAGCTCGTAGAGAACTAGGGCCTAGTGACTTACAAGTTAAGCCTCACCATTCCTGTCTGCGTGTTGTTGGCAGAAATGGAAGGGACCTAGGTGAGAAGCACTTATTAATGATAAGTATAGTACTCTTGGAGGATTTGTCAGCTCCCCGCAAGAGGCAGTACCTCGGTTTTAGGTGGCAGAAGCTGTAAATCGAACCCAAACCTACGGCATGGCAGTCCAACGCACTAAGCATTATGCCACGAGGTAATACTGATTAGTTATCCGAAACATAAATTCTGTCTCAAAATATCACAGCACATTTATAATGAATGCATGCCTTAAACTAATATTTGTGCAACATCTCACATCATTGGAATGAAAAAACGAAAGCACTTATGAAAATTTTATGATTTTTTCTGGTTGAACTTTGACGTCAAATGAGTAGAGGCGGGAAATGCTTATAAAGTTTTAATAATGAGCTTTTTAAAATTATTTTTCGTGATTAAATAGATGTAATATTGAAAAGGAAGTGATTTTAAAATATTTTTAATTATTATTACCATCTACTTTCCAATAAATAAACCTCATATTTTTTGGACGTCAGAAAAACGAATGGACTTTTTTGGTTGTATGTAATCACGAAGGTACGTACCAGTTTTGTCACTTTGCCACAATTGTGGTAGATCTACCACTTTTTTCCAAGATTTTGATAATTCCCACTTCTACCACTGAAGTGAAAAATTTAACCACTTTTTGCTCATCTATAACAAAAAAAAATAGCCGAAAAAGATCCCAAAATTTTCATTAGAAAATTTTTCAAAAAAAAATGTCACAAATTTTTCAACTGAAAAAAAGTTCCCTCTGAAATTTTGTCTCTTCATACTTAACTGAATGCTATTTTGGTAGTATTTTGCACTGATTTCCTTACTCATGAAGAAATAGAAATGCAGTAGTTTTTTTTTCAAAAGAAACCAATGGCAACTTCTTTGGCAATGGAAACTTTGAGAGATTTTGAAGATATTTTTTGATTAAGAAATTGACATATCAACAAGAAAGTGCCTTGCTATGAATGTGCGGTATGTCTGCAAAAATGATGATTGAGCGGTAGATACTCGTACGATTTTTGAACTTCCCGAAACAGAAGATGAAACAGCTTCCCACATCTATGATGGTACTTTTAACAACTTAACAGATCTGAAAATACTCCAAGAAAAACCTTATTGGATTTGCATTTGATAACTCTTCTGATGTTATACGAGGAAACAATGGAGGCATCAAGCTCGGATTGCAAAATGAAAATAAAAATCAATTTTACATGGGTTGTTTTTGTGATTCCTTAAGCCACTAAAAAAAAAAAAAATACAAAGAAATTTGTTTTCATTTTTCCCACTTAGCCCAAAACATCTAGTTGAATTTGAAAATTTTAAAACATTTTCTTGGTACTAAACCACACAAAATGTTAAGATGTGTTAATGTTAATCTTAATATTTTGTTAACGCATTTCCCAAGCAAAAACAAAAAAAAAATTATGCAAATATTTAGAATGTCCAAAATTATTGAGTTCTAAAAAGAAATTATTTTTTGCCATGATTGGTGTAAGGTTTCATGCTAAAAAAAATAACCACTGCTGTCATGAAATTGTCTTGCAAAACAATGGACCGGCAATTATTTTGCATGTGAAAAAAATGTGGTGAGTTAAATATAGTTTTTTTGGATGATCGGTTAACACTTCAAAAAAAATATACGAGTATTTGCATGCAAATGGGTTCTGCATCCAAAAATAATTGTTTCCCATTTCAAGACCTAGTTTATTAACTAAAGCTAAATTAATGACTCAACTTCATGTGTGGCTTAGTAAACAGTTTTGGCCTTGAATATTATATAATTTTGTGCACAGAACAGGAGAAAAATTATTTCGAAAATTTTGATTTTTTTTCGCATGGGAACTGTAATTATGCCTTAAGATAAACTCGTTGGTCTTGAAGCTGCAGTAGTCCATTTAGCCGAAAAATGGACGCCATTTTTGATTTACTGCCAGGAATGAATTAAAAACTTATTTGAGCTACATATTATCTCTTTTTAATCATTTGTTCTTGCAGATGCTAACAAAATAAATAGAATTTTTGAGCCCAAAAAAATTAAATTCACTTACACTGGTCAACAAAATTTAATTTTTGTTTTTTGTTACAGAAACCAAATAATACTTTTCTTTAGGTTTTTGGTGTGCTGAACTCGAATCGAAGGACAGAAAATTGCCAACGCTCTAAATTTTTGAGATATTCCCGTTTTAAAATCAAAAACACGTTTTTTTGCTAATACAGTGCTAACCCCGGACAAATTGAAACGAAAGAAATTCATTTACAGTAAGGTTCAATGAAACATGCCAAAGTATATATGTATTTGAAGTTAGCAGGACACTTTTCGAAATTAGGATGATAAAGTATCCTATCATTAGTTGCTACTTAATAGCAAATTAGTTACGCAAACAAAATGAATTGTTTTTATGCTTTGCGAGAAAATAGGTGTTCTGCTAACTTCATATGAACTTAGCAGGCACCTTTCTCAAAATTACAGATAAACAAAAAAACTGAAAATTAATTTTTGAGATCTAATTAATTGCGAATTAATTACGCAAAATTAAATTAATTGCGTTTTTGGTTTTCGAAAACATGTCCTGCTAACTTCATAATGAAGCATTCTCAAAAAATGATAAAAATAAAATAAATAAAAATAAATTTAGTGGCGCAACAGCTCATAGAGACCAGGGCCTAGTGACTAACAACTCTCAACCATTCATGTGTGCGTGTTGTTGGCAGGAATGGAAGGAACCTACAATTTTTTGCCGAGTCCGAACTGCTAGGTGAGAAGCACTTATTCATGACAAGTATACTCTTGGAGGATTTGTCAGTTCCTCGCAAGAGGCAGTACCTCGGAAAAAAACATTTCTGTTTTTAGGTGGCAGTGGCTGGGAATCGAACCCAGACCTTTGGCATAACAGTCCTACGCACTAACCATCATGCCACGAGGTACTACTCAAAAAATGATACAATTAGAAAAAACTTGCGGTTTTCACATGAATTTAGCAGGACAACTTCCTCAAAAATGAAGTTAAATGATTTGAAGAATGTTTTGTGTTGAGAACTAATTAATTGCGAATTAGTTCATGGGAACTTAGCAGGACAAATTTCTTAAAAATGAATATAAGCGATCCGAAAAAAAAATTTGTTTGTTAAGAACTAATTAATTGAGAATAAGTTACGCAAAAAAAATTTAATTTGATTGGTTTAACTTTTTTTTGTTTTCGAAAAAACTGGTGTTTTGCTAACTTCATATGAACTTAGCAGGACAACTTTCTCAAAAAATACAGATTAACGAAAAAACTTAAAATTTGTTTTTGAGAACTAATTAATGGCGAATTAGTTACGCCAAAAATAAATTTATTACTTTTTTGGTTTTCGAAAAAATTGATGTCTTGTTAACTTCATATGAACTTAGCAGAACAACTTTCTTAAAAATGAACAAAAAAGATTAAAAAAAAAATGTTCAGTCCAGAACTAATTAATTTCGATTAGTTCCGCAAAAAAACAATTTTTACTCTTTTGGTTTTTTGAAAAAATTGGTGTCCTGCTAACTTCATATAAACTTAGCAGGACAGCTTTCTCAAAAATACAGATACACGATCCATAAAAAATTCATTGTTAAGAACTAATTAATTGCGAAATTGGTTTACGAAAAATTGTTGTACTGCTGACTTCATTTATGAACTTTGCAGGATAAATTTCTCAAAAACGATGACAGTCCAGCTGAACTGAACATTTTTCCAAAATTGATCGTTCCTTAATGAAAAGTTGCGAAGTGTATCTTACATTCTTAACAGAAGCCTTGTACAAAATGATACCAGTTTATTGTTGTAATTAACATACTACTTTTTTTGTAGGCGAAGATAAATGGATTTAAAAACAGGGCTAATATCATTGTTGTTTATTTCGAACCAAAAACACGTTTTGAAACTCTAGCCAGTTTGTCAATGCAGAGTTAACTCTGAATTTAATCAGTGCTAAGTTTATTCAGAAGTTGATGATTAACTTTATTTTTCAGTTTTCGAAAATAAGTTGTTCTCGATTCAAGTTCATTAGGTTATATGAGTGAACTAAGCTGTTGGCCACATTTTTTAGTTGCTGCGAGTTGCTAACGAAAAACGAATAGAAACCAATCAATTTTAGTTGATTCGTTTTTCAAGCAACTTGCAAGCAACTTAATATATTGTTAAAGTGACCAATTTGTACATACGAATTCCAAGACAACTACAAGTTAACAACACATTTAATCTTCATTTAATCTTGAAGCATATAATTTGAAATTTTCACATACCAACCATGGTTGAACCATTGTTAAAAGATTGTACAAATGACCTTAATGGCTAATTGTACAAACGTGGTTCAGCAATTTGTTCTCTCTGATTTCAGTAGATTACCTGAGGTTCAAGGTTATGTGATAAGAGCCAATTACATGCTTGAACTATCGTTAAACCTCATTTAGGACCAGTTGTACAAACATGGTTCAAATTTTGATCCGTAGTTCAAAAAGTTTAACTGGACTGATTTCGGTGGAATTACTGAGGTTCAACGATGGTTCAAGGCTCAAATGTGTAGCCAATTTAATGCGTGAGCCATAGTTGAACCCCCATAAGTTCACCGAAGTTGGTGAGTTGAAATTGCTGAGCCACGGATTAAAAATTTGTACAACTTGTACTTAACTCTCCGAAATTGGTGAATTAAAATGCCTGCGTGGGTCAGCAATTTCATTTTGATTTTGATTTGAATTTGACAGATTAACTGGGGTTCAACGATGGTTCAAGGGTCAATTATGTGAAAGTAACCAGTCGAATGCCTTAGCCATCGTTGAACCTCAGTCATTGGGATAAGACGCTTATCAATGAGCCGCACATTATGTGTCAGACGTTCTAAGGTTTCACGGACAGCTGGTTCTTCAGAGCGATGTCTTTTCTTATCCTCCTAGTTCCTGAGAAGGTAACTCAGGTGTATTAGCTCCTGGATCAAATCGATCCCACACTTGCGATTTTGCTTTGTAATTTAAGTAAGAAAAAAAATAAGGCTTACAAACTAGCTCGTAGTTTTCCAAACAATACTGCATTCGATGTTCTTAACAAATTTCCTTACAAAAATTACATGTTGTCAATTGAATCTAATTTGAAGAGGAATACTAAGTGTTTTTGGTCCTTCATATCGACGCATCTGCCAGAGTGAAAAAGTTAAAAGTTCAGCTACTTTGTCCGTTGCGACTGACGCATACGCTTATGGGCCGGTTCCCATAAGAAAACATGTATTTAATCCATCTGTCCGTTGATTGAGTCACGACAAGGGACGCAACGGATTCTATGGGCTGGGGCCTTTATTCTGATCTACCAACTATATGTTATTTATTTGGTGAATATTTTAAATCCAACTATACAACTTCAATATGCTTGACATTGGTCAGTTAGAAGTGAATATTTCCGAAAGCGAAGATGGTCGTCTAAATTTGGACTGTAATAACAATCCAGGTCCTGATGGAGTCCCTCCAATCGTTCTGGAAAAATGTGCAGCTGTACGCCTTTTTCATATCTTTAATACATCTCTTGTGAGCGGTGAATTTCTCTCGGAGTGGAAAAAATCTTTTATCATTCCTATTCACAAAAGTGGCCCTAAACAAGAAATATCAAACTATCTTCCAATCTGTAAACTGTTAACCATTCCAAAACTTTTTGAAAACATTGTTTACGTTAAATTAGCTTTTTTACTAAAAGAATATATTTCACCTGCTTTGTTGCAGGCAGACCAATAACCAGAGAATATCAATTACCAAGAAGCCAATCCTTGGCTGTCATCCGGCTTTGCCTACAAACTGAAACACGCACACATAGACAGTTGGGCTAAGTCCACCACTAGGTTTTTGCACACATTGACAGTTGGCATCGACCCACCACTGATTTATTCGCACACATAGACAGTTGGCATCGATCCACCACGAATATGTCGGTTATTTTTGAAAATCTTCAGTTATTTTGAAATTCACTTGGGCTGCAATGGGCTTGTTCAAAAAGTATAAAAAAGGGAGAAATTATATATATAGTGCTGACCGGACCTTATGAAAATAAGTTGTGTTTTTTTTTTTTAAATGTAAATTGTAGTCGCTTTTTACTAATTCCCGCCTGTCTGGAAAATAAATATCTTTAGTTACTTTTTTTTCGATAAACAGTTTGTCTTTTCTGTTTTTTTTTTCTTTTCAACTCCCGAAATGTATAAGGATTTGTAGAAAATTTACTAAAATAACTTACAGTGAGTAAGAAGAAAGTTTTAAATAATTTTGCGAAATGAAAAAAGATATTCACAAACTAAAATTTTGGCATATATACTACGCTTATATGTGTTGTTAAACCTGCTTGAAGCTTGCGTCATTTTTTGTAAGCCTGGGTTGAGTCGAAATGAGCTTGATTTGACTAGATCTCGTTCGAGGAGCGGAGTCGAGTCGAAATTTGTGACGAAAAACCGGGATTAAAGAGATGGTCTTACAGATATTGCATTATGGTCTGTTTATTTGCTTGTTTGTGGGCAAATATAGTTTTGCTTTAATAATCGTCGAGCATCAGCTAACCAGTTTTAATTAATTAGTTAAAATTACTGAATATTGGATTAAATAACTCTACAATGAGCCCTATAGTTTTTGATCAATTGGTTATTAATAATGATAATATTAATATAATGCATATTTAACCGTTTTCATAAGAGCCCAAATGAGGTAATTTTGCAAATTACAGAAAAAGTGTTTTCATCTGTAAATTGGTATTTCTTTTGACAGCTCATTTCATTTTTTGAGTTTCAACCCTGCCTGTAAATCACTTTTTGTTGTTAATTTTTTAATTCAGTTTTAACATTTTCGTTCAAAATCTTTTCAGAGCTATTCAAAATGTGCCCAATTCGGTGTGTTCGTTAGTGCCCTATTACACGACGACTCTAGAGTCATGACTTTTTTCGAAATTCAATGAGTGTGAACGGGAAAAAATATCTGATCTCACCTTCACACTCATTGAATTTCGAAAAAAGTCATGACTCTAAAGTCGTCGTGCAATAGGGCACTTAGGTTTTGACTTTATTTCCTAGAAAATTGTGTGCAAGTTTGGTTGAAATTATCTCATTTCGAAATTTAAATTTGTGTGGAAAATGAGATGATTTCGTATCAAATTTGAAAATTTTCAACGAAATTTCCTCATTTGGTCTAACGAAAACGTAGTATTAAGGCTCTCCAAAACCAACACGAATACCGATTGATTCGCAGTGAATCATTCACAATAGTACAAAATATGACAAAAACATAGACAATACTTAACAACAACAAAAATTCATCGTCACTCCTTGTTGGCGTTGGCTTGGGAGAGCCTTTAGTTTGTTTTACTTCATTTCTATTTTGATTATACTAGTAAACATGGTCACGCTAGGAGCTACTAGCCATTTTATAATTTTAATTCAGTTTGTCACCCGAGCATATTTCTATTATTTCTCATTACTGTAAGCCAAAATGCTTTAGGTTTGTATTTATTAATTAATCTATTATATCTATCTATGTATTTATTTAACGATATGTGTTCGTATTAATTGAACAGGGTTATTGTTTTGATCCATAGCTCCGCACTTTTAGCTCACTGATTTTGTGGTTTAACTGAGGGTGGTTCAAGCATGTAATTGACTTTTATAACTTACATGAAACCTAAATCATCATTAAAACCCAGTTAATCTACAGAAATTGATGGATTACAAATTTTTTGAACCACGGAGCATTGTTTAGCCCTGACGTCGTTTTTTTCGTCCAAGCTCATTCAGACAAGGAAAAAACACACCTAATGTGAACCTGGCCCTAGTTGGGTTTCTATTTGTTGAACACGTCCCGTGGTCAAAATTATTCACCTCGGTCTGTCAATTAGATGTCAAAACAAAACAAAATACATGGTGTTCCCTATTTCATGCAGGATAATTTATGAAATGATATTAAAAAAAAATCGTATGGGAAGGGGGGATTATTTATCCGCTTTTAGATAAGAGTAGTAACTTTCTTAAAAAAAAAAATTGAAAATCAACGGCACTACTAACTTGCAACTTGCAATGTTATGCTCTTTATTTTTGTTTAATTAACTTTTTTGAATTTTACGACCAAATATATTTAAAATGAAAATAACTAAAAAATAAGACAACAGCTAGAAGGTCATGCTAAAATTTCTTAAAACCATTCTCGAATCAATTTTTCTAATTAAGTTGTTTCGTAATCATTTAAAAAAAAAAAATAATTATACAACTTAAAACTTAAAAAAAGTTAATGTATTTGTTAAAACTATTTCATTTCTTTTATAGTATGAAGTAAAATTTCAGTAATAAGTATTCAGTACTCCTATTAAACACTCAAAACCAAATGCTTAGATGTCATGAAGTTTAAAAAAATAAATTAAAAATAGCTATTGCTGTTTTATTATCTGCAAAAGAGGGCTGGATTTACTTTTAACACGTGCTACGAAAACGATTTTGAAAACTCCTAATTATTTCTATTTTGTACTAAAGTTAAATCCAGATCAAAACCCGAATCCCGAAAGAAGATAATAAAACCCACCTGACATCAACTTTAATACTTATAAATTGTAAATTGACAGTTTAGTGGAGTTTAAACAAAAAAACTAAAGTTCTGGTGTCAGGTTGCAGAAAAACTATTCTTTTATTTCTTATTCTTCTTAACTATTTTTTTCCTTAGAATATATCCAACAATAATTTTAAAATTATTCTGGATGAAGAAATGGCCACCCTGTATAATATGCGAGATGCATTGAAGATATTTGGAAATCTGTGTGATTGAAGACATTTTATGGATTCAGTTTTTGTATTTTATTATAATCGTGGATGAATATTAACTGACAATTAAAATTGCTTGTGCACTTTAAATTAATTAAACAATTTCACATCGATGTTTTTGCTATCAGCCGAAGTAAAATTCTCAAATTATTTTTCCAATTTTCAAAGAAAAAAAGCTGAGCTGTCAAAACAAATAAATCTCACCGCGGTACATTGTTGTTGCAATTCACATCTATTCATCGACACGAAGTGAAATTACAAACACAACAATGCAAACAAATGGGTTTTGGAGGGTGAAACGTACGAAAGATTGGCTTCTTGGTAATTGATATTCTCTGCCAATAACCACCAATCTCTCAATTTTTTCCAATTTTATTTTGAATAAACTCGAAGAAGGACATCAAATTGGTGTGATTTACACCGACTTTGCAAAGGCTTTCCATAGAGTCAGTCAATAAATTTTGATTGAGAAGATTGAAGAATTGGGTTTGCACTCAAGTATATTGAAATTAGAGCTTCTAAGTATCCGGGTGTTTCGGATATCCGCAACATATCCGGATCCAGGTTTGGATATCCGAACTATCCGGATAGTGTTGGATATTCGGATTAAGACTGTTAAGATCCGACACTATCCGGATAGTGTCACATCCTCGGATCCAAATTCAGATCAGAACCCAGTTTGATGAGCTTTGACGTGTATAGAACAAGTAGAACAGAGAATATTAATACAAAATAAACGTTACCTTCATGAAACTACTAAATACAATACAAACAAAGAAAAATGAAAGGGGGGGGGGAAGAACCATTGGGGGAATTGTGGATTATAAAACTGAAAAATTGTTTTGGTACAATCTAAACATATTTCATATGATTTCAAGGTAATTTTTAATGCTGAATACAATAGAATAAACACGATAAATCATTCTTAAGGAAGTTAAACTGCCTTTCTTAAATAAATATGAATGGGGATGGGTATAGTCGAATCCTAGGGTAACCAATTTCTGTTGGTTGAACAGACATAACCATTGTAGTTGTAGCGTTAGTACCTCTGGAATAACCTTCAGTGCAGTTTGTTATACATTATAGTGAAGAGTAAAACTAAAAATAGATTAAATCATATAGTAAAAATGTAGTAGTCTATAGTCTTTCCTTACCTCCTATCCCACATTAAAAAAATACCATACCCAGGTATATTTATATCTCTCTCAGCAACAACCGTTATCAATGTCAATAAATCGCTTAAGGAATAACGAAGTTGCAATAAGGTGACATATTTTTGGAACACCCTCTGTTGAAAATATTTTTTTTGTAATTCTTTCGCAACTATCACCTATGTCAATTTCATTGATATAGTTCAAGGAACAACGCAATATGATGACACTCGGATCGACTATACCCTTCCCCACCCATATTTATTTAAAAAAGTCAGTCTAACTTCTTTTAGGATGATTTTATCGTGTTCATTTTTATTTTATTTGATTCAGCATTAAAAATTACCTTGAAATCATGTGCCATATGTTTAGATTGTACCAAAACAATTTTTCAGTTTTATGATCCACAATTCCCCCTATTGCTCTCCCCTCTTACTACCGTTAATAAAATTACTCACCAACCTAGACATTTGTCATTTTTTTAGTAATGTAATTAGTTAAGTTTCATGAAGGTTACGCTCAATTTTGTATTTATATTCTCTGTTATACCTGTTCTATACACGTCAAAGCTCATCAAACTGGATCCGGATTTAAATTTGGATCTCAGGATCCGACACTATCCGGATAGTCTTAACTGTCTCATTTAACTATCTGGATATCCGACACTATCTGGATAGGGTCAGATACCAATTATTTTATTCATAAGTATAAGATTCTGATACTGTTTGAAGCTCTAGTTGAAATGGCTTATTTCTTCCCTAAAAGCTCGTATATATACTTTACTTACTTTACTTTGTATCCATTGACCAGATTCTCTCTAACCCTGTAAATGTTACATCAGGATTACCCCAAGGAAGCCATCTGGGTCCACTCCTTTTTTAATTCACTTTGACTTCTTTTTGCTGATGATTTCAAATTCTTCCGATGTATAAAATCTATCCAAAATTGTCTACTTTTACAGGATGACTTCCTTAAGCTAACAAAATGGTGTAAGGTGAACCAATTCTTTTTAAACGTCTCTACATGCCATTCTTTTTCTTTTTGTCGCAAATCATCACCAGTATTCTATGAATATAAAATTGAAAACCATGTTCTTGATAGAGTATCGGACAAGAAAAAGATCTTGGTGTGGTTTTTGATTCAAAACTTAACTTTGTCCAACATGTGGAATACATTGTACCCAAAGCTAAGTCCATGTTAGGTTTTATCAAACGTAATTCTAAAGACTTTAAGGAACCTATTACCCGCTGTGTTAGAGAAACTAACCTTATTTCTATATACAGGGTGATTGGTATAAGGTGCACCAAAAAGCTGGAGCGAGTAGGTTGGGTAAAGACAAGAAAAAAATCGTATGGGAGGGGGGGTCTATTTCCTTCCACTTAGGCAGAAGAAGCAATTTTCTAAAAAAACTTAGAACAGAAAAAAGAATATTTAATAAAACAACGGTACAGTTAAAAATACCATGCTATACCTTTTTGGAAAGCCAAAAATCTCTTCTTTGATTTTCATTTTAAATTAAGTTGTGTTAGTGAACAGTTTTTGAAAAATTAATCTTCAAACTCGAAATTGAGTGCAACTCGAAAAAAAGTTTCACATTATTTTTTTTCAAAATTTTATGTAAATAAGTATACTTTTTATTTTCAAACTTCAATGCTCTTATTATTTTCAATAAAAAACAGAAAACTGGTTGTTAAAAGGTATCTTAGCTTTTGAGAAAAAAAATAAAAGTACTTTTGTTCAAGGAAAACACTTTTTTTGGTTTTCCCAAGTTTGTTCTGCTCAGGTCAATTATTAAATTAGCAGATTACCCCTTTTTTATTTTTTATTGCATACCGTCTAATTTTTTGAGCAAATAATAAAAAATAAACTGGATTAATTAGATTTCACCTTTTTTTATTGAGGCATGTGTTCAATTTAACAAAATTGGCCTGCACGTCTTTAAAAAAAACAAATAAGTTTTACCTAACCACAAATAAATATAAAATTTACTATTTGAAACTGATTTCTAAATTGCGTATCAAATCGTCAATACAAAACGATTGCAAGTTACTCTCGGGAAGAATTGACAGATATGCACTATTGCTACGGTTTAGCCGATGGTTCCAGTCGGGAAACACCGAGATTGTACGCTGAAAGGTTCCCCAATAGAAAATGTCCCCACTATTCTCTTTTTGCAAGACTTCACAACCATTTTCGGGAACATGGAGTACTGGAGACTCGAAGGAGAGAAAGGTCATCTGGTGTATCAACAGACATAGAGGAACGGATTTAGGATTTGGTACGACACGTAATCCCACCCAGAATAATCCCAGAAGAATAGCAACTATGCTTGGATTGCCCCAAAGCAGGGTTTTGGCAGTGATTCATACCGATGACCTTCACCCATGTCACTCAACCCCAGTGCAAGAGTTAACATTAAATGATAAAATTTTGAGGACTGAATTCTGTAGAACGCTGTAGAAAGTGTTTTTCTTTGAAAAAAGTAATTTAATTTTTTTTTTAATTTCTCAAAAACTAAGATAGATTTTAACATCCGATTTTCTGTTTTTTTTTGAAAATTAATAAGAGCATTGAATTTTCAAAATAAAAATTATGCTTGATTACATAAAATTTTGAAAAAAAATGATTTTATTTTTTTTCAAAATTTCGAATTTGAAAATTAATTTTTCAAAAACTGTTCGCTAACACAACTTAATTTAAAATGAAAATCAAAGAAGAGATTTCTGGCTTTCCAACAAAGTATGGCAAGGTATTGTTAATTGTACCGTTGCTTTTAAATATTTTCAATTTTTTTAGAAAATACGATTCTATACGATTTTTTCTTGTCTTAACCCAACCTACTCGCTCCAGCTTTTTGGTGCACCTTATACCAATCACCCTGTATATTGATTTAAATTTTCACACAAGCCGAATAACTTAAAAAAAAAACTTACTGTTGTACTTTATAAACTAGCTTTTTCTTATGAATGTATATATATTAGGGTGGTCCTTATATTGGGTGTTTTTGAAATTCTGAAATGGATAGGCATCAAATGGTTCTACATAGAAAAAAAATTTCTAATTTTTTCAGATTTTTATTTCACCCTCCTGATCTCCCTATTTTCAATTTAAGGCAAGCGCGGATACAGGGGGCAATTGCCCCGCCTGAGCGTAAGCGAATCAATATTAATTCATTAAATTGTCATCAAAAAATGCTTTTTCGTTCTACGTTTATAAAATTTTTTCTTCGTAGTGAAAAGAAGACTATACGTTTTTATTTTCCTGATTGTTCATTTTACGAAATTATTTAAAGATACTAAAACAAACGATTTATCTCGCCTCTCCCAGATGTGAAGTGGAAAAAAATTCAGATATGCAAAAATAACCTTCAAATCGACATATTGTAAAGCTTATAACGTCGGTTTTATAACGTCCAATCTTCAAATTTAAGGTCTGTAACAAAAATAAGAAAAATGTCAGGCTACATTCGTATGTAATATTGATTTTGAGATTAGTCAAATTATTTCATACTAGAGAGCAGATTGAGTCCCACATCAATCTGATTTCACTTTTCAAAATGCAAAAATGTGAATGAAAAATGACACAGTTTCGAAAAACAATGTTCGAAACAGTTAATGCCCCAACCCTCCTCTACAAATATGTAAGCGTTTTTTTCTATAGTTAAATGTAAAGCGGAGGGCAGCAGAGGCACTCATCTACTTTAAAAAAGGTTAATTTAATTAGTTTTAAAAATTCTAACTTTGCTTCAAATGCTCAGATGAACAAGATTAAGATATTTAAGTAAATTTAAAATAACAAACTGCTTTTATGTATTAAAATGATTAAGAAATTGGTACCACAAAATTTCATACTAAAAAGATGCGTATCCATTGGACAGTGACAGAAGTACCTCATGGCATAATGGTTAGTGCATAGGACTGTCATGCCAAAGGTCTGGGTTTGATTCCTGGCCACTGCCACCTAAAAACAGAAATGTTTTATTCCGAGGTACCGCCTCTTGCGAGGGACTGACAAATACTCCAAGAGTATACGTCATGAATATATGTCATGAATAAGTGTTTCTCATCTAGCCGTTCGGACTCGGCAAAAAATTGTAGGTCACCTCCATTCCTGCCAACAACACGCACACAGGAATGGTTGAGAGTTGTTAGTCACTAGGCTCTGGTTCTCCTTGAGCTTTTGCGCCACAAAATTTATTTTTTTTATTATCCATATGACAGAACTTCCACTAGAAAATTGTCAAGAGTAACTTTCGGATGTTTGCCACTCTGGTGAACTAATATCATGAATGTGACCACTTGCGAGTTTAAAACTCTAGATTTTGTCCCCATCTTTTAACTCCCTTATGTATTTCGAGTGCGGTTCAGTATGCAGCTATGTTCCACATCTTTTTTAGCGATAACATACGTTTCTGATAATAATACAGTAGACGTTCGAAATAGTGAAGTTATAAAACCAGGCCTGTTCAGTGTTCATTCTTTCGAGATTGTTCACTTTTCAAGTGGAAGATTTTAAAGATTAATTTGATCCAAAATGCAAATTTTGTTCGATGTGAATGGTTTTATATTTATAAGTTAAGAAGATCGAAGATCCGCAGGAGAAAGTGGAAGCTGTGGGGGCTGCTTTCCAGCAAGTGTACAAGGTGAATGTGTGCATTCGCCCAAATCATGACCTGGAAAGCAGAGCCTTGCTCCATCACTTCTACCTTCGGAATGACATCACGCAATGGCGATCAGAGAACCCCGGAAGAAGAAATCAGCAGGAGTCGATGGCATATCCAACTTTGTACTTCGACATTTACCTCATGAAGCAGTAGACATTTATACCACTTTGTTTAACAACGCTCTGGATAATGCATATTATCCAGTGCGTTGGAAGACAGCTGTGGTGCATCCTCTCCCGAAAAAGGGAAAGGACAACTCCAATCTAGCAAATCTCCCGTCGATAAGTCTTATTCCGAGTATCAGCAAGGTATTCGAAAAAGTTATCAATAGAGCTCTGTCTAAGTGGGCAGAGGACAATAATATCATACCGGACAATAAGTTCGGTTTTAAGGCGGGACATGACACCATTCATGCCGCGTCTAAACTCGTTTCTGATGTCCAATGGAACAAATCAAGGAAGCAGTGTACGGGTGCCTGTCTTGTTGATTTGGAAAAGGCCTTCGATACCGTTTGGTTAGAGGGTCTTTATCTAAAGCTGACCAGACTTGGCATTAGTAAACCACTTTTATATATGCTTTATGATATGCTCAATGGCAGAAAGTTTGTTGTCAGTAGTGGCAATGTTACTTCTGTCAGAATCTTTAATATTAAAAATGGTCTTCAGCAGGGAGCGGTCAACTCACCGATTCTATTCAGCATTTACAGCAGCGATCTGATAAGTAGTCTAACTCAGGCAATTGCGTATGCCGACGATCTAATTGCGTACAGAACAGCTCCAAAAGTCGAGGTCATCAGGATTCTTTTGCAGCGTGACTTCGAGAAGATTCAGTGATATTGCGATGACTGGAAGTTGAAAATCAACTTTCAGAAATCAGAAACTATCTTGTTTAAGACTCCGTTGCTTAGAGCCACAAGGGATACGAGAAAAAACTGGCGCAAGCCGGTGATCGTAGGGCCAAATGGACATCCAGTGGCGAGTAAAAGTGTAGTAAGTACCTTGGCATCTGGATGGATCAGTATTTGTATTTCGACAGACATATAAATGCTGCTCTAGCCAGGGCTAGGGGAGCTTTTGCCCTGACGAAACGGTTGTTTTATAGCAGCCGGCTTGACAGCAGAGTGAAGGTGATTTGCTACATGGCCCTTATCCGGCCGATGATTGTCTATGGATGCCCGGTTTGGTTCAACGTTGCCCTATCTTAAATGGAAAACATTCGGGTGTTTGAGAGGCGGTGTCTTCGACGCTGCCTTGGATTGCAAAGAACACCAGAGTCGGAGTACAAACATTACTATTCCAACCTGGTTCTATACAACGGGGCCAACATAAACAGGATAGATAATTTCTTGCTGAAGCTTATTCGAGGTCACTTTGCAAGGGCGATGTCTACGTCTAACAGCCTAATTTTCGGGGCTTATTACCCTAAATACGAATACTACGAGAGTGTGCGTCTAAGCGGCTTTATTCCGCCCGATGCATTCCTCCATCTAGACAATCGAGGGCTGATCCAGGATAAAGCGGAGATTCCGCTAATCTACCACGTCGGCCGTAGAACTGTGTATCGGCGGCTCCTTTACACAAGTCGCACAAGACGGAGCTGAGCATCTTCGGTTCAGTAGGACTGTGTTTTCATTAAATGATTTAAGCATTTTCTTGCATCGAATCACTCTAATCTTATACCTAGAACAATTATTACTCCTGTATGTAAATTGAAAGTCTTATAATAATTTTGTTTTCAAATTTAAACTTTAAACGTCATTTTTAAGTCTTTAAAATCTCTTAACAAGACTCTTAACAAGAGCTAATAAAGTAACAGCTACAAAACTCTTACTGTAGAATTCATATGAGTTGTTGCACTGACAGCAGCTTTATATGATTCATGCAACAGTCGTTCTTTTTTTTAACGTTTTGTTTGTACATTGTTTTCTGGCGTTCAGTTTTCTATTGGTCTGGCCAACCGAAGGAAACATTGGATGCTGATGCCGATTACTATTTAAAATGTATTTTATTTTGTTACGAATGTGAACTTTCGGTGATAGACTTTCTTTTTATTTTATTTCGATGTAATATAAGGTTTTTTTTGACAAAATTACGCTTGAAAATTTTACCAAAATATTCATACAACGGCGTAAGCCCGTTGTAAACATTTTAATGTTTTAAACTTCGTAAGTCTGTCACAATGTATGGAAAATTAGATAGATTTACGCAGTTTAAAATTTTATTACGCTTATGACGACCTTACGCCATGAATATCCTTATTATAGTTTTGTTGCGGAATGTTATTTTTTTTTATATTCTTTGTTGATTTATTCCAAAAATGATGACGTTATAGTGAAGATTTATCGTTCAGAAAAGGTAATGCATAAAATTTAATATTTCTTACTTTGACATTTCATCTTTTTTTGAAACATCAACAATAGTTCACATTCTTAAGAAAAAACAGAACGCATCACCGATTTGTTCTTGGTTCGTTTGATAGATGCCAAAATAAAGTCGCATAAAAGCATCAGACTTCTCATAAAAATGTGTTTATTTGCATACCAACATAAATGGACAACACTCTCATAAAAATGTCTTTTTAAGAGTTAAAAGTATCGATACGACAGCAGCCATATTTAAATTTGAACAAAGTGTTTTTTGTATAGTTTGAGGGTTACCATGATATGAAATTAAATTTTGAAATAATTTATTTGTTTTTCCATTATGATGAATTTATTTAAGTTATATTTATGCATATACGTGTATTGATATTGATGTTTATTTTGTTTAACATTAAATGCAAAAGAAGTATTTTTGCAAGTATAATCGCAATGTGAAGTTTTGTATTTAAATACTGTGCTTAGGTTCCTTGTCTTTTATAAGCATCATCAAATTGAAATAATGGCATTTATTTACAGAGCATCTGAAATTCACACTGTATAGTGACAAAATTGAAAGTCAGTAATCATTGACAGTTTCGTTATAAGAAACGTGAAACAAATATCTAAAAATATAAATTCTAACTTATTATTTTTTCATTAAAACGTCTCTTAACCTCTTGTAAATTCTTAGATTACAAAAACAGGCATACAAGAATAAGACCATCAATTCGACATATTATCCGCTATTACATCTTTTTCGTCATATACCATGAATAAGTACCATAAATAATGTCAGCATAAAAAGTACTATTCTTATTCAAAGCAAACATCAAGGTAGCCCTTTTTTCAATTCAAAATAAAATTAAGATAATTTAAATAGATATCAATTATTTTGAAAGCGCTTCGTTATTTTTCGAAGTAAAATGTGTAAGTTAGTAGAAAAAGTTTCAATCGCACTAAGATTTAACTCCTCATATGCGACAAACTATAATTATACTAACGTCGCCATGAAATGAAAATATAAATTCACACATTAATTTTTCAACATGAGACAATGACGATGACACATACAGACATAAATACTTCGTACCAAGTTTCCGAGAGAAGTATACTAATGTGAAAGATAAGAATCTGTTTTTTTTAATCATACTCCTTCTCTTTTCATCAACTCCCACAAGAAGTGACGCATTCTCCTAACAAGATTAATGGAGCATTTGTCATCCCATAGGAACAATAAAAATGTTTCTATAAGAGGAAAAGTATAAAAAAATATAAGTGGGCCATTTAAGGCTTCTTATATTTTCATAAGGATGTAGGAGTACTCTCCTAGAGTTAGAATAACTCCCGAAATAACGTCTCACAAGCTTTTAGGAAACTCTTATGGGAAGAAAATTGTTACTTGGGGTGATTCTTATAAAACGCGAAAAAATCAATCTGAGGGAATAAATTGGATTTAGACGAGAGAAAATAGTATCGGAGGGGGGTTTTTTCCCCCGTTTAGGCGGCAGGGGTAGTTTTCTCAAAATTTGGATGATAACAGAAAAAAAATATTTAAAAAAAAACAGGAAAACTTACAATGCCACGCCTTATCTTTTTTTAAAGCCACGATTCCACGATATTCTTTCTAAATAAAGTATTTATTTCAAATAGTTTTTGTTTTGTTAATTTCCAAACTTAAAAATTAAAAAACAAAAAATTTTAATTCTTTAAGATAAAAATTATTTTTTCAAAAACTATTTAAAATAAAAACTTTATTTAGAAAGAATATTATAGAATGGAGTTGTGGCTTTAAAAAAAGCTCAGGCGTGGCATTGTAAGTGTTCCCGTTTTTTTTTTTGAAATATTTTTTTCTGTTTTTGGCCAAATTTCTAGAAAATTACACCTCCCGCCTGAACGTGGGGAAATAGACCCCTCTCCGGTAGTATGTTTTTTCTCATCTGAATCTTATCTATACATTCTGATGTATTTTCACGTTTTATAAGATTAATTCTTTACCCATAATTAGAACCTTAAAGTGAAAATAGGGAGACCAGGGGGGTGAAATAAAAATTTGAAAAAATTTAGGTAAATTGTTTTTCAATGTTTTAAATCGAATGAGGTCCATCCAAGGCTACGTCCAATTTATCGACCATTTATATGTATTATATTATTTTATAACTATTTTACTATAATTATATTTATCTTTATATACATATGCATACGTAACCAACTATTTATTTACTAACTATGTTTATATTTCGTTTGTCTAATTGAAGATGTAAATGATCTCTAATTGATGTTAAATAAATAAATTAATAAAGTTGATCAAAAGCCTTAGAATAATCTGCATATGTATATCCAGTCAGTTTACTCGGAGCTTTCGACTACGCACAACGTGCTTATCCTCTTAAGTTCTCTCTAAATCTATAATCACCATTTCCAAACGCGAGCGATCGCCTGATTCCGAGGGCAGACATTTGTCCTCGGATAAAAAATTTCGTACCGTCATGTCTAATACAAGTGGTCTTCGAAATAATTCTTTTTTTCCTCTCCAACGTCATCCGGACACTGACAATAGTGATGAAATGGATGAGATAATTTCCCCCACTGTGGAAAAAAAAGTGTATGTGCCGCCAATTAAATTGTTGCAAAAACCCCCTGAATATGTGCATACGATAATGAAAGATCTTATAATATCTAATTACTCAATTAAGAAACTATCTATCGGCATAAAAATCATTTGTGAATCCATTGAATCATTTAATGCTGTTCTTGGCAAACTCCATACAGACAATTGTCAATTCTTTTCACATGATTTAAAAAGTGCAAAAGCCTTTAAGGTTGTTCTCTATGGCTTAGGAGGCATAGAGGCAACTGAGCTTAAAAATGAACTAATTAGACGTGAACTTAAGTGCGTTGAAGTAAAAAAAATAATTAAAAACTATGAACACTATAGTGACACATTCTACATTATCTCGTTTGAAAATGGATCAGTTAAATTAAATGATCTTAAAAAAAACCATCGTTCGATACTTCACACCCAAGTCAACTGGAACTATCAAAGAAATCTTAAAGGCAAGTTGACCCAATGTCACAACTGCCAAATGTTTGGCCACGGCGAAAAAAATTGCCACATTAAAACTTATTGTGCAATCTGTGCCGGGTTACACAAAACAACTGAATGCAACAACATATCTTCACATAAATGTGCCAACTGCAATGGCAATCATAAAGCCACCGATCCTACCTGCTCAAGTAGAGCATCATATTTGGAAATAAAAGAAAAAAAATCTTTTCGTAGTAAGCCAATTAATCAACAAAGAGCTTCGTTCACTACTCATACGCAAGCTCCACCACAAAAACCGGTTTTCTACCACGGGTCAATGACCGACTTCCCTTCGCTGCCTACGCCACACGGCCAACGAAGAAAGTTAAATGTGCAAAACAGCGATTTTGCTAGTTCAAGTACACATCATCAATCAACGAACAAGGCATGGGAAATTAGCGCATGCGCTCCTTCAGCTTATACATCTTCTGTGGTTCAAAACAACAACAACTCATCAAATGTCAACACTTCCAACAACACTTCATCCTTATTTTCAATTGAAGAGCTTAATGCTCTCTGCATGGAAATGATAACCAATTTATCTGTATGTAAGAATAAAATTGATCAGTTTAACGTAATCGCTCATTTAGCTACTAAATTTCTCTTTTCTCATAATGATAAGTAACATGCTAAATAACTATTTAAATATTATAACCTGGAATGCCAAGGGAATACGGAACAAATATTTTGAATTTTTGAATTTTTTAAATAGCAACAATGTTGACGTTGCTTTAGTAACTGAAACTTGGCTAACAAATGAAGTAAAACTTCCCTCTTCTGACTTTAAGTGCTATCGTGTAGATAGAACTGAGCAAAAGGGTGGAGGAGTTGCTATTCTAGTTAGGAAATCAATTCAACATTCGCTCTTGCCTATTATAAATACTAGATCTGTGGAAAATTTAGGTATATCAATCAAACTTATGAATAGTAATGAAATAAAGGTCTATTGTGTTTACTTCCCGGGTGGATCCTCATCGGATTCAAAACGAAAAGTGCTCAAAAGTGATTTCAAAAAATTATTTGCTATGAACGGAGAATTTTTACTTGGCGGCGATTTTAATTGCCGTCATAGAGATTGGGGTTGTACTAGAGCAAATGCCTGGGGTAATTTACTGTCGGATCTGTCTCTTGTCCTACCAATAAGTATCTTGTTCCCTCCTAGTTTTACATATTTCCCAGCAGGTTCTCGCGGCTCACCGTCTGTTCTTGATTTGTTTATTACCAATGTCCCCAGTCAAATATCACAACCAATTTCTGTTAGTGCCTTGAGTTCGGATCATGACCCTGTTTTCTGTCGTCTACCTTGGTCGGGAGAAAAGAAAGTGCAATATATACAACAATTCAATAAAGCAGATTGGAAATGTTTTCAAACAAGTTTAAATATGAATCTGCGAAACATACAAACTGACCTTGAAAATATTTCTTGCAACAATGATGTAGATTGTATTGTTCAAGACTTTACTCAAACAGTTTTGTCTTCATTTGATAAATGCGTTCCCAAAGTATTAAAAAAAGATGATTATAAAACCAAAAAACTTCCTGCTAATATTTTAGAGCTCATTAAAATGAGAAATATTCATAGAAGAAGTTGGCAGAAATATCGCCAGCCCTTCTATCAAAACATGGTTACTCATTTCAACCAACTAATTTCAAGAGAAATTTTCAGGCTTCGGAATGAAGAATGGAACAATAAATTAAAAGTTCTTGATAAAAATGCAAAACCATTTTGGAACATAGTAAAAATTGTAAAAAATAAAAATAGGAAGATTCCATTCTTGAAAGATTCTGGACAAACGATTTGCACGGATGTGGATAAAGCTAATTTGTTTGCTAGGCACTTTTCCGCAAACCACTTAGTTTCCCAACATTTAGGAGATAGAGAAACAGATGTTTTGGTAGAAAAAGAAATTGAAAAGTTTGATGCTTGCCAGGAATTGACTCCTTCCTCTGCATTTGTTGCCGATGAAGATATAAAAAGTATAATCAAAACTCTTAGAGTTAAAAAAACAGGAGGGTTAGACCAAATCAAAAATCTTTATTTAAAAAATCTTTCAATAAATGGTATAAAATATCTTACTTTTATTATAAATGCCTGCTTAAAATTACAATACTTTCCAACCACATGGAAAATGGCAAAAATTATACCCATTGCTAAGGCTGGGAAAGCTTCTGATCTTGCTAGTAGTTATAGGCCGATAAGCCTGCTTAGTAGTATTAGCAAAGTCTACGAAAAAGTCTTAAAAGAACAAATCTTAGATATCATTGATAGGGAAAAAATATTCCCTGATCAACAATTTGGATTCAGGAGGTCTCATAGCACTTCCCATCAGGTTAAAAGAATTTGTTCTCATATCAAAGGAAACCGTGCTCAAGGCAAATCAACTGGAATGGTTTTATTAGACATAGAAAAGGCCTTTGATTCCGTTTGGCATAAAGGAATTATTTATAAAATGATAAAATTTAAAATTCCACTCTACTTATGTAAAATAGTCCAAAGTTTCTTGACCGATCGATGTTTTAGGGTTTTTGTAGACTCGGGAGTTTCCTCGTTAGTGAACTTCAATTATGGTGTACCTCAAGGCTCTGTTCTTGGTCCACCCTTATATAATTTATTTACATCGGATTTCCCAATCATCCCTAATTGTGATTCAGCAATTTTCGCAGATGACACAGCGATATTTTCATCAGACAAGCTCGCTCTCAATGTTGAGAGGAGTTTACAACAGGCTGTTGAAATTTTGCAAACATACTATATTAAATGGAAAATTAAATTGAACGCTGATAAATTTCAAGCTATCTTTTTCTCACGAAAAAGAAAGTCTTGTTTTCTTCCTAGCGGTAATCTTCAAATCTGTGGAAAAGATATATTCTGGGAAAATTCCGTAAAATATTTAGGAATATATCTTGATTCAAAACTAACATTCAGTCAACATATAAACAACACTTTAAAGAAAATAGGCATAGCTATTAAATTGCTTTACCCCTTCATAAATCGCAATTCCACTCTAACCAACGAAAACAAGATAATTATATTCAAGGTTATCTTCCAAGCAATTTTGCTGTATGGTAGTCCTGTATGGGGAGATGCAGCTTTATGTCACATAAAAAAACTCCAGGTTTCACAAAATAAATTATTAAAAATGATGCTGAACCTACCCTGGCGTCATTCGACACTAGATCTTCACGAAAGAGCGAATGTTGAATTGATTTGTGAAAGAATACAGAAGCTCGAGGTCAACTTCCTAAATAGCTGTGATTCATCTGATAACCCGCTCATAATACAACTTTGTAACCAAAATCTGTGATAAATATTTATTCGCTTCTATCAATTTATGTTTTTGATTTCAAATGCAATTGTTATTTATTTATTTGTTTATTTATTTATTTATTTATTAATTTAGTTACTTATTTATTTTTATATCTATTTATTTATTTATTTATTTAATTTATATTTTTTGTTCAAGTGTTCATTAATTTATTCGTTCAACTATTCAATTATTTATTTATTCATTTATTTATTTTTATTTATTTATTTACTTATTTATTTATTTATTTATTTACTAATTTATTTATTTATTTATTTATTTATTTATTTATTTATTTATTTATTTATTTATTAATTAATTTATTTATTTATTTAATTTATATTTTTGTTTAACTTTTCATTAATTTATTCGTTAAACTATTCAATTACTTATTTATTTGTTTGTTTTCTTTATTAATAATTTGTATTTACTGGTATTATATTTATTTGTTGCAATGCTCACTTATTTATTTATACTTACTGAGTTTGATTACTCATGAGTTGTGTGTATATTTTTTGCCTTTTTCATTTTCTCATTTTTCTTCCTTTTTTATTTTTTTTTTTTTACATAAATGTACCTACTAATTATTATTAGTTTATTAAAATCTAGTCATCGCTTTCATTATTTTTTTTTTTTTTTATTTAATTTAAATTGAAGGTTTTTAAAGCATTTTCCTTCAGATAAACCATTGCCCAAATGAAATGTCTATTATAAATACTATAATGTTTCAGTTGTAAGATAAGCTTAATCAAATCTCTGAATTGTAAAATGAGCGGTTACATAGCCTTTTTAAACTATTCTGCTGAATAAAATATATCTATCTATGTATATCCAGTCAAGTTCTTGACCATATTCCAACGCAGTTGAGCACTTATGCAGAAATGCAAGTTAATTGGTTACCCTCGATCTCTTCTGCATGAATCCACGTTGTTGATTAATTGATTACAGATTATAGTTTTACAGTTGAATGTCAAATTATCGCATATTCCCTGCTCAAAAAGTATGGTAATGCTAGGTGGAGATTGGCCTGTAATTGCATATATCAAACAGTGGCGATTCCTCCCAAATTTCGGCTTAAAAACGTACTACAAATTGCTTGGATTCATAATATCCCTTTAAATAAAAAACCATTATAAAACTGGCAACACCTATGTATTTATATCGAACCATACATTGCAACCCTTACGTGCTATATTAATCCCATACAAAGTAGGTATCTCCTGATAATATTTTGCTTTCAATTTCGGTCTTGCGCTGGCGCAAATTTTGTGCGCCAACAAATCCCATACAAACTACCCTATATTCCCGATGTACTGTCTCTTTCTATCTTTAAGAACAGAGCGACAAAAAGAGCCAACCTGGGTAACAGCGTTACCACTTCGAAAAAAAAAGTTGAAGTAGATTTGAAGAAAAAAGGAAGTAGATTGACAAAAATCGCTGTAGATTTCAAAATAAACATTTTTTATAAAATAGCTTTATATATTTAAAAAATTAAATTAAACAAAAACAAAAGAAATTATTTCAGACTTCATATTTCCATATTTATTTGTGCTAATTTTATTATTGTTTTAATGGAAATTTTGGGGCTAAATAATTGATTAAGAAGTAGAATTGACCTAATAATGTAAATTAAACTAAGTCGAAACAGAAATTTCTAAAATGAAGTAGATTTCGATAATTTTGTGATGGTGCGAAGTAGGAAGTAGATTTTAATTTCTTTTGAAAAAAAGAAGTAGATCTACTCCAATTGAAGTAAAGTAATAGTACTGCTGGGTAAAGCAAAAATGAAACTACCTGTGGTGATCATTGCCATCTAATACCCACCAGTGAACCCAGTTATCCGAATCGAATGTTTTTGTTCGAATTTTATGTGTTGCAGCATTCAAAATTAAAAAGTTGATGAACAATTTCACAATTTGAATAAACAAAAAACGCTTATTTATTGCTTAGAACATCTTTTAAAATTATTTTATAAAAAGTCTTACTATAAGACCTACAAATTTTTTTAAAATGATTTTTTGCAAATAAAATGCATTTTAATTAAAAATTAAATTAATGTTTCAAAAAGTTCTCCATGGATCTTATATAAATAAAATTATCAACTTTAGCACGAAAGCTTTGAGAAAAATGTAAAAAAATTTGAATTAAAGTTTGATTGCTCTTTCTTATTGGATTTTATAATTTTTTTTTACACTTCAGATTCTTTGTTGTAGTGAGCTTAGAGCAAGCTGCAAACCTACAATCAGAGGTTCATCATAAGTGCATGTGTTAGTGGTAAGTAAAATAATGCGAGCTAACACATGCATGAGCATAAACTACATAATACAATTACAAATTTAAACAAATAAACAATAAACATAAATAGACAGTATAAAACATTTAAATTAAATATAGTCAAAAAGTTAAAAAACAATCACGAAAGTGGAGCACTGGTTCGGAACGATTTTTTAATCCCATCTCGCTAATGTTAAAATCAACAGAGGAGCCAATTAAATTAAAGATCTTGCACATATGGTTAAGATGCTCATGTATACCGTAATTAGTTCTATGGAAATTTACATGTAAAAGTTCAAATCTTCGTAGATGGTGAGATCCTCCCCGGTAATTTATGCCAATACTGGCTAACAAATCAGGAGCATCAATTTGACCATTTATAAGTTGGTGAAGAAATATTAGATCATTATTCACCCGCCTTTGATATAAGGTGTGAATCTGCAGTAGCTGGATCCTATGTTCATATGGTGGAAGGTTGAATGGATCTGCCCAAGGAAGACCTTTCAGAGCAAAGCGAATGAATTTACGTTGAATTGATTCAATACGATTTTTATGAATTTCATAAAAGGGAGACCATACTTGAGAGGCGTACTCTAGATGAGGACGTATATAACAGTTGTATAAGGAAAGAGTACTGTACAGATCGTCAAATTCCCTTGTCCAACGTTTTATAAACCCTAGCATTGAGCTTGCTTTGTTAACAATGAAGTTAATGTGTTCAGTGAATTCTAAATTTGAGCTGAAGTTAACACCCAAGTCCTTGAAACTAAAGACTCGACAGAGTTTGTGTTGTGAAATAGAATAATTAAAAGCATTTGCAAGTCGCTTTCTTAAGAAAGTAATTGTTTGGCATTTGGTAGGGTTAAGAGAAAGACCGTTTTTAACACACCAGGTAGCGAAACTGTCTATATTGGCTTGCAAAAGAATACGGTCGTTGTTAGCCTTTATTGTTTTAAAAATCTTCATATCATCAGCGAATATAAGAACATCACTGAAACGTATGCAAGAGACAACATCATTTATAGCAAGAATAAATAGAAATGGGCCTAGATGACTTCCCTGGGGCACACCGGAGTAAGCCTTGAATGAGTTAGAAAAACAGTTTCTAAATTTTACCTGGTAAGATCTGTTTTCAAGGTATGATTTTATCCAGGTGATAAAAAATTTTGGAAATCCTAAGGATTTAAGTCTGAAGATAATAATGTTGTGACTAAGTTGGTCGAATGCTTTAGAGAAATCAGTATATATACAATCCATTTCATTTCCATTTTCTAACGCGTTAAAGCATTTGTGCAAGAATGTAAGGAGGTTTGTTACTGTTGATTTTCTTCTCACAAATCCATGCTGTTGTTCACATATTATATTCTTCGTATGAAATGTTAAGGTCTCACACACAACTTTTTCAAATAGCTTTGGAATACATGACAGTTTGGATATAGGTCTATAGTTCGAAATATCAGTTTTATCACCTATTTTAAAAACTGGAGTTAGAAATGAAGTTTTCCATGAACAGGGAAATTTCCCTGATTTAATAGAAAACTCAAATAAAAATTGAAGAGGCTCAGCCAGTATATGTCTACACTGTTTCAATAATATTGGGGGAATTCCATCTGGTCCAGATGAGAAATCATCATTTAACGATGAGAGAAGGTCTAAAACAGTACTCTGCTGCACAGCGAAATTGTTACAACTCGTTTGCGCATAAGAATGTAAATTTCTGAAATAATCTTTATCAATATCAAGGGCTGTGTCCACAAAAGAGTTACGAAAATTGTTTGCGAAGGCGTTGCATATATCAATAGTTTCTTTCAATACACAATTCTCATATTTGAAATTTGCGGGGTAACCATCCGAATTTTTCTTCGAATTGACAAACTTCCAAAATGCTTTAGGGTTTTCTTTAAGAGATCTTCCCATTTCGTATACATGATTAGTGTATAGCGACTTTGAAAGAGATTTAAATTCTTCGAAAAGGGTAATGTAAGAGTTGTGGTCAATTGAAGATAGGGTCTTTAAATATATTTTCCATGCTTTATTTCTTTTATTTCGTAGTGACCTCAACTCTTTCGTATACCATGCATGACAAAAGTTCGTATTTTTTATTATTTTTTTAGGGATAGTATTATTTATGCAATTATTAAGTATGCTGTTAAAGTTATTAACTGCTTCGTCAATATTACTAGATACTGATATACCATCGATACGTGATCTAGCTAATTCTTCTGCGAGTAACTGAAAGTTTGCCCTTCTAAAGTCAAAAGTATATGAGCGATCATAAGTGTTGCTATTTTCTAAAATATCACTATTTAAGTCAAGAAATATATCCAAAGGAGGATGATAACTATCTATATTAATCACTCCAGAACTAGATTCTAGAACAAGAGTACTAATAGCGTCAGATGAAAATACTAAATCGGGTACTCGATTTTTTGAATTTTTAATACAGCTTACTTGCTGTAAGTCCGTTGCAATAATTCTATCCAAAAGCCGAAGCTCAGTTTGTGAAGAAGTTAAAGCTGCCTCCTGAAAACATTCATCTTCAGAAGGAACCCACTCAATAGAAGGTAAATTAAAATCTCCGAGAAGTAAAATGTTGCTGTTGGAGCAAGACAGTTCAATAATAAAATCTAGAGCTCTAGAGAGGTCCACATAATAACTGAAAAATTAATATAAATATTAAAGATGGGAAACTTTTCTAACCAAATATGTAGTCTTAACATATGTAGGGAACCACAAAGATGCATATCTACCACGAGAGCAGAAATTAAATAATAATAATTGAGTTGCAAACCCACATTTAAAATATGTTTTTATTACATTAGCCCTGTTTTTTAGTGCATTTTTATCTTCGCTCAGAAAAAAGTAGCATGTCCAGTGCAACAACAAACTGGTATAATTCCTAATTGTAGTTCTATTTAACATGCTACTTTCTTAAGCTAAGATAAAAATGCACTAAGAAACAGTGCTATTGTTCCGGACTCATAAAAACGTTAGTAACTTTTTAATGAAACAATTATTATTTTATTTTATTAAATATATAAACAATTTATTTTTGAAAAAAGTCTTAGGTACATTTAATAAACTGTTAAATTGACACTTCTTTTTGCAAACACTACCTATGGTTTATATATTTCCAAAAGGTTTTAATTTTTCGAAATTCTATTCAACAAGTCCTAGGAAACATTTTGATGTATACAGCATTGCTGTATGTATACAGTGCATTGCTCACAAGCATAAAAATTAAATTATACTAAAATGTTATTTTATTAATCAATTGCAAGCAAATTAACATTTTGATCATTTTCAAAGAGCAAAATAAGGAAAATATTTTCTGCTTCGAATTGCATTTTCATTTGCATGCGATTTGAGTAGCTGACCAGCTTCGAAGCGATGGAAGGCAGGTTTTTCACTAAGAAGATATATTTAAAATTTATTATCTTCTCATTTTTGTAACGATCTTCAAAATTTATATTTTATAATAATTTGGACTAGAGTAATATGTCAATGAAAAAGAAATGTTGCTGGTTATAAAAAAAAAGTTTTTATGAATAACTTCTCGAAGTTTTTTTGAAGATAGTGTGACGACTGGATTTTATGTACATAAGTTGTTTAAATTGAAAACAAATAAAAAAAACGAAAATTTGTATTAGTTTTTGTTTGTTTAATTTTATCTTTGATCAAAGGATAATTTCTAGCCAATCCAAAACTCAAGACCAGAAATCGCCACTTATATCAGATCTATTACCCTTTATAAAAACTGGTGTAATAAATGCTTTTTTCCAAATACTTGGAAATGTTGGTTGTGAAATTATTAAACGCGAATTTTAAGTTTACGATGGCAGAACTACAATCGCGAACTCAATGGATTTCAATAAATCCAAGCAAACGAAACAATTAAGTGCTATATATTTTCATATAACCTATCCTATAGGTACATTCCTATACCTATTCCCAATGCCCAGTAGCGGATCCAGGAGGGGGCTATAGGGGCTGAAGTCCCCTCCAAAGCCGATTCGATTTAATTTATAGCAAAAGCAATACATTATGATGTAACAGGTTTTTATTAAAGACCGGGGCTAAAAAATGTATATGTTAGTTGTGTACTCCCATGCCCTTATAGAAACTAGTAGGTACTATTAATACAGGGTTGGGGCTTAAAAATTTAATGAAAATGTGTATTTTCTAAGCCCCGAGGAAATTGGTTGAAAAAGGATAGAAAAAACAAAGCAAATTTAATGTGCGTAAGCTCTATTAATTACAAGCCCTAAAAAAAGACGAACAATTAAAGTTGGGGCTTAGCAAACTATGCCTAAAATTTTTTTCAAGTCTAGAGGGAATTGGATATTGAAATGAGAATGGGACTGGCAAACTTATATGTTGGTTGCTTTTTTCCTTAGGTCTAAGGACTTTTACTGCTGCATTTTTGACATCAATTCCACCTCTGTCGCCCATTCTGTTAGGCATTTACATGTAAAATGTGTTTTTTTTTAAGACCTTAGGGAACAAAAAAAAAGAATTGGCCAAAAAGCGAAACAAACGATGTTATTTTAGCAAATGTTGAATGCAAATGAATAAGTAAAACATGTCATCCGAAAATTTTTTTTTATACTTTTTCAGCAATTGAGAAACTGGAATTCAGATATTATTATCTGTGTTGATGAAAAATGATACCTTTGTCTTGAAAATTTCATTTCAGATAAAATGTTCAATAAAGCTTGCTATTGTTTTAAGCTTAGTAAATAGGTCTGTTCGTGTACTTTTCAAAACAGACATTTTCTACCCATTTTAGTCTAAAGTTCTGTCAAAGACTATAGCTAAAAAAACTGTTTTTAAGGGGCCAAAAAAAAAACTTTGGTATACATAGATTGCATGAAAGGTTTTCTAGCAACCGCATCAAATTATTTTTGTTTATTATACAAGTTTGTTCAGTTTGTTTTTGCAGCTCGAAGATATTTTGACAATTTCAGAGGCATCTTTAAATTCTTTATTTTTGAGCTTATTTGTAACAAATTATTTTTTTTCATGATATTTAGGTGAACTTTATTTTGGAAAAATGAACATCGAAGTCAAAAATATTTGATAAGAAACAATTTATGGAAGCTTAAGGGAAAACCACATTCTGTTTTAAAAGATTCACTTGATACATCGAAAACTAATTATTTGAATTGGCTGAGTAAAAATTGTTTCAGAGAACACTAGCTGTTTTATTTGATAATCTTATGTTAAAATAGCATGTTAAAATAGCATTTTAGTTGGTGTTTGGTGATCACTGTGTTCATATAGCATACGAATTACAGCTGCTACATTTCCAGTATATAATTTTTCCATTAATTATTAGGTATATTTCTGTATTAAAAAAAAATTGTTTTACTTAAACCACTGGCCCACATTACTTCAATTAGGATTGAGAAAGTAAAAAAAATAGAAAATAATAATAAACAAGCACATACAATTCGCAATTCAAAGAAATTTAACTAAAAATAGAAAATATATAACAATAATTATTATCCGTTCGTCCTTGACTAATATAATATCTGTGTAATTCATTCATCCTAATTGGCGTGCAAAGGCCAGAATAACTTTCAAATTTGATAAAGTGAAACTACAAGAAATCCAAAAATCAACACCTTTAACATTTCGAACAGCAGAGCAAAATTAAAAAGTACCCTTCAACAACTGAACGTTAACGATGATCCAATTACACATCATTTCAACAACGATCTTAATGTAAGAAATTATTACTATTATTATATTTATATTTGATTATTATTATATAAGTGTTTTGAAGAATATTATTATTATTAGTGTTTTATCAGTGTTTGATGAAAGTAATAAAAATGCATACCGAAACAGAAAAAGTATCAGATATAACGTTGGATATTAACCTCCTTTCCCTCAATAAGTTGAGCGGATTTTTAGATTAGCTTAACCTGAACAAAAGGCTATTTTCATACGATTCATTGAGGCTGAGCTAGTTAAAAGGTCCTGCCGAAAAACGTAATCTTAATGGTTATTTATTCCAACTGGGATAGTTTAAAAATAAAACTAATGGAAACATTCGCTAAAAGGAAATCTTTTGCCCAAAAACCAAATTGAATTACAAAACTGTAAGCAAATTTGAACAGAAGACATATTTTTTTTCACTCAGAGAGTAGAGGAGAGAATACAGAAACTAACAACGCTTGCTTTCGAAAATGAAGGTAAAATCGACCAATCACAAACAGACCTTATTAAAGAATGGGTCTAACAGCATTTATTTATAATTGCTCTATAGAGTACGGACAATTATTAATGATAAGAAATCCAAGTACTTTAACCGAAGCAAGTCGTCTTGCACATGATAAGGAAATTGCCCTCAATTTGAGAAGAATTGAATAGAATAGAAAGTTGACTTTATTGATGACCATATGGCATATACATATAGATAAATTGTACAAGTCTTTTTTGACCTGGTTTTGTAAGTTATAGGAAGCATATGATTTTAGCTAACAAATTGTTTAAAAATAATATTAAAAGTTATTGAACCAATTTACATATGTACGTTTGTTTGAAACGAAAAGCAGTACTTTAACATTGTTTAGTGCAAAAAACAAAAGTTATTTAATTTTATAATGACTTTAACTTTAAAAATTCTCTGATATTATTTTTGTTCTATAATCGGAGGCTGATTTAATAAAGCTGTATAGTTTATCCCAGCGATTTGACCCATTCATGATATGTAGAACCTCTTCTTTTTAAAGGTAGTTTGTGCCAAAAACTAGTCGCCTATGTTCTCGCAGGATCGGACAGGAACCCAAAAAATGGAAAACGTCTTCTCTTTCCCTTGTACAGGGTGGCGCACGAATCGTGCTACAAAAATAAAACGTAATAACTTTTTTTCTGTGTGAGTAATCGGCTTATTTTTTTTTATTTTGTAGGTTACTATTTAGATTTATAAAAATGGATGCTTGGGATACACGGAGAAAAGAATTTGGATAGTGCAACGGTACCATGCTTTGCAGTCCGTCATTTCCGTCCAAAGGGAATTTAGGCGGGAGTTTGGCGGTAATCCCCCGAGTAGATGGACCATTATGAGGTTTGTAAACATGTTTGCCGAATCTGGAAGCATCGCACGAAGGCCGTACCATCGAGATGCCAATGTTCGGGTTCAGGATACAATAGCAGCAGTAGCACCTGCAATACAGGCCAATCCGAGCGTTTCGACCCGAAACTTATCGGGGCAAATTGGAGTTAGTAGACGGTCATTACAACGGATACTTCATGACGATTTAAACTTGTTTCCGTACAAAGTCCAAATTACTAGCAAGTTAAACCCTCAGGATTTGCCTGTTCGCCTGGAATTTTGCCAAAAAATGATATCAATGGCCGAAGAAGACAACACATTGATCAATTGTTTGTTCATGTCTGATGAGGCCCATTTCGATCTTAACGGCAATGTAAACAAGCAAAATTACCGTATATGGAATGAGTCTAATCCAGAAATGCTCCATGAGACGGAACTGCTCCCAGAACGAGTCACTGTGTGGTGCGCAGTTTCATCAAGGTGTATTGTCGGGTCGTACTTCTTTGAAGAAAACGGTGTAACCGTTACTGTCAATGGGGACCGTTATTTAAAGATGTTGAAGGAGTTTTTTTACCCAGAACTGCGCCGAAGACGTATACCATTCAACAACGTTTGGTTTCAGCAAGATAGAGCAACTGCACATATAGCCAGACCAGTTATGGCGGAGCTAAACAAAAAATTCGCAAACAAATTAATTTCTAGGAACTCCACTCTTCGCTGGCCCCCAAGGTCACCTGACCTGACTGCACCAGACTTCTTTTTATGGGGTTATGTCAAGCAAGAGGTGTATAAAACGAAGCCCAGGAATTTAACTGAATTAAAGCAGTCCAAAATGACAATAATTGAGGTGATCCCAATTTCAACTCTTCAGGCCGCAATGAATAATTTTTTGATCAGGTGCCGCATATGCGTGGGAGAGCGTGGAGGTCATTTGCGGTCTATAATCTTTAAAAACAACTAACTATTTAAAATAAAATTTAATTTTCTAACCAATAAAAATATAAAAAAAAAAGTTATTTGAATTTCTTATTGTAGCACAATTGGTGCGCCACCCTGTATTACATAACTCACATAGAAGAGGAAGGTCTGGTCTGTGTGGTATAAAATTTAATTTTAATATTTCTCCTCTAGTCCGAAAATTATGCAGTCCTCTTGATGTTTTGTGTCCAATTTCGAGAAAATAATATAAAGAGTCTTCTTGAGGTCTATTATATTTATTGAACTCAGATTTATTGTTTCTCCGATAGATGCAGAAAGTGTTGACCAGACTTTTTTAAAATTCAGTTTATTCAGCATCAGGTAATTTACCATTTTCTTCACTAGCCTCAATGAGTCCATTTGAATTATTCTTAAAATATAATCAAAGTGAATCTTTAACGAATCTATGAACATTGGAGCTATACCGGTTTCAATATGAAGCATATAGTTTGGCGTCGTAGATGGTAGTTTAAAAACGCGTTTTAAAAAGAATCTTTGCAATTTTTCCACATCATTATACTCTTTGTAGCCCCAAACTTGTGCTGAGTACAACATAATGGATTTGGAAACAGCTTGAAAGATTTTGTATTTATCTGAATGGTGAATTGATTTGTTTTCAATACATTTCTTCCAAGAGACACATACTGCCGATTTGGCTTCTTAAAGCTTAGCTTGGACATGGTTTTTAAAACAAAGATTGCTGGATATTGTGAAAAAGGATCGAAATGTAAATCCAATAGAAGAAGAAATAAGAGCCATTTTGCGTGAAATTCCGTCAACTTCTACCGATGCAAATAGAAGCAACATTCATGAAAAAGGCTTACAAACTGAAATATCTCCAAATAACACATTTTCAGATGGTATCATCTTAAATTTCACAGACATGTTCTTTGAGAGCCCCACATATTCCAATCGATTAATCAATCTATAAGGAAGGGATTTACTATTCAAAGAACCCATGGACCTAGGTTCAATTATTAAATTTCAAATATGTAATACAAAAAAAATCACTTAATAATCAAAGAAAACGAATGGGAAGATGCTGACCTCGATAAAATAATAGAGTTAATTGACAAATTAGTTGAAGTGTGTCACAAATATAAAAAAACCTTGCGTTACAAAAATTTATGATATTCACGGGAAGCAAATATTAGATTTAACTTTTTCAAAGTTTTCAGAAATCAACATATGTAGAAGTAAAACACATTGAAGAAAATGAATTCATAATTCCAAAACCCCAAGAAATAGATCAAATTTTAAAAGAAGCACATAGTTCTAAAGTAGGTGGTCATGCAGGTATACTTAGAATGGTAAAATGTTTGCGATCAAAATTAAAATGGAAAAATATGAACAAAAATATATAAAAATATGTTAAGTGTTATATTAAATGTCAGACTAATAAAATAAATAGAAAGCCCACATAAAATCTAATGTAAGTAAGAACTTCAAGTCAAAAATCTTTCGAAAGAAGATATATTTGGTCCTTTAAAGGAACCCTAGATAGGAAATAAGTATGTTCCCTCAATTCAGGATGATTAAACTAAATTTACTTTGATTTTGTGCAATACCTAATCAAGAAGCAATAACTATCGCAAAAGCACTATTTCATCACTTTATTTAAAAATATGGAATTACCTCATCCATTCAGTAATAAAAAATGTATGTAAACTTCTTAAAATTAAAAAACTAAACATAAGTCCTTATTATCCACAGACAAATGGTGCCTTAGAGAGAGTGCACGCAACATCAACAGAATATTTACGAAACTTCACTGAATCTGGTGAATGGGAAAAATTAATTAACTATGCTAGTTTTTCTTATAATACTAATGTATATTCTAGTTTAAACTTTACTCTTTATGAACTAGTTTTTGGTTGTATGCCCGAATTACCCAATTCTGTTCTCACAAGTAATGAATTGTGTTAAAAATTATCAAATCGCAAGAAATAGCTAGAGAAAACATCATAAAATCAAAAGAAAAATCAAAATAATATTTGGAACAATGGATCAAAAAGACTCTGATTTTATATATGGACAAAAGGTGAGTATCACAATTTTACAAGACCAAACAACTATTTTGAGTAATACAGTTAACAAGTTTAAAAAAACCATGCAAGAATTAAAAAGAGCCGAAATCGAAATTAACGAAGGTTAAGTAAAATAAAAAATAATTCCGTTAACTTAAAACAAAATTTAGAACATACTTTAGAAATGGTTAATTACTTTAGAATGCTAGTTATAGACACAGAAATAGACCTCAACTTACTAGTAAATATAGTTATGTTCACGAAAGTAGGAAAAATACATCCTTCTGTTATTCCAGCAGAAATATTTTTATCTAAATTAAAATAATCTGAAGTAAATTTACCAATGGGAATGTTCTACCCAGATTATTTAAAAGGAGAGAATATTAACATTCTATTCGAAATTTCAAAAATATCCTCGTTTGTACAAAGTGACCAACTCATTTTTATAACTAAGGTACCAATAACTAATCAGCAAACGTACGAACTATTTAACAACCACCATAGTTAACTCAAAGAAAAAATATTTACTAATTTCAAACACAAAATCTAAGGCCGCAATTTTTGATGAAATTTATAAAGATTGCATAACGATAGGACCACAAAAACTATGTAAACAAATTACTTTAATGAATCATATTTTATAAATTCAATCAATATTTTTCTACTTAATAAAGTCAAGCAATGTGAAATGAAAGCAGTTAATCAAGATTTAGAAATTTGGCATAATCTTGAGAGCACAATACCTGGTTATAAGTTCTTACCAAACCAACAATAGGGATCTCTACCAAATTGTCAGTGTTAAAATGACAGATAACAATTTGGCTCTTTGACAGTTGCAATTGCAAGGCAAACAAAAATTTCAAATATTTACACTCCGCTTCAACTGAATAAGGACTAAAATTTTCAAAGGCAAATCGACAATTTTTTCTAGTTTTTGAGTTTTTGTGCATTAATGTACCATTTGGTTACCCTATTGTTTGTTTACGATGTTGGGAAAAGAAAACAGAAACGTTAATTCACAAAGCACTTCTATTTTTTCTCCGGTTATCTTGAAATCTTTTAATTCAGAAAAAAGGAAGGTTTTTTGTGTCAACTGCATAAGCACAAATATTGAAACTGGTAATAAAAATTAATGGAAGGAAGTACAAACATTTTTTTTAAATGGTTTTTATTTCTTATAATAATTTTAGGACAATGTACAAAAAAGTTTGAAAAAAGGGACAAGACATTTTAAAAAATCTGTGTACTTATTCAGTTGAAGTGGAGTGTATTTACCTCCAAAATAAAAAAAAACAAATGGGTCTCACATAAATGTCATCAGAGCCAATTCAGATATGTATTGCTGCTTGTTAAAGAGAGAGAAGATATCACATTAAGTGGAGTTGAAACCAGTGCCGTCTCTCGTGCTTAAGAGGCCCTAGGCTAAAATCGTTGAGGGGCCCATTATACGGCAGCTAAAACTGCGAAAAATTCAAACTTTATAGCCCAAATACCACGTAAACTAAAAAAGCCTAGTATACCCCCAACATCTTAATAATCCCATATAACTCGGAAATCAAGCTCTCCCTAAAGCTATTAACCCAAAAAACGATTTGAAAAAATAGAACAGAATAGCTCTCTCCAAACCCCCAATAACCCAAAGCGCAGAGAGACCGAACTCTCGTTAAATATTTCTAATTGATTTCCTCATAGCTATCGACCCAAAAAACCCTGGGTGCTGCAAGCTAGAAGGCAAAGTTCTCGTAGATTTTAGAAAAAAACCTGGATTCTCTCCAATAATTGAAAAGAAAAAATGAAAGAAAAATTCATTGAATTTAACTCTGCTTGATGTTCCCTTATTGGCTTTTGCACAATCAAAAAACGTTAACTAAATAAATTTAACGTATATTAAATAATTAGACTAAAAATATTTAACAAAAGTATTTTAAATGATGGAAGCAACTTGAAATTTACCGCCACTGGCGTATCCTTGCTCGAAACTCGAAATGCTACTTGTTTTGACCAGTAAACAAAATAATTTCGAAACAAAATAACATCGGATATTTCGAACCCATTAAAAAAAGTGCAGATTAGTACAAGTAGAGCTGATGGTCGTCAATGCATAAGAATATTAGTGTTGGGTGTTGTTAAGCTCGTCTTGTTTTCCGTCATGTTTGCGCTTTTTTTAAATTATATTTCAGAGAATATCAATTACCAAGAAGCCAAACTTCGGCTGTCATCCGGATTTGCCTACAAACTGAAACATGCACACATACAGCCCTATTCTGGCGTTGTGAGGTCTCACAAGTCACTAGCTCTTGTAAGGTATTCCTTGTGAGGCTTGTTGTGATTCGATAACATTTTCGGTATTCAGGGAAAATCCTCACAAGAAACTCACCACAGTAAATGGGCACGTTCAAGCATGTCAGATTTTCATGATTTTTTGATTTCTTGGGCTCTGATTGGCTGACTGTCATAAAAAGAAATATAAGTGAACTTAATAACTTTCTCGATTTATGTTGAACGCACCTATTTACTACGAAAGAAGAAACATATGATTTGTTTGATGGTTTTTTTAATAATAGGTAAGCTAAAATCAAATAATACATGCATGCACGTTTATTTTTCAATGAGTTATATTATTTAAAGTGAAAGTAACTAGAAATAAATACAAATGAACATGTTAATGTCGTTATATGTGAAATCACAGGAGATCACAGTTTCGGTAGTTTTTGTGAGGATCACAACTTGTGATGCCAGAATACAATACAAAATAGATAGAGCAATAGATTTTGAGAAAAATGGACAAAAACTTGTTCATTACCTATTTTACCAAGAAAAATGAAGAAAAAAACTTATTACAGTGAAAAGCTCTTATCATAAGGTTTGTGCACGTTTTTCTCAAAATCTATTGCTCCTACGGAAAAAAGTGTTATAATCTTTTTTGTTCAAAGTTTTATGAGCATTAATATAAGTTCATTTATTTTTTGAAAAAAATTATATCTGCTCTGATATTAACATAAAACCGTTATTTGTTCATTTACAGTTCAAAATAAAATGTGTTATTTTGATACGATATAACTTCAATATTAATAAACCTACAGAGTTCATTAATAGCTCATTTGTTTGATAATTTGACTGTCTAAATGTTATTTTTAAATGATTTTGTTGTAAAAGCAAATTTCATCGAGTTGTTGAACAAAAACCAAATCACTTTCTTTTTCAAGATGGTGGTCATCCCCTTACCCCGGGCACCCCAAAAACAAGGTGTTATAAAGAACAGATGTAGCCAAACTCAAATCGTACAAAAACTTTAGACCATCGATTTTGGAAATTTTAATAAATTTTTTGACAAAATTTATTGCACCGTGAAGTTCTTGCACACTTTTCTCGGAATCAATTGCTTGTACGAAAAAAAGTACGTTAATCTTTTTTGTGTATTATAACATAAGCTACAATTCGTACCTTCACATTTTTTCAAAAAAACTTATAGTTTTCGAGAAATTAAGAAAAACTGAATTTTACCCTCTTTAACCCCCCTAAACAAGTTAAGCCCCGGTCCAAATTTACGGAACTTTTCAGGAAATGCTTAAGATGTCAGAACAAAAATTCAGAGTTGTCGGATTATTTTCGTAGTTTCGCCATTTTTTTGTCTAATTTTCCTGGACTATTTGTGCGACTTCCAAGATTGTTCTTCACATTTGGAAACTTGGCGGACATAAATATGAATATATATTTTTTTAATAAAAAATAAAATGGCAGAATTATATTCTAAACGGAAAATAATTGTTCTTAGAAGCAGTAAAATGTGTGAAATGTACTTATTTTAAGCAAAATATCTACTTTTTTGCAATATACGACAACACTTTGACAACTTTGTGTTTGAATGTGTGAGTAGTTCGGGTTTCGATTCTGAAATAAATTCCAGAATCGTTTTCTGTTCTCTTCAGGAAATGAACTGTCATTCTGAATGCCAATAGAACACTTTCAGAAGGGCTTACATGCATTCGGAATGCTTCTGGATTGGCAATCGAAAAGGCCATTAGATTTTAGAATTTAAGAACACGTTAACAACCAATTTTTCTGACAAAATATTTAGCTACGTTATGTAACTTTAAGTTAAACAGATAATAATGTTGGCCTGTTAAGATAAAAGTAAGAATCCGTCTGGCTCGCTTAATTCTTCAGCTCATCCACTGATGCCTCGAAAAGAGATCGCCCGTCTTCTTTATAAACAAACTTGCTAGTTTTGGAACTAACTGTTCTATACTATACTTTAAGAGTAGGTCTCTGGCTGATGGATTCCAGGTATCTACTGACTCTACAAGTATTTTGGAACTGCAACGGAAATGGAAAGGCTAAAAATGGATAATGATTAAAAATATGCCGCTGAAACTTGTTGTGCTAAGTAATAGGTTAAACAAACTAAGAAGTGGGGTGCTAATATAGTTATACATTTTTTCAAGATTATTTAAGGGATACCATCAGGTCCAGATGAGTAATCATCATGAAGTAGGGACATATAATTTTAAATTGTATGCTTATAATTAGAATATTATTGAAGGTAGTTTGTGGACAGTCTTTTAAGTAGAGAAAGAAGTTCTCATCAACATCGACAGGGGTATCAACGAAAGATTGGGGAAAGTTGTTATTAGTCCCCAAATATTTCGGGGACTATTTAAAATAATATTGTTATAAGTAAAATTGACTGGATAGCCATCAGATTTCTTTTTTCAAGCTTACGAAACTCCAAAAACTTTTATGGTCAATCTTAAGGGAACTTTCCATATTTTTAAGATAATCAGTGTATACATAATTGGGGAGGTTTTTATGCTCATCAAACAAGGAAATATGCAAATATCGGTCCTCAAGGGATGTCCTTTTAAAAAATTCTTCAAAGCTCTGCTTCTTTTATTACGGAAAATTTTGAGTTCTTTCGTATACCATTGATGGCAAGATCTAGAGTTGGGTATTTTTTGTGGAACTATGTCATTTGTACAAATATTCAATACTTGATAAAAGTATGAAACTGCAACGTGAAGTCAGGTATATTTTCGATACCAGATATACCTTTGTATATAAAAATCATAGTACTATCATAACGACGATTCAAATAGTAGAACAATAGGTCTATGACGGCGCCACTATCGACTGCATTTTTAGCGTTGGAGACTTGTAAACATAGAATCATAAAGAATGGAAAATAAGTAGTCAGAACGAGAGGAAAGTATTATTTCGATTCTGGTAAGAAGTAAATGGAGTAAGAGAGAAAGCAAAATCAGCTGTTTATTAAATGTCAAATAAAAGAAAAAAATCAAAGGAAGTAAGAAAACTATTTTCGTCTCCTCTTTAAAATGACTGTTTTCTTGTTTTATTTTGGAATTTTATGCAGCCAGAGCAGCAAAGAAAGTTTTATGAAGGGGGTGAAAGAGATACCTGCGTCAGCTGTTTGCGTCGGTGCCGTGGCAACGTTGTTAAAACTTTCAAAGATTTTGTTTTTTGTCCTTGGTCAATGCGAGAAGAAAATTATACATATAGATATAATCATAGGTGTATTTTCTCTCGTTATTGAGGGTAGGTTTTGCTTTTGCAATATGCTTGTTAGGCTTTGAGGATAGTCATATAACTTTTGGTAGGTATGTATTTGTATTGAAATTTCCTTGAAAGATCTCGATGGTAGGCAAAATGTATATCTTTTGGTAGGTACACATTTTATATTTAGGTTGATATTTTGTTTGGTAGATCTGTTTTGCGAGGATGGGTAGTTATAGGTACATAAATCTTTTGTGACCTACATACCTACATAATTGTATGAAAGTTTTATATTATACTTATAGTTAATTTTTTGCTAGATTATTATTGATAGAAATGTACCTACCTATCACTTTTGATTTCGAGGATAGGTTGGAATTAATAGGTGTGTATGTACCTATGTAGGTAGGTAGGTATATTTTAATTAAAGTTTTTATGTAAATTTGGGTGGTGGGTTTAGGTAAAGGTAAACGATCTCTTTCGGTAGGTAGGTAGCTATATATTTTAATAATCAATAGTTTCAATAGGGATTCAGGTGAAATGAAGGAAATTATATTTTGGTCACAATTTGTTTCATTTGACTTGAAGCCCGCTAGTTAAAGTTGTTAATGCAAAATTGGGGGGTAGATTAAGGTATAAGAAGGTTAGTAGGCAGATATTTTTTTTTGGTACGTATATACATATATACATATAGGTACTCACCTGAGAATAATAAGGTCGTATCTCAAAACAATTAAAAATCGATGTTTTATATCATTTAAAATATATACCTACCTAGGTTTCAGCATTAAAATTAGAGCAGAAAAAGCCAGAAAATCAAGGGCATAAGTAGGTATATCTAGGAATTTAAATCATTTTTTAGTTTATGGTCGTAGGTATGCAGGAATGTCAATTAATTTTTTTTTACTTATTAGGTTATCGGTTTTAGCTTGTTATTCAATGGGCTATACTTATTTTATATCAAAATAATTATTATAATAATAATTATTATACTATCGACAAAAAGTTGGCAATGTTTTTTTGTGCAAACAATGTTTTTTTGCGCAAACAAAATGCCAAAAAATAACCATTTTTTATTTCGGCATTTTGTCAATTTGTTTCTTTTCCCATTAAATTTTAGGATGCATGTACCTACCTAGGTATAAAAAATTGCAGTTGGTACCTTTTCTTAGTTTTTTCCTTTAGATCATTTAAGTCACAGAGATTTTGTCCAACATATAACTATGAACTAAAAGAAAATTTGTTGATCATAAATTATTTTTATGGACAAATAAACCTAAGGACTTTATTAGTATTTCTATTCAAACAAAATTTCAAATAGGACTAACTTTCCTCATAAAGTGACTTTTAAGATTTCAATGATTATTGGTAAGGTTGTTCAATTATTGAAATAAATAAAGTCTTTTTTTGTGAAAAGTTGGGCCTGTTTGAAAATTTTTTTACTAGAAATATTAACTAAGTCTTGAGCTTTATTTGTCCATCAAAATAATAAAAGATTTTGCTTTCTCAATGTCTCAAAATCAATCATTAAAATTTTAAGTGATGAGTTTAAATGATAGCTATAACTGGTGCCTTAGGACAAAGAAAAAATTGAATGAGATGTTGAGCCTATTTTTTGCTGAAAAAAAGTAAGAATAAGAAATTAAATTTCTCAAAAAGTATTTAATTAATCAACTTGAATAAAAAAATCTTTTTATGAATACCTATGTATTATATATCATTTAAAAAGTATAAATTCGTAACGCTCCTGCATATCATTTTTCGAAGATCACCGCTTAAGCAAAATTCACTGGTAAATTTTTCCATAAGCAAAAAGGATATAAATAATCAAAAAAGTAAAACTATACATTTTTTCACAAAAAAAAAAAACATTCCTACTGCATGCACATTCAAACATAAAGTTTTCCCTTTTTCGAAGCTTCTATTTATTAAACAGCAACAGTTTTTAAAATATAATGCATGACGTTAAAATGTTTGTTGTTTGCTAGCAACATAACATTAATATTTACAAGAAAAGAATTTAGAAAAAAATTGACTTTTGGCCATATTTTTGGAAAATTGAACAGTGTGTTATTGCATTTCATTTCTCTCTCCTAATACACTGAGTATTCACAATGTACTCGGTGTAGTTTGGTCTGAAGGACGTGTACGCTTGTTTCAAAATAAGTGTACACTTTTCTGTGAGAGATATCATATACTGTACAGGTTTTGATAATCAGTGAATGAATAGTGTATGAAAGATTCTACAAACTATGGAATTGTTGACGGCCCCGTTGATATTTTAATAACTGTTCAAGTATTCTATCTGATTTTTTGTATATCTATAAATCTAATTGATGTCTAAATGGCCACACAAAATTATTAAGATCTGGCATATTTTCATAACTGAAAAAATTCTTCAAATGGTCTAATTCTCAGTCCATTGACGTGTCCCCTGCTCGTTTTCGAAGGCAAACATTCTTACAGTTCTCTTATTTTTGTTCAAAAACCAAAATAAACTTTTCATTATTGACGTTAGATAATATATCTTTTTATGATATAAATAAATATTTAGTACCATTATTTTATATTACAAAAAAAATCATTGAATTTTGCCCCTCGGATTTCTAATCAGTCCTCTGACCGATTGAAACAATAAAAAATATCCTTAACTTTGAAAACTATCTACTATTTTAATAAAGGCTTAGTAAAACCTTAATTATATATTTTTTTTTATTTTTTTCTTACAATGCGTGCTGATTTTATCTCTTGAGGAACCAAAAATGCACACAAAATACTACTTTACTTCTTAAAGGCCACTAATACCTATATCAGACAATCATTGTCACTAAAAATCCTGGCTACCCACGGTTGAAAAAAAAATAAAAACCAACATAAATATTCGCATACACCTACCCCTTTCCACTTTACACACTCTAAATCCTACAAACTTACAACTTTTGTTGTTTTGTTTTGCATCCCTTTACTTTTCCTTCACATTCAAAAACGTAAACAAAACTAATAAGGAACCCAAAGCAAAATTGGTTAATTTCTTTATTCTGTGCTTTATTATTTCCTTCAATATATGAACATTTCTTTGCAAAAATGTATTATACCTGCTTCAGTCGTACTATCATAAATTTAGAATACATCTTTCCCATTCTATTCTATTTTTGCTTCTCACATTCTCAATTCTCCACTAAAAATAAAAAGTCTCCGCCGAAGCACGTAACAAATGTAAAAAAGATGACGCTACTATCGACAGCCACCATGATAGTACTATGATTTTTATATACAAAGGATATACTTAAATGCTCAGAAAGCAGCTGGAATTGGCTTAGTTAGTAAACCATCATATGAGCTCAAAAGCTTGCAATTATTTCAACATTAACGACAGACACCCCAATTTTATTTATATCTTTGTATATAAAAATCATAGTACTATCATGGCGACGATTCAAATAGTAGAACAATAGGTCTATGACGGCGCCACTATCGACTGCATTTTTAGCGTTGGAGACTTGTAAACATAGAATCATAAAGAATGGAAAATAAGTAGTCAGAACGAGAGGAAAGTATTATTTCGATTCTGGTAAGAAGTAAATGGAGTAAGAGAGAAAGTAAAATCAGCTGTTTATTAAATGTCAAATAAAAGAAAAAAATCAAAGGAAGTAAGAAAATTATTTTCGTCTCCTCTTTAAAATGACTGTTTTCTTGTTTTATTTTGGAATTTTATGCAGCCAGAGCAGCAAAGAAAGTTTTATGAAGGGGGTGAAAGAGATACCTGCGTCAGCTGTTTGCGTCGGTGCCGTGGCAACGTTGTTAAAACTTTCAAAGATTTTGTTTTTTGTCCTTGGTCAATGCGAGAAGAAAATTATACATATAGATATAATCATAGGTGTATTTTCTCTCGTTATTGAGGGTAGGTTTTGCTTTTGCAATATGCTTGTTAGGCTTTGAGGATAGTCATATAACTTTTGGTAGGTATGTATTTGTATTGAAATTTCCTTGAAAGATCTCGATGGTAGGCAAAATGTATATCTTTTGGTAGGTACACATTTTATATTTAGGTTGATATTTTGTTTGGTAGATCTGTTTTGCGAGGATGGGTAGTTATAGGTACATAAATCTTTTGTGACCTACATACCTACATAATTGTATGAAAGTTTTATATTATACTTATAGTTAATTTTTTGCTAGATTATTATTGATAGAAATGTACCTACCTATCACTTTTGATTTCGAGGATAGGTTGGAATTAATAGGTGTGTATGTACCTATGTAGGTAGGTAGGTATATTTTAATTAAAGTTTTTATGTAAATTTGGGTGGTGGGCTTAGGTAAAGGTAAACGATCTCTTTCGGTAGGTAGGTAGCTATATATTTTAATAATCAATAGTTTCAATAGGGATTCAGGTGAAATGAAGGAAATTATATTTTGGTCACAATTTGTTTCATTTGACTTGAAGCCCGCTAGTTAAAGTTGTTAATGCAAAATTGGGGGGTAGATTAAGGTATAAGAAGGTTAGTAGGCAGATATTTTTTTTTGGTACGTATATACATATATACATATAGGTACTCACCTGAGAATAATAAGGTCGTATCTCAAAACAATTAAAAATCGATGTTTTATATCATTTAAAATATATACCTACCTAGGTTTCAGCATTAAAATTAGAGCAGAAAAAGCCAGAAAATCAAGGGCGTAAGTAGGTATATCTAGGAATTTAAATCATTTTTTAGTTTATGGTCGTAGGTATGCAGGAATGTCAATTAATTTTTTTTTACTTATTAGGTTATCGGTTTTAGCTTGTTATTCAATGGGCTATACTTATTTTATATCAAAATAATTATTATAATAATAATTATTATACTATCGACAAAAAGTTGGCAATGTTTTTTTGTGCAAACAATGTTTTTTTGCGCAAACAAAATGCCAAAAAATAACCATTTTTTATTTCGGCATTTTGTCAATTTGTTTCTTTTCCCATTAAATTTTAGGATGCATGTACCTACCTAGGTATAAAAAATTGCAGTTGGTACCTTTTCTTAGTTTTTTCCTTTAGATCATTTAAGTCACAGAGATTTTGTCCAACATATAACTATGAACTAAAAGAAAATTTGTTGATCATAAATTATTTTTATGGACAAATAAACCTAAGGACTTTATTAGTATTTCTATTCAAACAAAATTTCAAATAGGACTAACTTTCCTCATAAAGTGACTTTTAAGATTTCAATGATTATTGGTAAGGTTGTTCAATTATTGAAATAAATAAAGTCTTTTTTTGTGAAAAGTTGGGCCTGTTTGAAAATTTTTTTACTAGAAATATTAACTAAGTCTTGAGCTTTATTTGTCCATCAAAATAATAAAAGATTTTGCTTTCTCAATGTCTCAAAATCAATCATTAAAATTTTAAGTGATGAGTTTAAATGATAGCTATAACTGGTGCCTTAGGACAAAGAAAAAATTGAATGAGATGTTGAGCCTATTTTTTGCTGAAAAAAAGTAAGAATAAGAAATTAAATTTCTCAAAAAGTATTTAATTAATCAACTTGAATAAAAAAATCTTTTTATGAATACCTATGTATTATATATCATTTAAAAAGTATAAATTCGTAACGCTCCTGCATATCATTTTTCGAAGATCACCGCTTAAGCAAAATTCACTGGTAAATTTTTCAATAAGCAAAAAGGATATAAATAATCAAAAAAGTAAAACTATACATTTTTTCACAAAAAAAAAAAACATTCCTACTGCATGCACATTCAAACATAAAGTTTTCCCTTTTTCGAAGCTTCTATTTATTAAACAGCAACAGTTTTTAAAATATAATGCATGACGTTAAAATGTTTGTTGTTTGCTAGCAACATAACATTAATATTTACAAGAAAAGAATTTAGAAAAAAATTGACTTTTGGCCATATTTTTGGAAAATTGAACAGTGTGTTATTGCATTTCATTTCTCTCTCCTAATACACTGAGTATTCACAATGTACTCGGTGTAGTTTGGTCTGAAGGACGTGTACGCTTGTTTCAAAATAAGTGTACACTTTTCTGTGAGAGATATCATATACTGTACAGGTTTTGATAATCAGTGAATGAATAGTGTATGAAAGATTCTACAAACTATGGAATTGTTGACGGCCCCGTTGATATTTTAATAACTGTTCAAGTATTCTATCTGATTTTTTGTATATCTATAAATCTAATTGATGTCTAAATGGCCACACAAAATTATTAAGATCTGGCATATTTTCATAACTGAAAAAATTCTTCAAATGGTCTAATTCTCAGTCCATTGACGTGTCCCCTGCTCGTTTTCGAAGGCAAACATTTTTACAGTTCTCTTATTTTTGTTCAAAAACCAAAATAAACTTTTCATTATTGACGTTAGATAATATATCTTTTTATGATATAAATAAATATTTAGTACCATTATTATATATTACAAAAAAAATCATTGAATTTTGCCCCTCGGATTTCTAATCAGTCCTCTGACCGATTGAAACAATAAAAAATATCCTTAACTTTGAAAACTATCTACTATTTTAATAAAGGCTTAGTAAAACCTTAATTATATATTTTTTTTTATTTTTTTCTTACAATGCGTGCTGATTTTATCTCTTGAGGAACCAAAAATGCACACAAAATACTACTTTACTTCTTAAAGGCCACTAATACCTATATCAGACAATCATTGTCACTAAAAATCCTGGCTACCCACGGTTGAAAAAAAAATAAAAACCAACATAAATATTCGCATACACCTACCCCTTTCCACTTTACACACTCTAAATCCTACAAACTTACAACTTTTGTTGTTTTGTTTTGCATCCCTTTACTTTTCCTTCACATTCAAAAACGTAAACAAAACTAATAAGGAACCCAAAGCAAAATTGGTTAATTTCTTTATTCTGTGCTTTATTATTTCCTTCAATATATGAACATTTCTTTGCAAAAATGTATTATTCAGTCGTACTATCATAAATTTAGAATACATCTTTCCCATTCTATTCTATTTTTGCTTCTCACATTCTCAATTCTCCACTAAAAATAAAAAGTCTCCGCCGAAGCACGTAACAAATGTAAAAAAGATGACGCTACTATCGACAGCCACCATGATAGTACTATGATTTTTATATACAAAGTTTATATTGTAACGACTCTCACATTTTGTACTATAATGACTCTCGAATGTAGAAGCGCCATCTTCCGGACTATATTTGATACAAACCAACCTACAGAGAGCTTTGGTGAGCTTTAGAACTTTTAGCTCTAGCTGTCAAAATGAAAGCTTTAGAAAGGGAAATTTATGGGAAGCTTCCCCTATGGAAAGCTCTAGAAGCAGATACTATAACTTTCAAGCTATTTCGGGAATTTGTGTGATGGGTATAAATAGACATGTTTGAACGGCAGTGGAAACAGTTTATTTGTAATCGTGAATGAGTTAAGTAGGTTGTAATAAAAGCGAAAAGTAAAGTTGGGAATAATAAATTGTTTTGTATAAAGAAAGTATAATGTGCTTTGATTTGCGAAATAAATAAGTGAAAGTTTAAATAAAGTAAATACGTTTTGTTAACGAACTCGAGCAATATGTATAGATGTATGTTTAGATGCATAGGTGTTCGAAAACAAAAAAAAAATGCTTTATTCAAAGTTTTAAAGTACATAAATGCTATTTTCATTTCTAATGTACTTCTACTATGCTGGAATGGCAGATAGGGTAAATTTTATGTTTGATGGGTAAGCTGATTATTTATGTCTATGTATTTATAGGTTTAATTCAGAGAAATAAGACAAAAAGCATATATATTTTTTAAGTCGGTACCTATTTATTTTGAAGGGTGCCCTTCGTGCCAAAGATTTTCGCAAACTGAAAAAATGAAAATAAAGGAATTTTTGAATTGTATCACTCATGGGTTTGTGAGTTTATTTTCCGATTATCATACAAAATATAATTTTGTAAATAAGAAAAAAATATATTCCAAAATTTAATCGCTCAATCAAATATGATCAAGGCATAAATACCATAGTCATTCCTATAAGACTCTGAAGTTTGATACAGGCCTATTTACAAAAGTGTTCTATTACAAAGTACATACCTTAACTGCCTGAACAGAATAGTAGAAGGAGCTGCAATAGATGCCAAAAATGCTGCATTAACAAGGTCTTTACAAAAAAAAGAAAAAAACAAGTCCTTGGTAGTGTGGCCGTCGTGAGTGAAGTTTGTTCCAAATTGTATTCGTAGTTTGCCAACAAGTGCATTTTTTAAAGCGATACAAATTTCGCTAGGCTTCGCTTTGAAGATTTACACTTAGATTTTTTAAATTAATATGTGGTGGAACGAGGTTCAACGGGTCATCTAGTATAAGATAATTATGATAATAATTTTGAAATTTAATTCTTAAATTATCTTAGCAAATAGTAAATAAGATGTTGGATATAAAACCAAAATTAGTTTGCTTAATATGTTGTTACATAAACTGCCAGAATCATCTTAAGTACAAGCGTAACCGAAAACCAAATACACGCACATAGGTACAACAACTACAATCACCCCATATGTTATTTTATTGGGTTCATAGATCAATAATAAATAAGTCCATTTTACCATCGTCGTACTTTCTTCCCCTAAACCAAATCAAAACATACTCTTCACATAATATGTGTACTCAAACAAACAAAGAAATAAAGCAGTAGCACCCTTAATGATGGGATAAGAGGGGATCATGTTCTTCCCGTAATAAATGGGATAAACACCCTCTCATTATTGTCCTATCACTTTGATTCAGTTTATTTTTGGCTTCATGTGCGTAAGGCTGGTTCTTGCCGCCTTGGATCTTTGTTTTGAAAGGAATTTGGTTTACCTTCTTATTAAGGGGCTAGTAAATCCTGCTGACTTCTGACGTTTTGTGTGCGGGTTTTAAATTGGTAATGTTGGTATGTTGTTCCGTGTTGAATTTTGTTTCCAGAAACAAAAGGGGTTGTTTTATGTACTTTTTTCAGAAAGTGTTGGAAGATTTTCTATTTTGAATACTTTAACACAATAAGGGATGAGATTGACACTAGGTAATAATATAGTTTTAATAAAAAGCCGAAGACAAAAGAACTAGAAAAGGCAGTTTGAGTTAAGTATTTCAAATGATTTCATATAAGGAATTTATAAAGAGGTAAGGAAACATTTATAATTTGTTTTACTCTAGCAATAATGAGAATTGCCGACCGATAATTTCAAAGTGCGTATTTCTCAGTCAGTTTAAAGAAGTTTTATCAATGATTTCACCAAATTATTTCAAACTACCTACACTTTAAAAAAAAAGCAAATGTTGAAGCACAACATATTACACACACACACTAAAAATTCATCACACTTCATCACATTAATTATAAATGATCACAACAACAACCACACGCTTTAAACCAAAAGAAGAACTTAAATGGATTTTGCAGAAATAGCAAATACACACTATATCAACAATTAATATGCAAATTTAATATTAATTGCATAATAACATTATAAATTGTTGACATAATTTGTTTTCACAAAATGAAAAATAACATACAACACTAAAACACGAACTAAATTAAATTGTTAAATCAAAACGACCGATCACATAAAAACGAAAAATAGAACTAAAGAAAAATTGTTAAAAAATGAAACAGTTTTATCATATTGAGACAACATTCCTCACTTTAACTAATTCTTTATATTTCTTAATTTGTCATTATTCATTATAACTTAAAACTTAACAAAACATTTATAATTTTATCTCGCTTTTATAAGAATATAAAAATGAAAAAATAAGAATTCCGAAAAGTAAATATTGTAATATTTTCTCAGGTTCGTTAATAAAACTTATTCACTTTATTTAAATTCTCCACTTATTTACTTTATATAATAAACACTTTACTTTTACAAACACAAAACAATTTATTGTTCACCACTGAAATTAATTCAACACTTTACTTTTATTACAACCAACTTTACTCATTCACGATTAAAAAGAAACTGTGTCCGCTTTCATTTTGACGTTTAGTATTGGAAGTTCGAAAGCTCACCAAAACTCTCCGAAGGTTAGTTTGTGTCCTGCCTAATTTTAAATTCGGTGTTTCTTTTGTTCGATGTTCGAGAGTGGTTATAGTTCATTCCAGAGTTGTTATAGTACAAATGTGACAGTCGTTACAATATGTACCTAATGTAAAAACTTAATTTAAAGTAATTCTCCTATTAAAGGTTATTGACCCTTTACATAGAATCAGCTGTAATGAATTATATAATAAAACACAGAAAGACCGAAGTAGAAGCTTTCTTGGTAGGAAATTTCAAATTTTCAAGTCAATTGCAAATTATCATTTAAACTCGCTACAACTAAGCTTTGAATAAACACATAATTTTATAACGTACTATTAAAAAACCTTTCTTTATTTGTACATATATTGGACAAAGTTTGATCCAACTATAAACATACTTCCTTTAAATCATTCTTAAGCTAACGTCTTTAACCAACAAGATGGTCCTTCGAGCCTTTCAAATGAACAACGCGGTTTTTTATTGTAATTAAACAGTGAACACAGTGAAAGTCACAGCCACTAAAAGACTTATATATACTAAACAGTAAAACCTTTTAACTGAAAAGTGCGCTTTGCCGATGGCAATTGAAAATTATTATTTTTGCGGCTATTTGAAGAGGAAAGTTCCCGCTAGAAAATCAAACGGAAGAGGTATATTCTCTTTCGTTAGATTTTCTAGCGGAAACTTACTTGACTGCTGCCCAATTAAACAGTAAAATAACGGTACCAACAACTTAACCGTTAGCTTAGAGGTGGTAATTATCATAAATATTTTTAAAATATGTTTTATTTTAAACTAAATTAACCAAATATATAAAAATAAAATATTAAATTTGCAAATAACATTTAACTGAAAAGAACCTTGTGAGTGAAATTAATTCCAAAATGTAAAAGTTAGCTAAGGTGATAGAAGCTCAAGAGCTTAGGCTTAGAGAGTTTCAAAATGATTATGAAAAAGTCTGTGGAAAACAAGTAAAAGGTAGCTCGATGCGAACCTCTAAAGTATATTTGAACACGTGTTTTTCTGAAGTTGAAGAGACTTTCAAAATGGCGAAAAAAGACCACACGTGCATTGTGAATACGGCTGTCGATCCAGCCAAAGACAAGTACTTTGAAAATGAAACCTTTTCACAAATAAAGGAGCTTTATTTTAGTTCTAGTGGCAAAATCTAGGATCTTCTTGATGTACGAGTATTATCTTATAAAAGTGAAAACACTGTTCTTGATTTTTCTTGGTTAAATACATCCAGATCGTCGGTATGTAAAATAAAACTCAAGCCAATTGAAATTAAACAATTTTCTGGTGAACACGAGGATTGTTTTTTATTTCAAAATATGTTCAAAGCTTTGATCTCTCAGAAATACAAAAACTTCAATATTTGCTCTCTTCATTAGCAAAAAGACCTTTAAACTTTATTAATCACCTCCTAATCGAGGGCAAATCATATGTTTCTACCTGTAAAATCTTAAACGATTGCGATTAGCAGCATTTATAGAGGCACGATTAAGCTCACTAGAATAGATCTATGAGGATAACTGGTACAATCATCCATTTACTAATACTTCTTATTAAAAGCCAGCAGCTGCGTTTCATGTGAAATCGAAGCATTCGAATAAGCAGTTCCAATCCCGCCTGTGTAAGGCAAATCATGGGATTCTATTCTGCAGACAGTTTTCGAATATGAGTGTAAAGGCACGAATGGAAGCAACAAAGCAAAACTCAATCAGATCAAATTGCTTAGGATATGACCACTATTCATCCACCTACAGTAGTATCAATCGCTGTCTTAAATGTGGTTTAAAACACCACACTATGTTGCACATAGAAACACAACAAAATAACGATATAAATCTTCAGAGAACGTCATCTCAAATACAAAACAATAATCCGTCTCAACACCAAAATCCGTTTAGAAGACAAAACAACAATTACGAAAACTATAACGTTCATCTGGTTCAAAATCCAAATCATTCTATCCCTAGGGATAGCGAACAAGACTTCAACAAATTCTCAAACTTTCAACACCCTTTTTAACCAAACGCGGTCAAATGCATTGCTCGCCGCCGCATTGGTAAAACTTTTTGCTCCCAACGGTACACCTCATGTTCTAAGAGCACTAATTGAACCTGGTTCTGAGGTCAGCTTTATAACTGAAAATGCTACACAGCTCCTTAAATTAAAGAAACTACGAACCCTGGCCAATGTTACCGGGTTAGGTCAAACTTTGACAGGCACCTTCAGTTTCAAGGTTGATATCACCATCTGTTCTGTTATAAGCCAATGGTTTTCTCTTAAATCCAAGCCTTTGTATTTTCTCAGCTTACGACAACAAACCAACTTGATGTGTCTGCTTGTGGTCACCTTGAGCAACTTTCATTGGCCGATCCTTCATATTTTGTCCAAGGCAAGATCGATCTCCTACTTGGTGCAGACGTTAATGCATCTATTATCCTGGAAGGCTAAATTGGGTATCCAGTTGCACAGCAGACAGAGTAAGGCTGGATTTTAACTGGTTCTGTTAGATTTGAATCCCAATCAAATACAATAACAGTTCAGAATCATTTCAACTCCCTCGATGTACAACGTAAGCTTACGTGAGAAGAAGAAAAATGCCAACAACATTACGAAGAAACATTTCATAGGAAGTCAGATGGAAGATATGAAGTCTAACATCCTTTGAAGGACAACATCCGCTCTGTATTGGGTGACTCAAAAAGAGCAGCCATGGCAAGATATTTTCAATTGGAAAGACAAATGGCATCCAATATAAAATTGAGGGAAGACAAAAGACGTCTGATACAATGTTGTCTTCAAGGAAACGACTACAACAAAACATCGAGTAGTCTGTGATGCATCATATGCAACCTTCACTGGTTTATCATTGAACGACTGTTTAATGTTAGGCCCACGTCCTCAAAAGGACATAATAATCCTAATTGCCTAATAGCGAAAATTTAGAATTGCAGCTGACATCACTAAAATGTACAAGCAAATATGGATGCCTCCAAATGACACCATATACCAACTTATATTGTGGAGAAATAGTAGTTGTGAAGCAATAAAAACATTTGCACTGAAAACTGTTACATTCGGTACAGCTTCCGCTCCTTATCTAGCAGTACGCACTTTACAACAAATCGCTCTGGATGTAGAGCACGCCAAACCTCAAGTAGCTAAGGCCATCAAGGGCGGCTTCTACGTTGATGACTTTTGTATGGGTCCAATAACGAAGCGGGCGCAACCACTTTACAAAGAGACGTTTCAGACGTATTGAACAAAGCTGGATTTCCTTTGCGTAAATGGTTTCAGATACCTAAAACTGAAAGGGAAGTTAATCTCCCAATGAATTTCGATTCCACTGACGCCATCAAAATGCTTGGTATCCAATGGCATCCGGCAAAGCATGTATTCACATTTAAGATTAATCTTCCCAACCAAGGGCGGATCCAGACTTTGCCCCAGGGGGGGTCACGTTTCTTAAAATGTCACTAAAGTATTGCACCCAAAAATAATTTTTACTTACGATATAAGGCAAGTTTTGTATTCAAGCTAAGTGGGTGGCATAATTCTGTCTGGTTGTTTGTCTGTCTATTCTTTGACAACCTACAGCTACAGCCTAAACCACTGAAGCAATTTTCTTCAAATTTTTAAATAATTTTTTTTTTTATTCTTTGGAGGGGATATTTTTTACCTTTTAAAATTACGGTTCTTGCTATACAACCATTAAGAAAAAGCTTATTTATCTGAAAAGCAGCTTCAACGAATTTGATAAAAAACAGTAGATTACTGTAGGTATGGTGAACAATCTGGAAAAAAAAATCCGAAAAACTGTTTATAACGATACCTGCCATTTAAGGCTTTTTGAACTTCGATTTGTTCAAAGAATTTCAATCAAAATTTGCATGCAAAAGCTCCATAAGAATCTCAATAATATTGCATATCAAAATAAAAAAATAAATGTTAACCTTTTAAGAAGATATTAATTTTTGTTTTGAAAATTCAATATTTCAAGAACGCGTTGATGAATTTTTCTGATACTAGTTTACAAATGTATTTTAAAATTTATTATTATAATAATTTGATATAAAATATAGCTTTTTGAAAAAATCGCTACAACGATTTTAATTTTGTTTGTGCTTATATTCATATTTCTTCAAGTTATCAAATTTGTTTTAAGCCTTAAGCTATTTGAAAAGTTGTTTAACAATTAAAAGAACAATTTAAATGCCCTTATTATATATATTTGTATATTCTTTATATATGTATGTAATTACTGGCATATTTTAAAAGTTCTTAATTACAGGCAACTTGAACATCAGAGCAAGTACCTGCAATACAGTCGTACATTTTATTTCCATTAAAAGTATTTTTTTTTAAATAAATTAATTAATTAAGGAATTGAAGCCAGAACCATCATCCCTCTAGATACTAAAAATATTGTTTAGGAAAAGTTTATTTTTGCCCTTAAAATCTTATACCATTTACAATAAGATCGTATTTATTCTACAAGATCTATTTTGATCTTTTGCCTGGCAACTAGAAGCTACTTTTGTTATACTTACCACTTTCCTTAATGACATCCCCCGAACAAAACAAATTCATGAAACGTCAAAATTACAAAATAAAAAAATTTGTATTCCCAAAATGGTGCACCCAAGTTAGTGGGAAAGCGTAAGCAATTACAGTCTTGGGAAAACGAAGTAAAATGAGGTAGTTTTTCCATACAAAAAGGCTTGCTACCACTCATGTCTTCGAGTTGCTCTATGCTTTAAGTTACTTCATGGTGCTAGAAACTAAAAGTTGATCGCAATTAACAACTTAGTTGCCTAGTGGTTATTTGACCTTGATTTTGAGATTAAGCAAGCGATATGTCATTTAGGATATTTGCAAAGAGTGTATGCGATCAGTAAAAAGTCCAAAAAGTTTAATTTTATAAATTTGTTGAGTTGAAAATTTTGAATCAACTGTAAAAGTTTTTTCAAGTACCGCCTAATTTTTCGCACTTCACGTGAGAAATTTGCAAGATACCAAAATCTAAAATATCAAAACTGCATTATTTATAGATCTTGAAAAATGATATCTCACACTAAGTAAAAATAAAAAAACATAGCATTCTCACCTTACAATATTGCAAATGTCAACCAAAATCTCGAATACCTGCTCAAAATTTAGTGGTCACATAATTAGAGGGATTTTTATTTGCAAGGTCTCGAATGCGAGTTTTTCATTTGCACGGTTTTGTAATTTGTGCCCAATTCAAAAAGGCCGTTGATAAGGTCAACTAGCTACATTAATTGGTTGTGGATTTGTTCTAATGGGATTTTAAAGTTTTTTTTTTTTTTAAAGTCATTCCAGGTCACTGAACAAAATTTTTAGGTACCTTATTAAGGTTATCTTAAGAAACAAATATTTCTTTTCAAAGGTCACTAAATTGTTATTAATGGTCACCTAGATTCATTGGTGACTTACATTATTTTAAATGAATTTTCAAAGTTCTTTCATGGTTCAGTATTACTTTTTGAAAATTCTATGTCTGAAAAATTATGTACTGTTACTACCTGCCCTTTTATGACCAGTAACCTTTCGAAGAGTACACATACGGGATGCCATGAAATTTGTCATCTGATTCGGTGTACGGTGTCAGAAATGTTCACAAAGTCATCAAATCAATTTCAAATTATTTTTACGGTTAAATTATAGTAAACAAAAAGTAGAATTCTGTATTATTCTTGAAATGAAGACTTTAATCGTTTTTTTGGCAGAAGAATTATTTTTTCAACTTTTCACGAACGATATACATATCGTCGGCTTTCTGTCAAAACCTAGCAAGTCCTAAAATGACATTTTAATGTACTTTTGGTCAACAAGAATTACTGAATTCGAATATCAATGTCTAGTAACTGTGCCATGGTTTCATTTGGCTCTATCAACCAGTTTTAAAACCTTTCACTATCTTAAAATTCCATTTTATTACCTTTCAAATCGGTGTTTTGTGTCTTCTAAACAATTTTTCAAATTTGAAATTTGTTTTGACAGAAAGCCCACGATATGTACTTTTTACTTTGATTTTTGTGTTTTAACTCTTTAAATACGCACGTTTAATTAAAATAAATTTGAAATCGGATTATATCCTTTGAGCAGTGAAATTTTTTGTTTATGATTGAATTCATTTGTCTAATATTTTTTATCTGGGAAAAGCCCCAGGGGGGTCATGACCCCCATGACCCCCGCCCCCTTGTATTCGCCAATGTTCCCAACACTGAAAATGAAAAGTGCACAAAACGATCCATCCTGGCTGATATCGCACGCCTATTCGATACTTTAGGATGGATTGCACCTTGCATAATTAAAGCTAAATTATAATGCAACAATTATGGATCGATGAGTTTTCTTGGGATGCAAATATACCCCAAGAGCTAAAGAAAACCTGGCTTGAACTAAGAAGCAACCTCAAAAAACTAGAAAATGTCCTCATACCTCGCTGGATTAACTTCGAAAATTCATCTATGGTTCAACTTCATGGATTTTGTGATGCTTCAGAGAAGGCGTATGCAGCAGTCATTTATGCAAGAGTTGTGAAGGATGCAAAAGAAGCTATTCATCTCATAGCCTCAAAAACAAGAGTTGTTTGGCAACTTATACAGATAAGTAGGAGTGGTTTGAGTCAAAGATGGGAGTCAAAGAAGGATTCAGTCTTAGTCCAAGTCTCTTTGCCTTATTTATAAACGACCTGGTAGATTTTCTTCCAGGTGGAATTGAAATTTCAAGAACTAAAATCAAAGCTCTTTATTTGCCGATAATGTAGTACTATTTGCCCACTCACCCCAAACTATACAATGGATGATTAATCGACTTGATGTGTGCTGCCGAATATGGAATTTACGGTTGAATTTAGCCAAATCGATGGTGATGATTTTTCGAAAAGAACTTGGTCGAACTGCGCGAAACGAGAAATGGTATTCCAACTCGGAGGATATCGAAGTCGTTAAATCCTATAAGTACGAGTATCTAGGGGTAACTATTGATAGCAATCTAAATATAGAAATCTGCCTTAAAGATAAGTTGACTAACGCAAAAAATGCAGTTAATGCTACAAGGAGGAATTGCTTTTCCAACAAATCAATAGCACATCATTTTAAATACAAGGTTTTTGTTGCCGTGGCAGAATCCATCATGTTACATTCAGCACAGGTATGGGGATGTGAATGAACGAAATAGTGGAAAAGCTCCAAAGATTTTTTATTGAAAGATGCTTTCGCTTACCCAATACCCACCCCAACTACATGATTACTATTGAGACAGGACTTTCACCACTCTTCATTAAAACTCTGAACCACCTTGTCGAATAGATCTTAAAGATGCTCGGTATGCCAGATGAAAAGTTAGGAAGCTTTTCCTAGCCTTAGATGCCATTTTTGGTATAAAAGGTTGGAAGAACCTGCGAGCTACTGCCGAACAAATCTTAGATTTAGATTAGTGGAAGAAAATCGAAGATACTGCAGAGATGATCTCCTGGGTCTTGTTTTGAAGGTTGCGGAACAATACAGAAGTGGAAGAATAAATGATGCCATATCTTCGGTTCATAGGGTAGTCTATAGTCGCCTTAGCCATAATATGTGCGAATTGAACTTTTTCCGTAACGAAAACGAGTTGGAGGTCATTTCGGCTATCTTCCAATGAGGGGAGAGTTGATAGGATTTCACTATGTACCACAACGGGATGACCTTCCCATTTACTGCAGCTTGTGCAACCTTGGTGAACGAGAAGATGTCGTGCACTTCATTGGAAAATGTCGTGTTTTGTGTGAAATAACAGGGAAGTATATGAACATCAACTTTAAACCGGAGGAAGAAGTACTATCTTTACTCAACTGCAATTTTAATATTAAAAAAACTTTTCAAACAGCACTTTCTTATCGCCATCAAATTAGATATGACGAATGTTGCTACGGTTACTGCCGTATATAAGGACGTTGTGAATTCAAAAAACGTTGCTTTTGGTGCCGAAGATATTCTTACGATTCCTAAAGGCGATTCTAATGCTCCTACTGCTGCAATCGTTCAATCTGCATCTTATAATAATCATGTTCCTGCTAAAATAAATTCCTATAGTAAGATTGGAGTTGGTACACTCTCAAGCAATCCCGGTGAACTGCCAACTGGCGTCTACAATGATGCAGGTGGTACATTTACTAACACTGGTTCACGATTTATGAATCCACCAGGTGTTGTTGGCAATAGAATTCAATTTGGAAACATAAAGGTAATGCGAAAAATAAAATGGTTTCATATTTCGAATTTTCATCCAAAAACTACCGGTGATGAAATAATATCTTATATTTTATCGAATCTGAATGCTAACGCATCTGATTTTTCCTGCTTTTAACTCACCAAACCTAAAGAAAGTGAACGTAATGCAAGATTTGCTATCTTCAAATTGAGTATACCAATCGATCTCGTTAACTCAGTCTACAATGCGGACTTCTGGCCTGCTGGGATTATTATTCGCCCATTTATCTTCATTCCAAAAAACGTATAGCTTCTTGTTCTCAGAAAAATGAGAACAGCGTTGATCATATTGTTAGAAATTTGAATCATAATTTAAAAATTTATTATCATAATACCAGTGGTTTAAGAACGAAAGTGAATAACATGTATATTGCTTCTTGTCATACTGAATATGATGTCATAGTTGTAACCGAAACCTGGCTGCATGATGGAATCTTGTCTACTGAGATATTTGATAGTAAATTATACAACGTTTTTCGCATTGATAGATATAAAACAGCAGGAGTCTTAATAGCAACTCGCTTATCTCTAGCGGGCAATAAAATTGATTTGCCAATTCCTGATGTCGAGCAATTATGTGTATCAATCAATCTTACCTCTCATATTTTTTATTTTATAGTTAGTTATGTTCCCTCAAATAGTGGTATGGATATTTACCTTAATCATACTTTGAATATAGATTTTATCTTTAATAAGTGTAATACTTCTAAGAATGTTTGTATAATTGGAGATTTTAATCTAAGTGATATTGTTTGGACTTGATCTGATAATGAGAAAATTTTGATTTCATGTAACATGAAAAAAAACTTTGCGTTTGCATTCATTGACTATTTATACTCTTTAAATTTTGTACAAAAAAATTCAATCTTAAATTCTTTGCGAAAAATATTAGATTTAGTTTTTGTCTGTAATGATGATTTTAAAACCGATGTTTTTGAAGCACCCTATCAATTGTTAAATAACTCTCCTCACCATAATCAAATTTTAATAGAAATCCGAGGTTATACATTCTTGGAACCCGTTTTTACTTCTGAGAAAGTTTTCAATTTCGCGAAATCAGATTTTTCAGGACATAATAACTTCCTAAGCATTTTTGATTGGGAGAATGAACTCAAACATCTTAATATCCAAGAAATGTTCTCATCTTTTAAAAATATTTTTAAAAAAATCCTTTCCTAGGTTTGTTCCATGCTTATCTATAAGAAAATTATCAAAGCCCCCTTGGTACAATAATCAGCTCATTCACTTAAAAAACGTTAAAACTAAAGCCCATGCTAAATACAAAAAAACCCTGAGCCCACTCGACTTTAATCTCTTCCGCGTTCACAGGAAAGAGTTCGAGGTTTTAAACAAGTTCCTTTACAGAAATTACATTTTAGATACAGAAAGCAAACTCAAACTTGATTCCAAAGCATTTTGGTCATTCATTAGCGATAAGAAGAAATCAGTAGGAATACTAAAAACTATGTTTTATGGTGAAATTGAGTCTAACGACGTTAATCAAACACTGGATCTATTTGCTTCATTTTTTGAATCTGTGTACTCAAGTTCAGTATCGCGTATAAATATAAATGTTAACACAACATCTAATATTGATATCGGATTAATGAGACTCGATATCCTTGATATTGAAATGCACTTTTTTAAATTGAATCCAAATTCTAAGCCTGGTCTGGATGGAATACCTGCCATAATTCTAAAAGAATGTTTTCAAACAATCTCTAAGCCATTATTAATTATTTTCAACGAATCTCTTAGTTCTGGAATTTTCCTTGAGGAATGGAAATCGTCCTTTTTAATCCCTATCTTTAAGTCAGGATCCAAAAATAATATTGAAAATTATAGAGGCATTTGCAAACTGTCTTCAATACCAAAAGTTTTTGAGTCAATTGTGAAATCTAAATTACAATTTCGAATTAAGGAACACTTATCCGAAAATCAGCACGGCTTTATCACTGGTCGATCAACAACATCTAATCTTGCGCTCTTCATTTCTTATGTTGTTAATGCCATTGAGAATGGATCACAGGTAAATTCAATATATACTGATTTCAGCAAGGCATTTGATTCAGTTAGCCACGGTATTCTTCTCAAGAAGCTTGAGTATTTTGGGTTCCACTCATCAATGCTTAATTGGATTGCTTCGTTCTTAATTGGTAGAACCCAGCGAGTAGCTATTGAAAACAAATTATCTCGATCTATAATTTGTTCAAGGTAATCATTTGGGGCCGCTGTTGTTCATAATTTTTATTGATGACATAGTGTCAAGAATTAAGTTTTGTCAATGTTTAATATACGCCGATGATCTAAAACTGTTTCTCAAAGTCACCCTAAAGATTGCTTACATATGCAGTATGATTTAAACTATCTTTCAAATTGGTGTGATGTCAACTGCCTTAAACTTATAAAAAATAAAATAAAAAATGCAATGTCATAACTTTTTCCAGAAGCTCTGTTAGGTATATTTATGATTATAACCTGAAACAATGTCAGTTAAAAAGAGTCGAGCAAATAAGAGATCTTGGTGTTATAATTGATACAAAATTGACATTTAACTCACATATCGACTATATTGTAGCAAAAGCCAATTCAGTTGTGGGTTTTATTAAACGAAACAGTAAGGAATTCACTGATCCCCACACTCTCGTATCTCTTCTTGTAGCATTGGTTAGATCTATTCTTGAATATGCTGATTTGATATGGAATCCTATCTACAAAGTACACTCAGATCGCATTGAAAACGTACAAAGACGTTTTACTAAATATGTTTTTAGGAAAATGCGTTGGGATTTTTCCCCTTCTTATTCCGCTAGATGCCAGTTACTCGGTATATTGCCTCTTAGTAATAGAAGTAATGCACATGAAGTAATATTTATCAGGGATGTTTTATGTAATCATATTAATTGCCCTTCACAACTTTGTCTTATTCCCATCTATGCTCCTACAAGGTCACTAAGGGAACGAAATTTTCTCTTTGAACAACAACATCGAACAAACTATGGGATGAATGAACCTATCTGCAGGGCTATTAGATCATTCAATACATTTCACTCTGTTTTAGATTTGCACTATTCAAGAGACCGCTTCAAAAACATTATATTTAATTAATATTCTTTAAATTGAAACAAATTGTTATTATTATGAAATATGAATTTAACTTATTTTTACTGATGTTTTTTTTTTTTTTTGTATTTATTTTTGTTTAACCTTATGATAATAAGTCTGTTAAGCTAAGCTTGTAGATGATTAATAAATAAATAAATAAATAAATTATTGTCGAAGCTTTTTAAGTAAATAATACAAAAAAAAATGTAATGCAAGATGTTTGAAAATAATTGATATAACTCATTACCCTTTAAACAAACTATTGTTGTAATTTATTATAGATACATATACAAGTGATGTCAATCGGGCAGACGGCCTAACTAAGCTTATACGACTTTTGTAAAAATTATTAATGAAATTTGTATACTTAGAAAAATTAATAAATCGAATCTATCTATCTATCAAGAGTTGCTCCAATCAAGAGCATTGCACTGCCCAGACTCAAGCTTTGCGCAGCGTTATTGCTTGCGGAGCTGATACATCGTGTATCAAAGTCCATGCAGTTTGAAAACACAGAAATATTCGCTTGGTCCGATTCGAGGATCAGAGGAAGTTCAGCAACCAGAACAACTTTCGTTGCAAATCGAATAACTGAGATCCAGTCTCTGACTCGGACAACTGCTTGGCACCATGTGAAAGTCAAAAAAAACCAGCTGACATTGGTTCCCGGGGAGTGTTACCAGAGGATCTCATCGATAATAAAATGTGGTGGCATGGGCCTCCATTTCTTAAAAACCTTTCGCCACCTGAAACAACGAACTAAATTTCCACCTAAACCGATTTGGAAACTAAGAAAACAAACCCACACTCCAAAATAAAACCTAATGATTTTTCATTAACAAACATTGTACACATTGTATAACTTTACACTTTCAACATCAGCTCAATTGTCCAGAACTATTCTACCCTTAACCACCTAGTACGAAGTGTTGCCATATGCGGGAAATATTTTGTTAACCTTCGATACAAAGACAATGAAAAACCACTTATAACACACCCACTGCAAGCTGAGGAACTGATCTAAGTCCAAAATTAAATAATAAGGTTTGTGCAAAAAGAAATCTTTCCTGAAGAAATTTCAAACTTAATAGCCCAACCACAATCATGCGTTCGATCGCGCCGACTTTGACATATTCAATAGAAACAATGGACTCTTACGACGCAATCTTAAATGTTACCTCAGGCTTCGTGTTTACCTCAGATCGTAAATATCGTAAGACTGAGAAACGGCAAGATGAAATTTCAACTAGAAAGTAACAACAACACCACATGAATCTAGGAAACTCTATTCCTTGCTCGATGAACCATTTGGAGCTTTTTATGAAGCGTAGCAGACTGCCTATAACCAAGTGAAGAAAAAAGTACAAAGGTGAAATCTTCGTCTATGAGATATAGGAGGGCACGGGCATAGAAGGTAAGGGGATCGATTCCATATCTTCCTCATCCATACAGCTTCTGCAAAAATCTTCTGAACACGCCAAGACGCTTTGCGTGCTTGCCTATAAAACAGTATCCAGTTATAACACCAATCATGGAGCCAGTGTGCAATCTATTTAGAGATATCAATCACTTAGACCGCTTTAAATCCATAACTGGCCAGATTTCTTTTGTTGCCAAGTGGTGGTAGTATTCCACCTAAGGTTTGTTCTCTCTAATGCATCTTGTTTCAGCACAAGTTTGTAGCGATGGGTATATCTATATCTGCCTGGCTAGGTAGAGTTGTTCCACTTTTAGTGAGTTCATCGGCCTTATGATTACCTATGATGTCCTATAATGCCCCGGCACTCAACACGAATGTTAAAATGCTGCGCCATCTCCAACAGAAATGAACGGCAATTTTGGGCTATTTTAGAGTTAGTAGAGACAGGTTCCAGAGATTTGATAGCTGCTTGACTATCCGATAAGTTGCGGATATCTGTGGTTGATGTCACGTTTAACCAAGACTTCTTTAATGGTCATTAATTTCGGCTGGAACACACTACAATGATTTGGAAGACAGAATGAGAGACCAGTTTCACCAGTTTTCGATCCGTCTGTGTATATATGAACCGATTCATCATCCAAAAAAGTCATATCCTCCCAGAGGGTTCTAAAAGGAATGATGACTTGAAAGTTTTTACCGAATTGTGGTTTTAGGATGGTGTAATCAATGTGACTTGGTAGTGGTCCGACTGAATTCAATATGATGAAATGATGATTGCCACTTGAATAATCAATTTTGCTCTACCCTGGTATACCTACGCATTTAATTTACTATTATATATTTGAAATTAATACTTAACGCTTGCCTGACTGAACAGAATGAAGACGGAGCTGCAACTGGAGTTGAAGCTGAAATACAGGTAGGTAGGTGACAAAAAGTTGAATACACACAAATTCGATGATACGAAGACAAAATGACGCAGCTGTAGATGCGCCAACTTTTAACTTTTGTAGCAGCTTTTTTGACGTTTCAAAATTGTGAGCGCAACCGAATGTTCACATGGGGGTTTTCAAAGTCTTTTTAATCTCTGTAAGTAATAAAGTAATTTTAGCTTCCAGTTAATCAATATCCATTTTAATTTTTGTTTTAATTTATTTTTTTTTGGTAAATTTAATTCGCACAGCTGACTTCAAATTTGTTTAAATGTCAGAAAGCTGTAAAGCACATTATCTGCGAGTAAGAAAATCACGTACGTGTTATATATTTCGAAAACATCAAGCAATGTGTTATAACCTTAATTGTGAACACTTCCTTGTCATTCTTTTAATGACAATTTCTATTAAGTTCTTTCTCTTTTTGTTCAAACCTCCAATCAAAAAAGTTGTGCATTCCTTAGCTACTTAAGATTAATATTTAAATAAATGATTAAGAATTTATCTGCGTGTTTCATTGAAAGATATAATAATAGTTGGCGACGAGGAAAACTCAATAAGCCTGCGTGTAAAATTAAAATCTTTATAGTAGCAAGTCTAATAAGCGAAAGCGTAATTTTTTTGTCAAATTTTTGGTAAGGTTAAGTACACGTGCAGCTCAAACGATATTAAATGGCTCCATTAGCCAGCAATATCGAACCATTTTTATCTGGTGGTAATTTTAAAGCGTACGAGGACAGGCTTCGCCAATTTTTTAAATAAATGATATCCAAGCTGAAGGTCAAACACCATTACTCATCACTGTCATCGGTGCTGAGATATATCGTCGGCTTACAGTGTAATGCAGCTAACCCCAATTTTTTTTTTTTTTGAATACAAAAATCTATCAAATCTTTTCAATTTCACTGAATTTAGTAATAACGAGTGCCTACAAATACTAACTGTAATTTTGGTTTTATTCAAGTAATGCAAACACGTTTTTAAAAATATTTGTATGTAAAAAATGCAAAATAGGAGTTAGATGCCATACACTCTAAGCCGACGATATGAGATTCTTATGTCTCAAACAGTCCCAGATCTGCCAAGTAGCAAAGACCTCGAAACCCTCATCAAACTTCTCCGAGCACATTTTGCTCCAGCCGAAAATAAAAGAGCAGAAAGGTACAAATTGTACAAGTCATGCCAAGAACCAATCGGGGAATATATAGTCCGCCTGAAGTCACTTGTGCAGTCATATCATTTTGGAGATTTTTTTGACAAAAACGCGATGAAAAAACCACCACAACTAACGCCACAGTCATCAGTGATCTTGGAAGGTACAAGTCATACATTCTGGATGATGTTTTAATTGATCGCTTTATCATCGGTCTACGCAATGATAAAATCCAGCAATGCCTACTAAATGATGATGGTAGCAGTTTCGAAAAATGTTGTCAAAAGGCTTTGAACATAGAAGCCTCCGAAAAAGCATCAAAAAATATGCAACCGCATGCTTATCATTCAATATCATCAAATTTCACGAGCCGTAATGCTAAAAAGCAGAACCACGAGCAAAAGCAACAGTCGAGTCCAAAGAATTTACATGTGGCTAACCCTAAATGGAGGAAGTCGTCTTCTCATAATGCCCAAAGTCAAGGTAGAGATAAAAAAAGATGCCACAGATGTGGTCGTGGTCATCAAGAAATTTACTGTCCAGCCAAGGAGTGGGAATGTTTTTCGTGTGGCAAATTGGGCAAGTCATTCAAAGTCGTTCACAGTATCCAAGATCAGCAGAAGCAGTCAGTGTTCAGCAAAGTTAAAATCAATGGAGTCAATGTCGAAATGGAGGTGGATACTGGGGCTACAGAGTCAGTCATGAGCGAAGGGGAGTTTAGGAAAAAATGTGTTAATTTAAATTTAGATAAGTCTCATAATAAACTTTGCACAGTTACAGGTAGTGTGATAAAAGAAATCGGTGCGGTGAAGGTTCAGGTGGCGTTTGGAGGAAGAGAGCATCAATTACAGCTGATAATTATTGAAGGTGATAAACCAATTAAGTGTATAATGGGTCCTGATTGGAGAAGCGTGTTTAGTATTGTTCCAGTTAACCAAGCAAGTTGTAGTAAAACTTTAGTTAAGGAGATTGAACAATCTTTTCCGGGTATAACTAGTACAAATCTGAATACACCTATCGTCGGGTATGAAGCCAATATCGCGTACAGTGTGTCGTATAGGTTAAGGGAAATTGTGGATAAGGAACTGGACAGGTTGGTGGGTGAAAGGATTTTAGTGTCAGTTAAGCAAAGTCGTTGGGCAAGCCCAATTGTAATAGTTACCAAGGCGAATGGGAGTATTCACATTTGTGTCGATTGTCGAGTTACCATCAACAAATGTATTGAGACAGTTCACTACAATTTTCCACAAATTGAAGCTATCGCCGATTGTAAAGTTTTTTGTGTAGTAGATTTGACGGGAGCATATCAGCAGTTGCCAATTTCAGAAAGTTCTCGTAAACTTATCGTTATTAATACTCTAAAAGGGCTATAAGTAAATAAAAATAAAAAATAAATTTGGTGGCACAACAGCTCGTAAAGAACCAAGGCCTAGTAACTTACAACTCTAAACCATTCCTGTGCACGTATTTTTTGGCAGGAATGGAGGGGCCTACAGTTTTTTGCCGAGTCCGAACGGATAGATGAGAAGCACTTATCCATGACAAGTATACTCTTGGAGAATTTGTCAGTTCTTCGCAAGAAGCAGTACCTCGCGTTTTTTTTAGGTGGCAGCGGCTGAGAATCGAACCCAGACCTTTGGCATGACAGTCCTACGCAAAAACCATCATGCCACGAGGTACTAAAAGGGCTATACATTAGATTAATTTTTGGAGTTAGTTCGGCCCCCGCTATCTTTCAGTTGGTTATGGATAGGATTTTAATAGGTTTAAAATATGTCTTTTTCTATCTAGACGATATAATAATAGGTGGAGTTGATGAAAAAGATTGTCGTACAAAATTATTTGAAGTTCTTAGTCGTCTCAATCATCATAATGTTAAAATAAATCTGGAAAAGTCAAAGTTTATACAAAATTGCGTGAGGTATCTAGGTCATTCAATTCAAAATGGAGTCTGTCCTAATGAAGACAAAGAGAATGTCATAGTAGAAGCTCCGGCTCCTAAAAATGTTGCTGAGTTACAATCGAATCTAGGACTACTTAATTATTATGGTAGATTTTTACCAAACTTAGCAACAACGTTGTCACCTTTATATAGTCTGCTGAGAAAAAATTCAGTTTTTATTTGGTCTGAGTCGTGATCAGAAGCTTTTAGGCAAAGTAAAGATCTTCTGCTTGACAATAATATTTTCGCTTTATATGATCCGCAAAAACCAATTATAGTCGCTACCGATGCCAGTCCCTATGGTGTAGGGGCTGTATTGTCACATGAGAATAAAGGTGTTGAAAAACCCGTGCTTTTCGCATCGAGTAGTTTGAGTCCGTCAGAGCGCAATTATTTTCAATTGCACAGAGAAGCTCTTGCTATCGTCTTTGCATTAAAAAAATTCCATAATAATATTTATGGTCAAGAGTTTTCGTTATATACGGATCATCAAGCTTTGAAAGAAATGTTCAATCCTAAAAAAGGCACAGCTTTAGTAGCTGCAGCTCGCCTTCAAAGATGGTCAATTTTACTCTCCATGTATAAATATGTATATTCTTACCTTCGCAGTACTCAAATGGGTCATGCAGACGCCCTTTCACGTCTTCCGCTCCCGGAAAGTTCAGACATAGAGGAGTCTCCTATTATATTTTTTCAGTCTGAAGAGCCATTGATTGATTTAAAAATAATATTAGAACACTACAAACATGATACAATACTCGTATTATGCCTTTTTATCTCAAAAGAAATAGTTTGTCTACGGATAATGGATGTTTTTTTTATGCCAACCGTATTATTATTCCCAAATGTCTTTAAGATAAAGTTTTAATCGTTCTTCACGATAACCATGCTGGTATCGTTAATATGAAGAGGCTAGCAAGATCTTATGTTTGGTGGCCATTACAAAGTAAAAGGTTGTGAAGTTTGTGACCAAACACAAAATGTCAAAAAAGAAGATGTACACGTAGATTTTTTTTAATTTCAAGGGAAAAATGTTTCTAATTTTAGTAGATTCGTACAGTAAGTTTTGTGGAATTAAAATAATGAACTCTACAAACGTCCATTCTTTACTAAGGGTTTTTAATGAAATTTTTTCCTCGTATGGTCTACCCGATAAGTTAATTTTAGATAATGGGCCACCATTCAATTTTTTTGTTTTAAGGAAATTTTGTCAGTGTAGCGGAATCCAATTGATGCATTCCCCTCCTTATCACCCTGCTTCTAATTGGTTAGCAGAACGTGGTGAACTAAGTGCTAAAAAGGTTTTAAAGCGCTTTTGTCTAGATCGTGATAACAGGTTACCAATTCAAGAACAAATTTTTAAATACTTACAGCACAGTCACAATACTAAATGCTCCTGAACCTTAAAAACGCCATCGGAAATGCTTTTCTCGTATAAACCGAAAGTTATTTTAGATAGAATTAAGAATGATAATTTGAATTTAAATTGTAATGGTAAAAATTCCGAAGCAAATATTGAAACAAATTGTAAAGTTGAGAAAATATTAACAAATCATTTTGTTTTTACGAAAGGAGAAGATATTATGTATCAATATCATTTTAAACATTTTATACGATGGATACCTGCGAAAATTGTTAAAATAATAAGTAAGCTAACTTATTGAGCAAGAATATATGATAGAATGCGCATGGTTCATCAAAATCAGTTACGTAAAAAACAATTAAGATAATATGTATCTTAATACTAAAACTTTGGGTTTGAATAATGGAAATTGTAATATAGAACCTAAGTAAGATAAAATTAAAAAAGAAGCATGTAATAATGTAAAAGAAATAATTTTGAAAGACTTAAATTCACCATTAAGAAGATCTCAAAGAGAAAAAACCTAAGTGTTCTACCTTTTCTGATTACGTTAAGCCGAAGTTGAAATAACTAATTACTTTTGTATTATGTGAAGGCATGAGCAAAAAGGGGGAAAGTTGTTATAATGGGTGATTTTTTAAGAGGTTTAGAACTTTAAAAACAAAAAAAAACACAAAAATTCGAAAAAATTAATGAAATATTTATTTAAATCGATAGTTTGAACCTTGCAATTTAATGTTTAAAGATAATTTCATGCAAATGTTGACCGCGGCTGCGTCTCAGGTAGCCCATCCGCTGAGTCCAATTTTGTCATACTCTTTCACACATATCGGCCGGTATCTCACGAATGAATGCATGGATGTTGGCTTCCAGTGCGTCAATCGAAGCGGGCTTGTCCCTATAGACATTAGCCTTGACATACCCCCACAAAAAATAATCTAATGGTGTCAAATCGCACGATCTAGGCGGCCAATTGACCGGCCCGAAACGTGAAATTAACTGTTCACCAAACTCGCCTCGCAATTGCGCCATTGTTTCGCGTACTGTGTGGCATGTGGCACCGTCTTGTTGAAACCACATATCATGCAAGTCAAGAACTTCCATTTCGGGCAAAAAAAAGTTTGTTATCATCGCTCGGTAGCGTTCACCATTGACAGTAACAATGCGATTCGCATCATCTTTGAAGAAATATGGCCCAATAATGCCGCCGGCCCATAAACCGCACCAAACAGTGGCTTTTTCGGGATGCATTGGTAGCTGTTGCAATGCTTCTGGCTGATCTTCACTCCAAATGCGGCAATTATGCTTATTTACGTACCCATTCAACCAAAAATGAGCCTCATCGCTGAACACAATTTTTCGATAAAAAAGCGGATCCTCGGCCAGCTTTCCAAGAGCCCATTCACCAAAAATTCGGCGTTGTGGTAGGTCGGCTGGCTTTAGATCTTGCACGAGCTGTATCTTAAAAGGCTTTACGCCCAAATCCTTCCGCAAAATTTTCCACGTAGTGCTGTAACAAAGGCCTAACTGCTGGGAACGGCGCCGAATCGACATTTCGCGGTCTTCTGTCACACTAGCTGATACGGCCGCAATATTTTCTTCACTACGCACAGTACGTAAACGTGTTGGTGGTTTAATGTCCAACAAAGTAAATTTGGTGCGAAATTTGGTCACAATCTTCCGAATAGACTGCTCAGAAGGTCGAGAATGCCGACCATAAAATGGAAGCAGCGCGCGATGAACATTTCGAACCGAGCACGAATTTTGATAGTAAAATTCAATAATTTGCAAGCGTTGTTCATTTGTAAGACGATCCATGGTTAAATTGCAAACCAAACTGAAGCTGTTTGACAGTGACACAAGGTACTAAACACACGTCAGCTGTCAAAACCAGTGTTGCCAAAACCAAACCAGCTAAAAAATCACCCGTTATATTTCGATAGCATAAAGCAGTGTGTTATAACCTTAATTGTGAACACTTCCGTGACATTCTTTTTATGACAATTTCTATTAAATTCTTTCTTTTTTTGTTCAAACCCCCAACCAAAAAAGTTGTGCATTCCTTAGCTACTTAAGATTATTATTTAAATAAATGATTAAGAATTTATCTACGTGTTTCATTAGAAGATATAATAGTAAGTTCAGGCAGTGTATCTACTTGGATTTGAACTCGCAACCCTCCAGTTGCGGCGAGAGCATGCAACCATAAGGCCAATTTGCATTACAGTTTACAGATCGTTGGTGTCACACATTAATCATTAAGCAGCGTCCACATTATGTTGAAATGTGTAGATCAATATCGGTGATCCAGAGAAGAGTAAGTATAGACGTGTTGATCGACAATGCCAATTAACATTTGTCGACCCGAAGCAACCCAATTCAAATCGATAACAATCAACAATGTTGTTCAACATAATCTTTAAGTATGAGGGTGTTTATCGACTACGCGCACATGCAGAAACTATTCCGTCGTCGATTCGAGCTACTTTTCAGTTTGTGTTTTGGCACAAACTGGACGATTGCCCGAAATCAGTTTTACAGTTTGTGTCATATATGGAATAATATGTAACTGCGCGGACACTCAACCAAATAGTTGCGGATATTTGAATTTTGTTCTTTCCGAAGGGGCATTATGTTCTCTGTGCGAAAGAGAGCAAATGTATCTTTTCTTTAATTTGCTGAGTAAAGGAATAGGACAGAGGCGATAATATTTTTCTTTGTATATATGAGATAGAAAAACTGAATGAACATTGTCGGTGTATTAGCTAGGTTCTTTCCGATTGCTTGTGGAGTGGCTCATGTGCGCGCTCATCGTTCAACTTGTGACTAAACTGTTTTGTTGCGGTAGCAGAAGCATGTGCGCTTATTGCAACCAACTTTACTCATTCAAGATTAAAAACAAACTGCACCCTCTGCCGGCCAGACATGTGATTTTGCTTCTAGAGCTTTCCATAGGGGAAATTTCCCATAAATTTCCCTTTCCAAAGCTTTCATTCTGACTTTTAGTATTGGAAGTTCTAAACCCCATCAAAGCTCTCCGTAGGTTGGTTTGTGTCATATATAATCCGGAATTTGGTGCTTTTTTTTCGAGAGCAGTAATAGCTTTGTATATAAAAATCATAGTACTATCTTTGTATATAAAAATCATAGTACTATCATGGCGACGATTCAAATAGTAGAACAATAGGTGTATGACGGCGCCACTATCGACTGCATTTTTAGCGTTGGAGACTTGTAAACATAGAATCATAAAGAATGGAAAATAAGTAGTCAGAACGAGAGGAAAGTATTATTTCGATTCTGGTAAGAAGTAAATGGAGTAAGAGAGAAAGTAAAATCAGCTGTTTATTAAATGTCAAATAAAAGAAAAAAATCAAAGGAAGTAAGAAAATTATTTTCGTCTCCTCTTTAAAATGACTGTTTTCTTGTTTTATTTTGGAATTTTATGCAGCCAGAGCAGCAAAGAAAGTTTTATGAAGGGGGTGAAAAAGATACCTGCGTCAGCTGTTTGCGTCGGTGCCGTGGCAACGTTGTTAAAACTTTCAAAGATTTTGTTTTTTGTCCTTGGTCAATGCGAGAAGAAAATTATACATATAGATATAATCATAGGTGTATTTTCTCTCGTTATTGAGGGTAGGTTTTGCTTTTGCAATATGCTTGTTAGGCTTTGAGGATAGTCATATAACTTTTGGTAGGTATGTATTTGTATTGAAATTTCCTTGAAAGATCTCGATGGTAGGCAAAATGTATATCTTTTGGTAGGTACACATTTTATATTTAGGTTGATATTTTGTTTGGTAGATCTGTTTTGCGAGGATGGGTAGTTATAGGTACATAAATCTTTTGTGACCTACATACCTACATAATTGTATGAAAGTTTTATATTATACTTATAGTTAATTTTTTGCTAGATTATTATTGATAGAAATGTACCTACCTATCACTTTTGATTTCGAGGATAGGTTGGAATTAATAGGTGTGTATGTACCTATGTAGGTAGGTAGGTATATTTTAATTAAAGTTTTTATGTAAATTTGGGTGGTGGGTTTAGGTAAAGGTAAACGATCTCTTTCGGTAGGTAGGTAGCTATATATTTTAATAATCAATAGTTTCAATAGGGATTCAGGTGAAATGAAGGAAATTATATTTTGGTCACAATTTGTTTCATTTGACTTGAAGCCCGCTAGTTAAAGTTGTTAATGCAAAATTGGGGGGTAGATTAAGGTATAAGAAGGTTAGTAGGCAGATATTTTTTTTTGGTACGTATATACATATATACATATAGGTACTCACCTGAGAATAATAAGGTCGTATCTCAAAACAATTAAAAATCGATGTTTTATATCATTTAAAATATATACCTACCTAGGTTTCAGCATTAAAATTAGAGCAGAAAAAGCCAGAAAATCAAGGGCGTAAGTAGGTATATCTAGGAATTTAAATCATTTTTTAGTTTATGGTCGTAGGTATGCAGGAATGTCAATTAATTTTTTTTTACTTATTAGGTTATCGGTTTTAGCTTGTTATTCAATGGGCTATACTTATTTTATATCAAAATAATTATTATAATAATAATTATTATACTATCGACAAAAAGTTGGCAATGTTTTTTTGTGCAAACAATGTTTTTTTGCGCAAACAAAATGCCAAAAAATAACCATTTTTTATTTCGGCATTTTGTCAATTTGTTTCTTTTCCCATTAAATTTTAGGATGCATGTACCTACCTAGGTATAAAAAATTGCAGTTGGTACCTTTTCTTAGTTTTTTCCTTTAGATCATTTAAGTCACAGAGATTTTGTCCAACATATAACTATGAACTAAAAGAAAATTTGTTGATCATAAATTATTTTTATGGACAAATAAACCTAAGGACTTTATTAGTATTTCTATTCAAACAAAATTTCAAATAGGACTAACTTTCCTCATAAAGTGACTTTTAAGATTTCAATGATTATTGGTAAGGTTGTTCAATTATTGAAATAAATAAAGTCTTTTTTTGTGAAAAGTTGGGCCTGTTTGAAAATTTTTTTACTAGAAATATTAACTAAGTCTTGAGCTTTATTTGTCCATCAAAATAATAAAAGATTTTGCTTTCTCAATGTCTCAAAATCAATCATTAAAATTTTAAGTGATGAGTTTAAATGATAGCTATAACTGGTGCCTTAGGACAAAGAAAAAATTGAATGAGATGTTGAGCCTATTTTTTGCTGAAAAAAAGTAAGAATAAGAAATTAAATTTCTCAAAAAGTATTTAATTAATCAACTTGAATAAAAAAATCTTTTTATGAATACCTATGTATTATATATCATTTAAAAAGTATAAATTCGTAACGCTCCTGCATATCATTTTTCGAAGATCACCGCTTAAGCAAAATTCACTGGTAAATTTTTCAATAAGCAAAAAGGATATAAATAATCAAAAAAGTAAAACTATACATTTTTTCACAAAAAAAAAAACATTCCTACTGCATGCACATTCAAACATAAAGTTTTCCCTTTTTCGAAGCTTCTATTTATTAAACAGCAACAGTTTTTAAAATATAATGCATGACGTTAAAATGTTTGTTGTTTGCTAGCAACATAACATTAATATTTACAAGAAAAGAATTTAGAAAAAAATTGACTTTTGGCCATATTTTTGGAAAATTGAACAGTGTGTTATTGCATTTCATTTCTCTCTCCTAATACACTGAGTATTCACAATGTACTCGGTGTAGTTTGGTCTGAAGGACGTGTACGCTTGTTTCAAAATAAGTGTACACTTTTCTGTGAGAGATATCATATACTGTACAGGTTTTGATAATCAGTGAATGAATAGTGTATGAAAGATTCTACAAACTATGGAATTGTTGACGGCCCCGTTGATATTTTAATAACTGTTCAAGTATTCTATCTGATTTTTTGTATATCTATAAATCTAATTGATGTCTAAATGGCCACACAAAATTATTAAGATCTGGCATATTTTCATAACTGAAAAAATTCTTCAAATGGTCTAATTCTCAGTCCATTGACGTGTCCCCTGCTCGTTTTCGAAGGCAAACATTCTTACAGTTCTCTTATTTTTGTTCAAAAACCAAAATAAACTTTTCATTATTGACGTTAGATAATATATCTTTTTATGATATAAATAAATATTTAGTACCATTATTTTATATTACAAAAAAAATCATTGAATTTTGCCCCTCGGATTTCTAATCAGTCCTCTGACCGATTGAAACAATAAAAAATATCCTTAACTTTGAAAACTATCTACTATTTTAATAAAGGCTTAGTAAAACCTTAATTATATATTTTTTTTATTTTTTTCTTACAATGCGTGCTGATTTTATCTCTTGAGGAACCAAAAATGCACACAAAATACTACTTTACTTCTTAAAGGCCACTAATACCTATATCAGACAATCATTGTCACTAAAAATCCTGGCTACCCACGGTTGAAAAAAAAATAAAAACCAACATAAATATTCGCATACACCTACCCCTTTCCACTTTACACACTCTAAATCCTACAAACTTACAACTTTTGTTGTTTTGTTTTGCATCCCTTTACTTTTCCTTCACATTCAAAAACGTAAACAAAACTAATAAGGAACCCAAAGCAAAATTGGTTAATTTCTTTATTCTGTGCTTTATTATTTCCTTCAATATATGAACATTTCTTTGCAAAAATGTATTATACCTGCTTCAGTCGTACTATCATAAATTTAGAATACATCTTTCCCATTCTATTCTATTTTTGCTTCTCACATTCTCAATTCTCCACTAAAAATAAAAAGTCTCCGCCGAAGCACGTAACAAATGTAAAAAAGATGACGCTACTATCGACAGCCACCATGATAGTACCTTTGTATATAAAAACTTTGTATATACAAATCATAGTACTATCATGGCGACGATTCAAATAGTAGAACAATAGGTCTATGACGGCGCCACTATCGACTGCATTTTTAGCGTTGGAGACTTGTAAACATAGAATCATAAAGAATGGAAAATAAGTAGTCAGAACGAGAGGAAAGTATTATTTCGATTCTGGTAAGAAGTAAATGGAGTAAGAGAGAAAGTAAAATCAGCTGTTTATTAAATGTCAAATAAAAGAAAAAAATCAAAGGAAGTAAGAAAATTATTTTCGTCTCCTCTTTAAAATGACTGTTTTCTTGTTTTATTTTGGAATTTTATGCAGCCAGAGCAGCAAAGAAAGTTTTATGAAGGGGGTGAAAGAGATACCTGCGTCAGCTGTTTGCGTCGGTGCCGTGGCAACGTTGTTAAAACTTTCAAAGATTTTGTTTTTTGTCCTTGGTCAATGCGAGAAGAAAATTATACATATAGATATAATCATAGGTGTATTTTCTCTCGTTATTGAGGGTAGGTTTTGCTTTTGCAATATGCTTGTTAGGCTTTGAGGATAGTCATATAACTTTTGGTAGGTATGTATTTGTATTGAAATTTCCTTGAAAGATCTCGATGGTAGGCAAAATGTATATCTTTTGGTAGGTACACATTTTATATTTAGGTTGATATTTTGTTTGGTAGATCTGTTTTGCGAGGATGGGTAGTTATAGGTACATAAATCTTTTGTGACCTACATACCTACATAATTGTATGAAAGTTTTATATTATACTTATAGTTAATTTTTTGCTAGATTATTATTGATAGAAATGTACCTACCTATCACTTTTGATTTCGAGGATAGGTTGGAATTAATAGGTGTGTATGTACCTATGTAGGTAGGTAGGTATATTTTAATTAAAGTTTTTATGTAAATTTGGGTGGTGGGCTTAGGTAAAGGTAAACGATCTCTTTCGGTAGGTAGGTAGCTATATATTTTAATAATCAATAGTTTCAATAGGGATTCAGGTGAAATGAAGGAAATTATATTTTGGTCACAATTTGTTTCATTTGACTTGAAGCCCGCTAGTTAAAGTTGTTAATGCAAAATTGGGGGGTAGATTAAGGTATAAGAAGGTTAGTAGGCAGATATTTTTTTTTGGTACGTATATACATATATACATATAGGTACTCACCTGAGAATAATAAGGTCGTATCTCAAAACAATTAAAAATCGATGTTTTATATCATTTAAAATATATACCTACCTAGGTTTCAGCATTAAAATTAGAGCAGAAAAAGCCAGAAAATCAAGGGCGTAAGTAGGTATATCTAGGAATTTAAATCATTTTTTAGTTTATGGTCGTAGGTATGCAGGAATGTCAATTAATTTTTTTTTACTTATTAGGTTATCGGTTTTAGCTTGTTATTCAATGGGCTATACTTATTTTATATCAAAATAATTATTATAATAATAATTATTATACTATCGACAAAAAGTTGGCAATGTTTTTTTGTGCAAACAATGTTTTTTTGCGCAAACAAAATGCCAAAAAATAACCATTTTTTATTTCGGCATTTTGTCAATTTGTTTCTTTTCCCATTAAATTTTAGGATGCATGTACCTACCTAGGTATAAAAAATTGCAGTTGGTACCTTTTCTTAGTTTTTTCCTTTAGATCATTTAAGTCACAGAGATTTTGTCCAACATATAACTATGAACTAAAAGAAAATTTGTTGATCATAAATTATTTTTATGGACAAATAAACCTAAGGACTTTATTAGTATTTCTATTCAAACAAAATTTCAAATAGGACTAACTTTCCTCATAAAGTGACTTTTAAGATTTCAATGATTATTGGTAAGGTTGTTCAATTATTGAAATAAATAAAGTCTTTTTTTGTGAAAAGTTGGGCCTGTTTGAAAATTTTTTTACTAGAAATATTAACTAAGTCTTGAGCTTTATTTGTCCATCAAAATAATAAAAGATTTTGCTTTCTCAATGTCTCAAAATCAATCATTAAAATTTTAAGTGATGAGTTTAAATGATAGCTATAACTGGTGCCTTAGGACAAAGAAAAAATTGAATGAGATGTTGAGCCTATTTTTTGCTGAAAAAAAGTAAGAATAAGAAATTAAATTTCTCAAAAAGTATTTAATTAATCAACTTGAATAAAAAAATCTTTTTATGAATACCTATGTATTATATATCATTTAAAAAGTATAAATTCGTAACGCTCCTGCATATCATTTTTCGAAGATCACCGCTTAAGCAAAATTCACTGGTAAATTTTTCAATAAGCAAAAAGGATATAAATAATCAAAAAAGTAAAACTATACATTTTTTCACAAAAAAAAAAAACATTCCTACTGCATGCACATTCAAACATAAAGTTTTCCCTTTTTCGAAGCTTCTATTTATTAAACAGCAACAGTTTTTAAAATATAATGCATGACGTTAAAATGTTTGTTGTTTGCTAGCAACATAACATTAATATTTACAAGAAAAGAATTTAGAAAAAAATTGACTTTTGGCCATATTTTTGGAAAATTGAACAGTGTGTTATTGCATTTCATTTCTCTCTCCTAATACACTGAGTATTCACAATGTACTCGGTGTAGTTTGGTCTGAAGGACGTGTACGCTTGTTTCAAAATAAGTGTACACTTTTCTGTGAGAGATATCATATACTGTACAGGTTTTGATAATCAGTGAATGAATAGTGTATGAAAGATTCTACAAACTATGGAATTGTTGACGGCCCCGTTGATATTTTAATAACTGTTCAAGTATTCTATCTGATTTTTTGTATATCTATAAATCTAATTGATGTCTAAATGGCCACACAAAATTATTAAGATCTGGCATATTTTCATAACTGAAAAAATTCTTCAAATGGTCTAATTCTCAGTCCATTGACGTGTCCCCTGCTCGTTTTCGAAGGCAAACATTCTTACAGTTCTCTTATTTTTGTTCAAAAACCAAAATAAACTTTTCATTATTGACGTTAGATAATATATCTTTTTATGATATAAATAAATATTTAGTACCATTATTTTATATTACAAAAAAAATCATTGAATTTTGCCCCTCGGATTTCTAATCAGTCCTCTGACCGATTGAAACAATAAAAAATATCCTTAACTTTGAAAACTATCTACTATTTTAATAAAGGCTTAGTAAAACCTTAATTATATATTTTTTTTTATTTTTTTCTTACAATGCGTGCTGATTTTATCTCTTGAGGAACCAAAAATGCACACAAAATACTACTTTACTTCTTAAAGGCCACTAATACCTATATCAGACAATCATTGTCACTAAAAATCCTGGCTACCCACGGTTGAAAAAAAAATAAAAACCAACATAAATATTCGCATACACCTACCCCTTTCCACTTTACACACTCTAAATCCAACAAACTTACAACTTTTGTTGTTTTGTTTTGCATCCCTTTACTTTTCCTTCACATTCAAAAACGTAAACAAAACTAATAAGGAACCCAAAGCAAAATTGGTTAATTTCTTTATTCTGTGCTTTATTATTTCCTTCAATATATGAACATTTCTTTGCAAAAATGTATTATACCTGCTTCAGTCGTACTATCATAAATTTAGAATACATCTTTCCCATTCTATTCTATTTTTGCTTCTCACATTCTCAATTCTCCACTAAAAATAAAAAGTCTCCGCCGAAGCACGTAACAAATGTAAAAAAGATGACGCTACTATCGACAGCCACCATGATAGTACTATGATTTTTATATACAAAGATAAAAATCATAGTACTATCATGGTGGCTATCGACAGCCACCATGATAGTACTATGATTTTTATATACAAAGATAAAAATCATAGTACTATCATGGTGGCTGTCGATAGTAGCGTCATCTTTTTTACATTTGTTACGTGCTTCGGCGGAGACTTTTTATTTTTAGTGGAGAATTGAGAATGTGAGAAGCAAAAATAGAATAGAATGGGAAAGATGTATTCTAAATTTATGATAGTACGACTGAAGCAGGTATAATACATTTTTGCAAAGAAATGTTCATATATTGAAGGAAATAATAAAGCACAGAATAAAGAAATTAACCAATTTTGCTTTGGGTTCCTTATTAGTTTTGTTTACGTTTTTGAATGTGAAGGAAAAGTAAAGGGATGCAAAACAAAACAACAAAAGTTGTAAGTTTGTAGGATTTAGAGTGTGTAAAGTGGAAAGGGGTAGGTGTATGCGAATATTTATGTTGGTTTTTATTTTTTTTTCAACCGTGGGTAGCCAGGATTTTTAGTGACAATGATTGTCTGATATAGGTATTAGTGGCCTTTAAGAAGTAAAGTAGTATTTTGTGTGCATTTTTGGTTCCTCAAGAGATAAAATCAGCACGCATTGTAAGAAAAAAATAAAAAAAAATATATAATTAAGGTTTTACTAAGCCTTTATTAAAATAGTAGATAGTTTTCAAAGTTAAGGATATTTTTTATTGTTTCAATCGGTCAGAGGACTGATTAGAAATCCGAGGGGCAAAATTCAATGATTTTTTTTGTAATATAAAATAATGGTACTAAATATTTATTTATATCATAAAAAGATATATTATCTAACGTCAATAATGAAAAGTTTATTTTGGTTTTTGAACAAAAATAAGAGAACTGTAAGAATGTTTGCCTTCGAAAACGAGCAGGGGACACGTCAATGGACTGAGAATTAGACCATTTGAAGAATTTTTTCAGTTATGAAAATATGCCAGATCTTAATAATTTTGTGTGGCCATTTAGACATCAATTAGATTTATAGATATACAAAAAATCAGATAGAATACTTGAACAGTTATTAAAATATCAACGGGGCCGTCAACAATTCCATAGTTTGTAGAATCTTTCATACACTATTCATTCACTGATTATCAAAACCTGTACAGTATATGATATCTCTCACAGAAAAGTGTACACTTATTTTGAAACAAGCGTACACGTCCTTCAGACCAAACTACACCGAGTACATTGTGAATACTCAGTGTATTAGGAGAGAGAAATGAAATGCAATAACACACTGTTCAATTTTCCAAAAATATGGCCAAAAGTCAATTTTTTTCTAAATTCTTTTCTTGTAAATATTAATGTTATGTTGCTAGCAAACAACAAACATTTTAACGTCATGCATTATATTTTAAAAACTGTTGCTGTTTAATAAATAGAAGCTTCGAAAAAGGGAAAACTTTATGTTTGAATGTGCATGCAGTAGGAATGTTTTTTTTTTTGTGAAAAAATGTATAGTTTTACTTTTTTGATTATTTATATCCTTTTTGCTTATTGAAAAATTTACCAGTGAATTTTGCTTAAGCGGTGATCTTCGAAAAATGATATGCAGGAGCGTTACGAATTTATACTTTTTAAATGATATATAATACATAGGTATTCATAAAAAGATTTTTTTATTCAAGTTGATTAATTAAATACTTTTTGAGAAATTTAATTTCTTATTCTTACTTTTTTTCAGCAAAAAATAGGCTCAACATCTCATTCAATTTTTTCTTTGTCCTAAGGCACCAGTTATAGCTATCATTTAAACTCATCACTTAAAATTTTAATGATTGATTTTGAGACATTGAGAAAGCAAAATCTTTTATTATTTTGATGGACAAATAAAGCTCAAGACTTAGTTAATATTTCTAGTAAAAAAATTTTCAAACAGGCCCAACTTTTCACAAAAAAAGACTTTATTTATTTCAATAATTGAACAACCTTACCAATAATCATTGAAATCTTAAAAGTCACTTTATGAGGAAAGTTAGTCCTATTTGAAATTTTGTTTGAATAGAAATACTAATAAAGTCCTTAGGTTTATTTGTCCATAAAAATAATTTATGATCAACAAATTTTCTTTTAGTTCATAGTTATATGTTGGACAAAATCTCTGTGACTTAAATGATCTAAAGGAAAAAACTAAGAAAAGGTACCAACTGCAATTTTTTATACCTAGGTAGGTACATGCATCCTAAAATTTAATGGGAAAAGAAACAAATTGACAAAATGCCGAAATAAAAAATGGTTATTTTTTGGCATTTTGTTTGCGCAAAAAAACATTGTTTGCACAAAAAAACATTGCCAACTTTTTGTCGATAGTATAATAATTATTATTATAATAATTATTTTGATATAAAATAAGTATAGCCCATTGAATAACAAGCTAAAACCGATAACCTAATAAGTAAAAAAAAATTAATTGACATTCCTGCATACCTACGACCATAAACTAAAAAATGATTTAAATTCCTAGATATACCTACTTACGCCCTTGATTTTCTGGCTTTTTCTGCTCTAATTTTAATGCTGAAACCTAGGTAGGTATATATTTTAAATGATATAAAACATCGATTTTTAATTGTTTTGAGATACGACCTTATTATTCTCAGGTGAGTACCTATATGTATATATGTATATACGTACCAAAAAAAAATATCTGCCTACTAACCTTCTTATACCTTAATCTACCCCCCAATTTTGCATTAACAACTTTAACTAGCGGGCTTCAAGTCAAATGAAACAAATTGTGACCAAAATATAATTTCCTTCATTTCACCTGAATCCCTATTGAAACTATTGATTATTAAAATATATAGCTACCTACCTACCGAAAGAGATCGTTTACCTTTACCTAAGCCCACCACCCAAATTTACATAAAAACTTTAATTAAAATATACCTACCTACCTACATAGGTACATACACACCTATTAATTCCAACCTATCCTCGAAATCAAAAGTGATAGGTAGGTACATTTCTATCAATAATAATCTAGCAAAAAATTAACTATAAGTATAATATAAAACTTTCATACAATTATGTAGGTATGTAGGTCACAAAAGATTTATGTACCTATAACTACCCATCCTCGCAAAACAGATCTACCAAACAAAATATCAACCTAAATATAAAATGTGTACCTACCAAAAGATATACATTTTGCCTACCATCGAGATCTTTCAAGGAAATTTCAATACAAATACATACCTACCAAAAGTTATATGACTATCCTCAAAGCCTAACAAGCATATTGCAAAAGCAAAACCTACCCTCAATAACGAGAGAAAATACACCTATGATTATATCTATATGTATAATTTTCTTCTCGCATTGACCAAGGACAAAAAACAAAATCTTTGAAAGTTTTAACAACGTTGCCACGGCACCGACGCAAACAGCTGACGCAGGTATCTCTTTCACCCCCTTCATAAAACTTTCTTTGCTGCTCTGGCTGCATAAAATTCCAAAATAAAACAAGAAAACAGTCATTTTAAAGAGGAGACGAAAATAATTTTCTTACTTCCTTTGATTTTTTTCTTTTATTTGACATTTAATAAACAGCTGATTTTACTTTCTCTCTTACTCCATTTACTTCTTACCAGAATCGAAATAATACTTTCCTCTCGTTCTGACTACTTATTTTCCATTCTTTATGATTCTATGTTTACAAGTCTCCAACGCTAAAAATGCAGTCGATAGTGGCGCCGTCATAGACCTATTGTTCTACTATTTGAATCGTCGCCATGATAGTACTATGATTTGTATATACAAAGTTTTTATATACAAAGGTACTATCATGGTGGCTGTCGATAGTAGCGTCATCTTTTTTACATTTGTTACGTGCTTCGGCGGAGACTTTTTATTTTTAGTGGAGAATTGAGAATGTGAGAAGCAAAAATAGAATAGAATGGGAAAGATGTATTCTAAATTTATGATAGTACGACTGAAGCAGGTATAATACATTTTTGCAAAGAAATGTTCATATATTGAAGGAAATAATAAAGCACAGAATAAAGAAATTAACCAATTTTGCTTTGGGTTCCTTATTAGTTTTGTTTACGTTTTTGAATGTGAAGGAAAAGTAAAGGGATGCAAAACAAAACAACAAAAGTTGTAAGTTTGTAGGATTTAGAGTGTGTAAAGTGGAAAGGGGTAGGTGTATGCGAATATTTATGTTGGTTTTTATTTTTTTTTCAACCGTGGGTAGCCAGGATTTTTAGTGACAATGATTGTCTGATATAGGTATTAGTGGCCTTTAAGAAGTAAAGTAGTATTTTGTGTGCATTTTTGGTTCCTCAAGAGATAAAATCAGCACGCATTGTAAGAAAAAAATAAAAAAAATATATAATTAAGGTTTTACTAAGCCTTTATTAAAATAGTAGATAGTTTTCAAAGTTAAGGATATTTTTTATTGTTTCAATCGGTCAGAGGACTGATTAGAAATCCGAGGGGCAAAATTCAATGATTTTTTTTGTAATATAAAATAATGGTACTAAATATTTATTTATATCATAAAAAGATATATTATCTAACGTCAATAATGAAAAGTTTATTTTGGTTTTTGAACAAAAATAAGAGAACTGTAAGAATGTTTGCCTTCGAAAACGAGCAGGGGACACGTCAATGGACTGAGAATTAGACCATTTGAAGAATTTTTTCAGTTATGAAAATATGCCAGATCTTAATAATTTTGTGTGGCCATTTAGACATCAATTAGATTTATAGATATACAAAAAATCAGATAGAATACTTGAACAGTTATTAAAATATCAACGGGGCCGTCAACAATTCCATAGTTTGTAGAATCTTTCATACACTATTCATTCACTGATTATCAAAACCTGTACAGTATATGATATCTCTCACAGAAAAGTGTACACTTATTTTGAAACAAGCGTACACGTCCTTCAGACCAAACTACACCGAGTACATTGTGAATACTCAGTGTATTAGGAGAGAGAAATGAAATGCAATAACACACTGTTCAATTTTCCAAAAATATGGCCAAAAGTCAATTTTTTTCTAAATTCTTTTCTTGTAAATATTAATGTTATGTTGCTAGCAAACAACAAACATTTTAACGTCATGCATTATATTTTAAAAACTGTTGCTGTTTAATAAATAGAAGCTTCGAAAAAGGGAAAACTTTATGTTTGAATGTGCATGCAGTAGGAATGTTTTTTTTTTTTTGTGAAAAAATGTATAGTTTTACTTTTTTGATTATTTATATCCTTTTTGCTTATGGAAAAATTTACCAGTGAATTTTGCTTAAGCGGTGATCTTCGAAAAATGATATGCAGGAGCGTTACGAATTTATACTTTTTAAATGATATATAATACATAGGTATTCATAAAAAGATTTTTTTTATTCAAGTTGATTAATTAAATACTTTTTGAGAAATTTAATTTCTTATTCTTACTTTTTTTCAGCAAAAAATAGGCTCAACATCTCATTCAATTTTTTCTTTGTCCTAAGGCACCAGTTATAGCTATCATTTAAACTCATCACTTAAAATTTTAATGATTGATTTTGAGACATTGAGAAAGCAAAATCTTTTATTATTTTGATGGACAAATAAAGCTCAAGACTTAGTTAATATTTCTAGTAAAAAAATTTTCAAACAGGCCCAACTTTTCACAAAAAAAGACTTTATTTATTTCAATAATTGAACAACCTTACCAATAATCATTGAAATCTTAAAAGTCACTTTATGAGGAAAGTTAGTCCTATTTGAAATTTTGTTTGAATAGAAATACTAATAAAGTCCTTAGGTTTATTTGTCCATAAAAATAATTTATGATCAACAAATTTTCTTTTAGTTCATAGTTATATGTTGGACAAAATCTCTGTGACTTAAATGATCTAAAGGAAAAAACTAAGAAAAGGTACCAACTGCAATTTTTTATACCTAGGTAGGTACATGCATCCTAAAATTTAATGGGAAAAGAAACAAATTGACAAAATGCCGAAATAAAAAATGGTTATTTTTTGGCATTTTGTTTGCGCAAAAAAACATTGTTTGCACAAAAAAACATTGCCAACTTTTTGTCGATAGTATAATAATTATTATTATAATAATTATTTTGATATAAAATAAGTATAGCCCATTGAATAACAAGCTAAAACCGATAACCTAATAAGTAAAAAAAAATTAATTGACATTCCTGCATACCTACGACCATAAACTAAAAAATGATTTAAATTCCTAGATATACCTACTTACGCCCTTGATTTTCTGGCTTTTTCTGCTCTAATTTTAATGCTGAAACCTAGGTAGGTATATATTTTAAATGATATAAAACATCGATTTTTAATTGTTTTGAGATACGACCTTATTATTCTCAGGTGAGTACCTATATGTATATATGTATATACGTACCAAAAAAAAATATCTGCCTACTAACCTTCTTATACCTTAATCTACCCCCCAATTTTGCATTAACAACTTTAACTAGCGGGCTTCAAGTCAAATGAAACAAATTGTGACCAAAATATAATTTCCTTCATTTCACCTGAATCCCTATTGAAACTATTGATTATTAAAATATATAGCTACCTACCTACCGAAAGAGATCGTTTACCTTTACCTAAACCCACCACCCAAATTTACATAAAAACTTTAATTAAAATATACCTACCTACCTACATAGGTACATACACACCTATTAATTCCAACCTATCCTCGAAATCAAAAGTGATAGGTAGGTACATTTCTATCAATAATAATCTAGCAAAAAATTAACTATAAGTATAATATAAAACTTTCATACAATTATGTAGGTATGTAGGTCACAAAAGATTTATGTACCTATAACTACCCATCCTCGCAAAACAGATCTACCAAACAAAATATCAACCTAAATATAAAATGTGTACCTACCAAAAGATATACATTTTGCCTACCATCGAGATCTTTCAAGGAAATTTCAATACAAATACATACCTACCAAAAGTTATATGACTATCCTCAAAGCCTAACAAGCATATTGCAAAAGCAAAACCTACCCTCAATAACGAGAGAAAATACACCTATGATTATATCTATATGTATAATTTTCTTCTCGCATTGACCAAGGACAAAAAACAAAATCTTTGAAAGTTTTAACAACGTTGCCACGGCACCGACGCAAACAGCTGACTCAGGTATCTCTTTCACCCCCTTCATAAAACTTTCTTTGCTGCTCTGGCTGCATAAAATTCCAAAATAAAACAAGAAAACAGTCATTTTAAAGAGGAGACGAAAATAATTTTCTTACTTCCTTTGATTTTTTTCTTTTATTTGACATTTAATAAACAGCTGATTTTACTTTCTCTCTTACTCCATTTACTTCTTACCAGAATCGAAATAATACTTTCCTCTCGTTCTGACTACTTATTTTCCATTCTATATGATTCTATGTTTACAAGTCTCCAACGCTAAAAATGCAGTCGATAGTGGCGCCGTCATACACCTATTGTTCTACTATTTGAATCGTCGCCATGATAGTACTATGATTTTTATATACAAAGGTAATAGTTCAAATGTGAGAGTCGTTACACTGCCCCCTCCTTAAGATTGATCGTCCCGAGCAAATCTATCACATCCTTCACCATTATAACGGTGTAAACGGTCACTGTGAATTATTTTCATTTTGCCCCAAAGTCCTCTCTGAATGCGGTAGACGACATCGTTTATTCGTGTTACAACAGTGTACGGGCCTTCCAAGTTTTGTTGAAGTTTTGGTGAAAATCCCTTCCGATGGTGGGGATTATAAAACCCCACTAGGTCTCCCGTTTGCGATTGTTGTTGCTTTTGTGTCGTTTCGTGTTTTCATCTGATCACTTGATAGCTTTATATCTGCCCTTGTCCTTATTATGTTCTTAACTAAATGAAAAGACAGACTAACAATTTAATTAAGGCTATGCAGCTTTTAGCATGTGGTTGCTATGGCAGTGAGAACAGAAGAGAGCGATATATCAAAAGTGATCTTAATATAAACTAACTGCTGTAGATTACATAGAACGTAGAGTTAACATAGGAGGTAGATTTTACATAGTAATGTGTAACCTGAATATAACATAGTTAATAGATATTCCAAAGTAGTGTAGAATGAGTATAATATTAATCAGCTATATAACAGTCCTTTCGTGAATGTCAACAAGCTTTTCTTTTAGGTTTTCCACGTAGTCGTTAATTTCTTGGGATTCATTACCATAACATTCTTATTGGATATCATTTGGCAGTAGTGTGTTCCTGCGTTAGATTTCTGATGGTGTATTTCTTGTAGAGATGTACTGCACATCGATAGGCCATCAAGAATAATAAAATATGCCGATCCCAGTCTCGTTGGTTGTCGCTTACCACTTTGGAAAGGTGTTCTTTAAGGGTCCTGTTAAATCGTTCAACCATTCCATCAGATTGTGGATGAAGCGGTGTTATCCTCATTTTGTTAATGCCAAGGAACGCACTAACTTCTTGATCTTGGACTCGAAGTTCCTTCCCTGATCTGAATGAAGTTTCATAGGTACACCAAACCTGTTCACCCAATTGTAGACAATGTAGACACAATCTGATCTGCGACTGTTTTGTTTTCTGGATTTGGGATGGCAAATGCCTCGGGCCACTTGTAACGGTTTCAACACTCGGTTTTTGGAATAGGTCCCGCAACGTCTATTGCAATCCTCGTGCCTACGTAAAACTGCTGCATTTTACTCTAGATTTTTTTGCCTGGTCCCTTGCTTGCAGCACAAGTATCACATTTTCCGCACCATTTTTCAACATCTTCTCTTGCATGTAGCCAGTAGAATCGCAGTCCTTAGTTGTTCATTACTCCAACCGTAAATGGGATCGATTCTTAATCGCTGGGTGGCAGCTACCTCCTCCCTTCTCCTCTTTTTGACGTGTGCAGTGCTTGCAGTCCGTCTGAAACAAGGCATCTGCGTTTGAGTGCAACCTTCCTCTTCGATGTTGAATTTGTTAGTGGTATGTCTGCAATATCTCGATCCACCTTGCCACTTGAATTCTGGATTTTTGAAGTTCAAGAGCCAATTGAGTGCATCATGGTCTGTTCGAAGAAGGAAGGAATAGATGTACCTTTGGAAGTGTTTTTTAGCTGATATTAGAGCAAGAAGTTCTCTTCTGCATCGATGATGAAAAGTTTTCCTGATGGTGTTGGATAGGCCAAAGCTAATGTATTGCATAGGCGCTGCTTAAGTTCCTGAAAGCTTTTCTCGCACTCACTTGACCATTTGAATTGTTTGCCTTTCTCTGTTAGCTGTTGCAAACTTTTTGCGACCCCAGAAAAATCCTTCATAAATCGATGATAGTACGTGACTAGACCAAGAAAGCTCCAGAGTTGATGTTTATCCTGTTGTGTTGGCCAATTCTTTACGGTGTCTACTTATTCCGGATCAGTCTTCACTCTTTGGGAAGAGATGATATGTCCCAAGTATTTTACCTCAGACTTGTAAAATTCGTAATTGTTTGGATTCAATTTCAATTTTGCTTCTCGAAGTCTCTGGAACACGGCCTTAAGATTTCCAAGTAAGTCCTTGTTAAATGCACTCCATCAATGGCTCAAACGTCGCCGGAGTATTGCACAGTCTAAAAGGCATTACTTTTAACTGCCACAGACCATTTCCTGTGGAGAAAGCCGTCTTTTCCCGATCTTCTGGATGGGTTTCTACCTGCCAATAGCCACTCTTCAAGTCCAATGTTGAGAACCATTCAGCTCCTTCCATTGCATCTAAAGTATCACTGATTCTTGACAGAGGGTAGCTGTCTTTCTTTGTAACATCGTTCAGCCTCCAATAGTCCACACAGAATCGAGTACTTCCATCCTCCTTTTTGATTTGGGGATGCCTAATGACTTTTAGAATTTTCAATTAGCCCATCTTTCTTCATCGTTGATATTATCTCTTCAACTTCGGCTTGTTTGGCTAACGGGAGACTCCTCGCTGGTTGTCGAATCGGCTTTGCGTCTTCTGTGTCGTTTTGATGCTGCACCAGTTGTGTTTGACTATACTGCCTACTAGGTGAAGAGAGTATATCAGCGTACTCGTGAAGGAGGCTTTCAGCAACACCCAGCTGTCGTTTACTTAATTTAAATAACTTTAAAATTGTTTGTCTTCATAGAGTTCAATTTTCGGGGGTCCACAAATTTTTGAGTGTCCACTTCTGTGTTCTTAGTTATTGCGGACACTGATTCACACTTCCCAACAGCTTCTCCTTTTCCAAACTTGACTTCGTAAGGTGTGATGTTTAGTATCCGTATGGGCACCATATTGTTGTAAGGTGCCACAATAGTCTTCCCTAGGAAGACTTAATTTACATGACTTTAAAATTGTTTGTCTTCATAGAGTTCAATTTTCGGGGGTCCACAAATTTTTGAGTGTTCACTTCGGTGTTCTTAGTTATTGCGGACACTGATTCACACTTCCCAACAGCTTTACCCTTTTCCAAACTTGACTTCGTAAGGTGTGATGTTTAGTATCCGTACGGGCACCATATTGTTGTAAGGTGCCACAATAGTCTTCCCTAGGATGATGTTTTGGGAAGACTGCTCAGAGTCTGGCTCCACCATAAGGTATCGATGGCTACCCAAGTCACCCTTTATTTTTGTCGAGGCGACCACTTCCGAAGAAGGTGGTCGGCATATATCTTCCTTTATGACAGTCTTCAGAGTTGGTGTGGTTTCATTTTTATAAACCATGATTCCTCTGAATCTCAACATTTCGGTACGTAAGAACTTGCTTCCCGATATCAAGGATTACTCCGTGCTCTTTCATAAAGTTGTTTCCAACTAAGTACTCGTCACATAAATCTGCTACCAGAAATAGATGTGAAAACTCCAGTTCTGCCGAACGGATCGTAAGAAGAACCTCCCCATAAACTCTGGCTGCCTCTCCTGTTGCAGTTTTCAGACGGTAGGCATTGGTAATATGCAGCTATGTCATCTTCACCAAGTTTTTTCGAACAAAGGAGGCAGTGGCTCCGGTTTTTATCGCAGCCACTTGTTTCTTGCCGTTTAATGTTGCCTGCACAGTCAGACTTTTACTGTTCCGTTTAGTCTGCAAGACCTGAATAGTGAGCAGCAGTTCCTCTAAGGGCACGTGTCAGAGCTGTGATGCGTTTTTATTTCCAGCTGTGGTAGGTCAGCGGGGTCTAGGGTCAAACCGTGGAAAGTGAAAACTCGGTGTGTAGAGAGTTCAGAACTCCGGATAATACAATGTTTATGGAATGGATTTTTATTCATAAACAGAGTATTTGATATAAGTTTACAATTTTGTATTTCTGAAATTATAAGTTAACACGGTATTTCATATATCGGGCAATAGTTATTACTTCCTACCATTATGGCTAATTTACAATGATGCGTTTGCATTTGCAATGTGTTTGTTCTAATTAAGAAGCATTGCGGACGCATCGAGAAAAAACGAGCACAAAATTTAACCGTTTTTACTACACAAGATGGGCACATGCCTAAATTGAAAATCGAAATGTAACGAACGCTCAACGCGTCATCATGAACATTAAACAGAAATTCCTTTGCCTGAATATTTGCGTTGACAGACAAATCTTTCAACGCAACGCCCAACGCGGCATTGTAACACGTTATTTCATAACTATATAGATTGCGGGACGAATTCCCTAGTCTTGACGATTGCTAAAGACGACGACGGTTGGGGCATACTCCCTAGTCTTAATAGCAATGACAAAACAAAACTAATATACAAGGAGCACAGGGATGGATTCCCTAGTCTTGTCTGATGCTAAAGACGATGACGGTTGGGACCTACTCCCTAGTATTAATAGCGATGAAAAAACAAGAACAACGAAGGCAGGCGATGGGATGAATTCCCTATTTTTGTCTGATGCTTCAGACGACAACGGTTGGGACGTATTCCTCAGTCTTAATAGCAATGACAAAACAAGAAAACCGAAGGCAGGCGGTGGGAATAGTCTTGTGTGATGATAAAGATGGCGATGGTTGGGACGTATTCCCTTGTCTTAAAACAATGGCAAAAAGAAAGAACAACGAAGGTAAGCGGTGAGAAATTAAATGAACAGGGAGAGGAGAGACTTAAACGGCGGAAACCAAATAGTATTGAAGCTACTACCTGGTCTTGACAACAAGCAGTTCACTTCGTTATTAGTATTTTTTATAATAATAGTTAATAGGTTGGGATGGTTCTTTACCGTGTACACTAGATTGGCACGACACACTGATTGTTGATGAATTTCCAACTCTTACTTCTTGATTCTGCGTGAATTGTAAAAACCACGAATGAAATTCATTTGTTGACGTCGTCAACAACTAGTGTGTGTCCTCTTTTTGAAATCTGCGTGGGCGCCTCGAAGGTATGAAAAGACTGATGTTACTTCGACGCTGACGTCGCAGATCACGGTAAATGTGTGTCTTCTTCTGAAGTTATTATTATTGTGGAATCTCGGCCATTTGCGTTCTTGACTATTTGGTCCAGTGCCTGGGAGATAAAAAGGTGTAACTTCGTTATAGAGCTATATACTTGTTTTCCTCGTCCCTGCCATTTATTTCTGCAGCAGCCTCAAACTACTTTTTGTAGATTGACCAAGAAATTTGTCCATCAAAGGTTGGTAGAAGCATTTCTTTTCTCTTTTGACAGTCACCAGAGCTTTCTCGAACCTTCATTTTCCTTACTTTATCCAATTCCTGTGTAATGCATTCGATTTGGTCTTCGAACTTTACTTCTATTGTCGACAATTGTTTATCGACCGTCGAAAATTGTTTATTGACAGTCGAAAATTGTTTACCTACACGCTCGTCAAGGGCAATAATTCTTTTGTTCATTGTGTTATTGTTGGCTTTGTTGTTCTAGATGATTCTTTTTTACTGGATTTTGTTGCTCGCATCTTTCAAGAAGATTCTTTTGTTCATTTCTTCAAATGTGGCGAGCAGCTGAGACAGCATACTGCTCATGTCCTATGGTCTCACTTGTTTTTGCTCTTCCTCCATTTCAATGTCGATTATCAACGTGTCTGGGTTTTCTCCACGTCTTCTTATAACTTCCTGCAGGCGAATTAAAAGATCATTCTTTGTTCCAGCAGTAGGAAGACCTCACTTGTTCAGTTCTGCCTTAAGTTCAACTAAATTCAAATCATAGAGTTTTACCCATTGTCTTTTCTTATTTTTACTTTCACAGTCACGGTCAATTTTTGTAATTATTGTCTTTTAAAGCGCAATAAATTATCTAAACACCAATAAATTAAGTTTCATTCCACTTTTAACGCCAATGTAATATCTTACTTTATTTAAACTTCCACTTATTTATTTCGTAGATCAAAACACTTTACTTTCATACTGAAATTAAATCACCAATTTTACTTTTCACTTTTATTACAACCAACTTTACTTATTCACGATTAAAATTAGACTGTCCCCACTGCCGTCCAAACGTGTCCTTTTATAACCATTTCACAGGTTCCCGACTTTGCTTGAAGGTTCTAGTATTTGCTTCTAGAACTTTCCATAAGGGAAATTTCCGATAAATTTCCCTTTCCAAAGCTTTCATTTTGACAGATGTATGAACAAAACTATTTGCTAATTGGTATAATATTTTGGTGAATTTTAGTGTGAACAAATGTTTTTGTTTAACAACGAGACGTATGTCATTGGAAAGGTATTCTTATGCACAATAGTTGGTAAGGCAGCTTATTTCAAATCACTGTATGAAAAAAGTCATTATAACCTACTCCACTTTTTTTTTTACAAAAATTCACCAAAACAGCGAATAACTCTTTTTATTGGTATTTGTTAGACCAGTTTTCATAGATTTTCTCCATACTGAAATGCACAAGCACAAAACCTTGGTTAGCGAATAGCTTTTTCACACAGTGATTTGAAATAAGCTGCTAATGTAGTGATTATTGTAGCACATGCGAACACCTTTCCAACGACAAACGTCACGTTGTTTTTGGTTCCTAGACCATCTTCCATACATTTTTGCCGATTGTCCTTTAACAGGAATTATTTGTTTTATTTGGAATAAATAATGCGTTACCTTAAATGCAACATTGATCTTATCAAGGACATAGTACATAGTTTACAAAATTGAACTGAAACTCGCAGCGGCTTCCAAAATTTAATTTTAATTTTGGTGGGGGCAAAAACCCCCATTTATTCGGCTTAATACAAGCTAATTCTTAATCTAACTTAAAAACTAAGAACTTAAGCTAACGTTAGTGAGGGGGAGGGCGTTTCAGAAGCTGGAGTTTTAAGGAAGGAGTACTGAGGTTAAAGTCGAAGGAGGACAAATTCGAGTTAACACCCCGCAGCATGCGAGAGATAGGTTCGTTAGAGCCATAACAGGTTCGGTGGGTGGGTATGTAAAAGAGACGAGTGGTACGCGTATTACGAGGGTTAGTATTAAAAGAGACAGAGTTGTAGAGCGACATGCAGTCAACGGAACCAGAGAGTAGTCGATGAATGAAGAGAATGTCTGATATATCTCTTCGTTCCTCCAACGAGTTCAGGTTGATTAGTTTAAGGCGGTCTAAATAGGGAGGCAGAATAAAAGGATTATTCCATGATAGACCCCGAAGAGCAAAGCGTAGGAAACGACGCTGGTTGCTCTCGATTCTGGATATATGTGTAAGTTGGTAAGGGGACCAAACTTGAGACGCGTATTCTAGGAGTGGACGAACGAATGATATGTATAAGGACGGGGTAACGTAGGGATTGGAGAATTCTTTAGACCATCTTTTGATGAATCCTAGTGCTGAGTTTGCTTTGAGAATGATATCGTCTATGTGAGAAATAAAATTAAGCTCAGGGTCACATAAAATGCCAAGGTCTCGAATGTTATCGACGGAGGGTATGGGTTGATTATGGATCAGGTAGAGACGGGGAGGAGATTTTATGCGTTTGCGTGAAAAAGTGATTGATTGACACTTCGCGACGTTTAGCTCTAGGCAATTTTTTAGACACCATACTGAAAAATTGTCAAGATCTTGTTGAATAAGAGAAGAGTCATGTCTTGAGGAAATGGTCTTGAAAAACTTGGTATCATCGGCGTACAGAGAAATAGAAGAATGTTTGATGATTCTTTCGATATCGTTTATAGCAAGAATGAATAAAAGTGGGCCCAGGTGGCTTCCTTGGGGAACCCCAGATGTAGCTAAGAAAGGACTAGAGGTGGCAGATCTAAAACGAACGCTGTAAAAACGGTTTTCAAGGTAAGAAGAAATCCATTGTAACAAAGAGGGTTCGAAGCTAAGAGTGGACAATTTGAAAAGAAAAAGCTTATGGGAAATTTTGTCAAAGGCCTTGCTGAAATCCGTTGAGACAACATCAACTTCGTGGCCTTTCTCTAAGGCTAAGAGGGTGAAGGACACGAATTCAACAAGGTTAGTGGTAGTAGATCGACATTTGAGGAAGTCATGTTGTGAGGGGGAGATGAGAGATTTACAATGGAAACTTAAGGTTTCATACAAAATACTTTCAAAGAGTTTAGGTATGTGCGAAAGCTTGGCAATGGGCCGATAATTGTTAATATCACCCTTCGGACCCTTTCAAAATGTCTTCCATATTAGATTATTCTTCTATCAATTTCGAAGTCAAGTTTGCGTACATAAATGTTTTTAGTAAAATCCGTATAACACTTCATTTTTCTCTCATTTTAAATGAACTGAAAATTAAGTAAGAGCAGAACGTACAATTTCTTATTCAAACTTTTATTGGTGTTAGTACACTTTCATACTACATATATCTATAAATGCAAAAATGTCGCAAAAAATGTATAAATAATGTGATTTTCAAATAATATTTGTCAGGATCTGGCAGCTTTTTCTTGATACTTCAGAAATAAAAATGAAAAAAAATTTCATACACCCAGTCACAAAAGAAAGTATACACTGGACCACAGAAAGTATACGCAGAACACTAGCTTATGATGTATTTATATTCACTTTTGGGACACATTGTAGTTGTGAAAACAAATTTAGAGTAATGCTTTCTCGTTCTTTAAAAACAATTTTTATCCCTTTTTTGATCTGATTCTTTTTTTAATCCGATGTAAATCTTCAAATGACACTCGGTAAGAATCGGTACCAAGTAGTGTGGGACTCTTACCGCACTAAAACCACCAGTGAATCAGGACCAATCTATGAAAGATCTACACATGATTTTTCTTTCTTAATTTATAAATCACATTGTGGGAAGTTTAAGTTATAACACTTTCCCATAGCTTTTAGACCATCAGCTCATGAGGCTTGGTTCTTCTTAATCTCCGAACATTCTCTCGTACATTTAAGACGGTCTCCATTCCGGAGCTGGTATGACTTTGCAGTCGCTGATTGTGTGACACAGCATGTTCACATGTTCATGTCATTCCAAGGTATTTGGCAGTATTGGAGTAAGGTACTGCTGTACTGTTTATAAGAATTGGAACATTGTTTATTTTGTTGTTTGTAAAGTTTATATGCGTCGATTTTGTTTCATTTAGTTTGATTCGCCATTTTTGCGCCCAATCACTAACTTTATCGACTGCATTTTGCAGTTTTTGTGTAGCCTTCGTAACGGATTTATCTGGCACCAATATTGCAGTATCATCAGCAAAGGTGGCCATGATAGCGTTGATGTCCACTGGAATATCCCTTGTATATAGCAGATACAGGGTTGGTCCTAGGACACTTCCTTGTGTTACGGCTTCAATTTTCTTTAGTTCCGAGTAATTTTGGTCGAACCGTACTCTAAAAAGTCGGTTCATAACGTAGGATTTCAGTATTTCGTAGTACTGCTGGGAAGATCCCTTTGCAGTTTGTATTCAAGTCCCAAGTGCCAAACCTTGTCAAAGGCTTGAGTAATATCTAAGAATATAGCCGAGCATACTTGTTTTTCTTCAAGTGGCTTTTCCACAACATCCGTAATCCGATGCACTTGGTCTATCGTGGAATGTTTATTTCTAAATCCAAACTGATGGCTCGGAATTAGTCTTCTTTCTTCTATTATTTTGCTTAGTCTTTTCAGAAGCAGTTTTTCGAAAACTTTCGCCATGATTGGTATAAGCGATATAGGTCTGTAAGATGTTACTTCTGTTGGTGGCTTACCTTGTTTAGGTATAACAATGACTTCTGCAATTTTCCAATGATGTGGCACATATCTTAATTTAAGGCATGCATTTTTTGTAAATTGGAGTTTTTTGAAGGCTATTGAAGGCATTTCTTTCAAAACATGAGCAGTTATTGGATCGTATCCTGGTGATTTTTTGTTAGACAACTTATGTTGACACATACTTCTACTTCGTTGAGCGTGACAAAAGGAATTTCATATTCGTCGTTTCTATCAACAAACTGTAAGGGATCTGTAGCTGTGCTTGCTGGAAATGGCTTAAAAACATTAGCGAGATGTTCAGCGAAGAGATCAGCCTTTTGTTTTGGGTTTCCGATCCATTTCCCATCTTAAGATTTTACTGGCGGGTTTTGTGCCTGTAGTCTTTTAAGGCGCTTAGCTGCTTTTCATAAGGAGTATTCCGTAGAAGCATCCGCCGTCAGGCTATTCAGGAATCTACTAAGTGAATCACTCTTAAATACACAGATTCTTTTCTTTAGTTCATTGTTAAGACGGTTAAAAAATGTCTTATCACCTGGAAATTTGTAGCTTGCCATTTTCTTTGAGCTGTTGTTTTCTTCAAGATCAGCTCCTTTATTTCGACAGGATATTTTATTTCTTTTTCTTCTGAGTTCGAAATTGTTGGAGTACTTTCTTCTGCAGCCTGTTGCACATCAGCAATAAATTGTTCGACTTCATGATCAATCTGTTCAATTGTTTGCAAAGGGGATCTAAGGTTTATAAAACTTTCAAGTTTATCTCTGAATTCGTTCCAGTTTGTTCTTTTGTTCACGAGCTTAGGATTACTTTTTTCTATTATTTCTGCTTCCCTCAGTGATAATATTACTGGAGTATAATCTGACGATAAATCGTAATTACCTTCGACACTTATATGATTTTGTTTAATACCTTTTACTTCGAAAAAGTCTATAAGGTCTGGTATTTTGTTAGAATCAGATGGCCAATATGTTGGCGAGCCAGAAGAATAAAATTCGCAGTTGTATTTGCGGCCTGCTTGATATAGCCGTTTGCCTTTCGTTGTTATGAGCCTAGATCCCCATTGGGTGTGTTTAGCATTGAAGTCGCCACCAACAAGGAAGTTATGTCCTAACAAATTTAGGAGTTCTGCATAGTCTTCTTCAGTTGGAGAGCGCCTCGGAGTTCAGTACATAGATGCTATCTTAAACTCTTTCTTTTTTATACCAATACTAATTGTGGTTACTTGCATGTTTTCATTACTGAACTTCGGCTCTTCATAGTATGTTAAGCACTTTTTTATTAGTATTGCTGATCCTCCCCTAGCTTTGTCAGCTGGGTGCGGAGCGTGATAACACGTATAGTTAGGTAATTTATTATCAAGATTTTGTTCTATAGCGAGGTGAGTTTCGGACACCAAACAAATGTCTATATGCTCAATGTCTAAAAAGATGTTTAGTTCTGATACATGTTGTAAAAGACCGTTTGCATTCCATGTTGCGATTTTGAGTGTTCTGTCCATCATTGTTTTTAAAGAGCGACTTCTTCGCTTAACTGTTTTATGTTTAAATCATGTTTGTCAATCCTTTTCAGGATAAGTTCAAGCATTTCTTTAATAGATGTTTCTTCGTTCTTGCGCACATTTTTAACAATCTGGAAATAAAATTTATTTTCATCACTTTTGCTTAGTGCAATTGCTTTTGGCGGTTGATTTTAAGTTTTGTTTTCAACGACTACTTTTTTGCTTTCAACTATTGCTTTTGTGTTTGTTGGGTTTCTTAGCTTGTTCCCAGTTTTGTTTTTTCTTTTTGTGTCTTGGAATTTTTTGACAACTGGACATCCTCTGTTACTTGCAGGATGGTTGCCTTGACAGTTAACACTTTTCGCTTTCTGTTCTCTGCCCATGGGACAGCTTTTAGTTGCATGCTTGCCTTCGCATTTAACACAAGCAAACTCACGATTGCAGTATTTTTGTGTATGCCCAAAGGCTTGACAGCGTTTACATTGTGGAACAATTTTTGACTTTCGCAGTGGTTCAATTTTGACAACTATACCTATAATTGATTTTATACTGTAAATCTTATCGAGACTTTCTTTATTTTCAAAGGTGAGCATAAACAAAGGTAGAGATCTCCTTGTTGTCGTTGACACCCCAGTGGAGTCTTTGATTACCTCATTTTTAATAAGATTATTCGCATCGAAAGCTTGGAAACCTTTTTGAATAAGGTCTTCGACAATATCTTTGGCAATACATGAAGAGTGGAGGCCTCTTGCTACTACCTTTATCGACCTTGTAGCTTTATTTTCGTAGGAGTGCCACTGAATTTTTTTTGTTCAATTCTTCAGTGATAGATCTATACGCATCGGCGTCTTCAACAATGACTTTCCAATTGTCTTTATTATATGATGTATATTTACATGCCTTATTAGTGCATTTCTCTACTATGTTCTTAAGCTCACCAAACATTGTCGATCCGGAAATCATGATTGGAGGTGGTGCAGTTTGCCTAGTACCTTTAGCAACAGACTTCTTTTGGGATAGATCTTTTATTTCATTGTTTGATGTTTTCGCTGTTGCAGCAATATCCGCTTTTGAAGTTACTTGCTTAATTTTTTGAACAGTCTCTGGGCTACCCTCTGCTTTCCGTTTCTTGGATTTACGTTTATTTCTGCTACCATCTGTTTCAAAAAGTAGCTCTTCCTCATCAGTATGAAACTCAATGGTTTTTGGTGGGCTTTTCACAAGTAATTTTCGACTAGTCTTGCTGTCATTTTTTGAGGTTTTCTTGTCTAGCAAGCTGACTTTTTCTCTTAACTTGTTGCTGAAGACTTTCAACGAGGACTTCAAGTTTCTTTCTGGCTATTATTTCTTTTTGCCATTCCTCGAAATAATTTTTGGATTCAACTTGGTGGATCTCGTTGCTTTTTTTGGAACGCTGCGGATCTTTTATTTCAATCTTTTCATAGATTTTGGTTCCTTTTTCGTTAATGACTTCTTTGGCATTTGATTTTTCGGTAAGGGTTTTCGATGGAGTAACCCTTGGGAATATTTTTGGTGGAGTCCTCAGGGTTTTAGAACTCCGTCTACTTCCTTCTAGCAATAGTCCTCCCCAGAATCCGTAGGACCGATCTCCGAAGAGAGTGGATTTACCAGTTTATCTGGATTGCCACCTGGGGTAGGGTCAGTTGGGGTAAATGTAAATATGGGGTAAATGTAAACGGCCGTTATTTTCACGTTTTAAAACAAATTATAGCAACTCAGACGAAAAAAAAATCAAAATATGAAATGTCGCGATACCGGTGCATTGAATGTCTTTCAATTGTTGTTCGAATTTCGTTGAGAATTTTAGTCGTGGAAAGTATCTGTCTCTGAAAAGTGAAATTCAAGTTTGTGAGTGTTTGTGATCTTAAAAAAAAAGTTGATTGTATTGAAAACGTAAGTATTATTTTTTTGTTATATATGTAAATAAAAGTGCATTGAAGTAGTTCCTGTGGAAACACCAAGCTCTTGTTATTCCTTGTATGTTTTCGTTGCATGTTTACATTTACCCCAGTAATTGAAGCATATGGGGTAAATGTAAACATGTTTTTGGGGTAAACGTAAACGTCGCTTTTAATGTATCTTTTTTTCGATTAACTCCATTGCTAGCGTTTAAAATGCCCCGAACATATACAAAGAAGAAACCACAAGTAAATTATAGTATAGACGATCTTCAAAACGCCGTACGAGATGTGTTGAATAAAAAAATTACATACCGCGCAGCCGAGGAAAAATACAAAATCCCGAAATCGGTTATCTTTCAAAGAATTAATGACCGAAAATCATCATTAGATGCAATTCCAATTCCAAAAGTGACTGAAGATGAAATAGTTAAATGTATAATTACTCATGCGAACATGGGATTACCCTGTGACAAACATGAGCTTAAGGAACTTGTTGAGAACATGTAATAAACATTCCTGTTATGGAATCTGTAGAAGTTTTACCTGAAACTTCCATCAGTACCTTGTTTTTGACTCCAAATTCCCAGCAAATGAACCACCTGTCAAAGAGAAAAAACCCATTCCACGACTAAAGCAAATGACTTATGGTGAGGTACTTACATCGCAAAGTGTTCTTAATCGACTTAAAGAAGCTGAAGATCTTAAGAAAGCCAAACAAACACCTAAACCTAAGCCTAAGAGGAAAATGACTGTTCAAAACCAACGTTTTATAAAAAAAAGACACATTAGCTCGAGTTCTGAGGAGTCAGAAAATGAAAAAACCATCAAATATGATGAGGATAGCCCATGGAATGAGGAGTTTGATGACGACGATGACCATGAGCAATTAGAACCTGTTGGTTCCAAAACACTTAATGAAGGCCAGTTTCTCCTGATACATTTAAAAAGAGGTAACAGACTATCAGTTACTTTCAGAAATGTTTGTGTAATAAAGTCCGTTGGAGAAAACGAAATTCAAGTGGTGCTACTGAAAAGTATGGACACCACAAAAACAACTTTTGCATTGATGCCGACTGAAAAAAGGAAAGTTCTTTTGGGAGATATACTTGGAACTCTACCTAATCCAACTCTTAATATGTTAAGAGCACGCATTTACTACAAATTTAAGAAAACCATTAATGTAAAAGAAAATTGAAGAATGAAAACATTATTTTCTTTTAATAACTGCCTACCCAGGTACCTGTATCTTGTTCCTAACAAAAAGCTTTGAAAGCATGTGATTAAATATAATTTTTTTTAATAAAAAACCTTTTGTTTTGATTTAAAAAAAATAAAAAAGGTCCTTTTCCAATTCTTTTTTGATGGGTAATATTAATTTTATGGGGTAAATGTAAACATTGCGGTAACCAATTTTTCAAGTGAATAATTCAAATGAAATTCATATCTGTTTACTTTAACCCCATAGGCGATCCCCTAGCACTTAGGGAACAGAAGTTGGTTGTCCACATTTACCCCAGAATTTTTAAAATTATGGGGGAAATGTAAACACGGAAGGGGTAAATGTAAACACTGTCCAAAATCGTGTTTGTGTTTTTATGCATTTATTTACACATACTAAGTAGAATACTAGGTTTCTTATTACATAATATCCGTTTTCAAAAGTTAAACAAAAATAAGATTTAATACATTAACGTTTTCTGAAAAAAATTTTTCTCTAAAAAATGCAAAAACTGTCCACATTTACCCCAACCGACCCTAATGGCTTGAATACAGCCGCCCCTATGGGATCAGACGCTGACTAATGAGCCACACATTATGTGTCAGACGCTCTTGGGTTTCATGGAGAGCTGGTTCTTCAGAGCGATGTCTTATCGTATGCTCCTAGTTCCTGAGAAGATAACCCAGGTGTCTCAGCTCTTGGATCCAATAGATCCAACGCTCGTCGTTAGTTCACCAAATTGGCTATCCAGGGGGCACCACTTGGAGGTGACGATGCGATTTTGCTCCGCCTTTTGATCTGATGACACTTTGATTGATTTAATGAGAAATAAAATGAATGAAAAATTTTTAGTCACTTCAAAGTTCTTAAACCATTTTCAAGTCAACAGAGGTTATTGCCTTTAGAGAGAGATTACACAAGTCAACAATTGATTTTTTGTATGCCCGTGTTTAAATGCCGATTTTCTCAATCTGGGTATTGAAAAATATAAAGACGTGTCTTTTTTAAAGGTTTGTTTTCGCTCCCTTAATCATAGAGTACCTATACTATCTAGAGAACCGACTCGTTCGCCTCTTGCTTAAAACACCCGCAAATTTTGTTTAAGCACATTAAGAGAAAACTCTCTTAAATTCCCTGTCCGTGAATACGTGTGAATCGTGGATAGCTCTAAATGTGACGTTTTCAATTTTGTTGTTTTCAGTCTAATGAGCCAGAATCCATTAAGTTATCATTGTATTGGCGTGGTTCCATTTAAAATGCATTGGACAGCTACCACATGGTCATCCATGGGGAGGAAATCCTCTTAGTGCAGTTTGTAGGGTGAAAGAGAAAAAGCCAAGAAGTCGGTTCTCTAGATAATATAGGTACTCTATGGTTTTCAGTCTAATGAGCCAAAATCCATTAAGTTATCATTGTTTTGGTGTGGTTCCATTTAAAATAATTGGGCGGCTACCACATGCTCAGCCATGTGGAGAAAATCCTCTCAGGGTAGTTTGTAAGGTGAAAGAGAAAAAGCCCTGAAGTCGGCCCTCTAGATAATATAGGTTCTCTATGCCTTTAACAATGAAAAATAAATATCAAGGGAATTCATGCAACTTCGTAAAACCCTAGATAAGTTTACAAATTGGATAAGTTTATCTTTTGGTTAATGAACTGTCAAATTTTGTATGGGAAATGATTTACACAATTTGCTTAAACTTATCAAAGGATTTTATTGCGTAAAATTAACCAAACTGGTTAAACTTATCCAAACGTCACTGTGACTCTTATTCTGATTGATTGACCTAGCATTTAATCAAAAGTATAAAAAAGCCGTTCATGCAAACATTGCGTAAACTTACCATTTTACACAATTTGTAAGCTTACGACGTTGCATGAATACCCTTATTGTATTTAAGCTTTCCTATGTAGGAATTTTACCTACTATACTCTTTTTTAGCTTCTGTTTTTTAAGCCGGTGACCTTACGCTACAGATATCTTAGCCGCTATCGGTCAAGGAATTAAAAAACATACTGAGCATTTTTCCTAACATAACTTCAATTAATAAGTAAAAGGTAAAGTTCCAGAAAATTAGTAAATAAAAATTGGAAACACCCAAATAACCAAATATGGCTACACTTCTCGTATGCGTACAATCAATTTCAGAAATCTAATAAACAATTTGTATGTTATATGTATATTAATATATTAATTTTTAGATACTGAAATTGTTTGCTAAAGCAACCTTATTCGAAAAAAAAAACTAGGAATGGGATCCCATAGGATTTTTTTTTTCTTATATAGTTTCAACCTCTCTACCTACATCGGGCAATGGATGTAGGTCTGTACAAAGGTACATATTATATTTAAGATACATTATAATTTATTAAGATACAAAGGTAGGGAAATACCTACTAACATTTACTTTTTCTATTTGATTACCTCTTACCAATTTTTAATATGGGTTCTTATGTTTCCTTTGGTCATAATTCAAGGGCTTATACTATTTTGGGGGCATTATTTGAACCTATGCACTATGCAGTTAGGTTGTTTAAATTTCACAAATGGATTTACCAAAAAAAAAAAAACAAAACACAGCAGTGAAAGAATTGCTTTAACAACTCTTATAATATTAAAAGTACCTATTCACTCAATTTTCAATTTGTCTGCAATGACACCATAAAGGTAAGTACACAGTTTAAAATATTATTTTTTAGTTGAATTGAGCTAAATTCACTTCTTTTATTTTCCGATTACTAAAATTGAACCTCATAGATAGAATTCAGAATTCAAATTAGGGAAATCGCAAATTGCAACGAGAATAAAAAGTTTTTTTTTTTTTTTTTTTTTTTGTAAATTCATTTTTATTTTTCAATTATCTTAGAACTATCTTAAAGCTAGACAAAAATTCATAAAAACTAGCCTACTTATCAATATCTTAAAAGTAACTTACTGGCCCCAGTCGGGCGCTCTAAGTTAAACTAGAATAACTTAATGCTAATGCCTTTCGGCCTAAGAACTATCTTAATACTAAATCCAGGTCGGTTTTATTTTTTACCGAGAAGAATTTCACAAAAAACTCGGTATCTATGTCTTTATTTTTTGGTTTTATATAAAACTTACAAACTACATAAAACTAAATTAAAGCTAATTAAAACTACTTAAAACTACTTACAACTAATTTTAAACTAATTACAACCTACTTATAAGCTACTTACAAACTAGAACAGCCACAGCAAGCATTTTCCGGTTTTTATAATTTTTTTTTGTATTTTTGTTGATTTTATAATTTTTTTGGTGTTTTTGTATGTTTTATATATATTTTTTTTTTTTTTTTTTTTTTTTTTTTTTTTTTTTTCTCCTCCTTCTATGTAAAACAAAAAGAAACAGAAATAAATGAAGTGCGTTTGCCATATTATCTCTAAATAAATACACACTTTGCTTTGCATCCCACTTCAACCCTTCTTCTATTCATGACATGTGTCACCACCGAAACAAAAAAAGTGATCGATTGTCTCTCCACCTCTACCTATATTTTAGCGCCATCTACTTGACATTTAATTCATTGCTTGCCGCATACTCTCCACAGTGAAAACCAACCCCGCATTCAATCATACAACAATAATGTTAATTAGATACATACATCCATTACCGACCTACCCACGCAAAATTAAATCAAATCAATTCTTTAGCAACGACACGCACACGAAATATTTCCATCACGGCGTTGCACTATTTCATTTTTCATTGCCTACCTATCGAAAAAAAAAAACAATATAAAATTTCTTGTACTTATCGCAAAAGAAGCAGAAAAACTTCCAACACATGAGTCAAAAAAGTATAGTGTATAAACATACTCGTATATGTAAATACATACGATTATAATAGACTAGATCAGCCGATTCGTTAAACTAATTTAAAAGCAAAATGCAATACATTACGATATTTCAATTTTTATTCAAGATCGGGGCTAAAATATGTTAGTTGTGTTTTTTCAAACCCATTAGGAACTTGTGCAATTAATACATGGCTGGGGCTGAAATTTTGTAATGAAAGTATGTTTTCGAATGTGCGCAGGCTCTTTTTATTCCAGGCCCTTAAGAAAAGCGAACAATAAAAGCTGGGACTTAGCAAATTATATGCCTTAAAAAATTGTTTTCAAGTCTCAAGGGAATTGGATACTGAAATGAGAATGGGGCTAGCAAATTAATATTTTGGCTCCCTTTTTTCCTAAGGTCTAAGGACATTCAACAAAGTTATCAAGCTTCAAGAAAACTGAACAGGAGATCGATGTTGGGGCTTAACAACTTACTACCTGAACAAAATGCGAGATGAAGCTGTATTAGGTGCCAGGTATAGCTATCATTGAAACTCATCATTGAAAATTTTGATGATGGATTTTGAGACGTTTAAGAACTAAAACCATTTATTTTTTTTTCATGAACAAATAATGCCCAAGACTTAATTAATATTTCTTGTCGAAAAAAATTTCAAATAGGCCCAATTTTCTATGTAAAAATACTTTTCTTTTTTCAATGATTGAACTACCTTACCAATGATCATTGGAATCTTAAAGTCATTTTATGTGGAAAGTTGGAACTATTTGAATTTTTTTTTTGATAATAATACTAATTTAGTCTTCAGGTTTATTTGTTCATCAAAATAATAATTGATTTTGCTTTCTAAATGTCTCAAAATCAATCATTAAAGTTTTCAATGATGAGTTTCAATGATAGCTATAACTGGCGCCTTAGACGTGAAAAATTCCGCAGATGGAGCCGCAAGAGTTGAATAATTTTTAGCTTTTACTGCAGCACTTTTGATATCTTTTCCATCTCCCTCGCCCATTCTGATCAGGCAGTTACATGTAAAATGTGTTTATTCAAGACCCTAGGGAATTTAACGAAAAAACAAGAATTAGCCGAAACAAACGATACATGTTGAAAACAAAAGAAAGAAGTACTCGTAAATGATAACATCTGATATTTTCATTTTAAACTTTTTGCAGTACCTACTACAAAAACCGGAATTCAGGTATTAGAATCTGTATTGAGAGAAAAATTTTACATTTTGCCTTAACAATTCCTTTTCAGTTAAAGTTTTCAATAAAGTTTTATGTTGTTTTTAGCTTAAGCCTTAATGAAGGAATGAACTTTATCAATCATCATCATCATCAAAGTCTATCAATAGAATTCACCATAAAAGAACCTATTGAATTTGACCACAAAAGTAAATACATCTACGTACTTCCCAAAGCTGCGAATTTCTACCCATTTAAGTCGAAAATTCTCTCCAAACTTTGGTCAAGTATTTTAGCCTACTGGTACGTAACTCGCGAAGAAAAATTTAACTTTCGTTTCTTAGTGTAAATCACTAACAAATTTAATCACATCAAATAATTATTCACCGTATTATTCTCCAGCGGATTTGTAACAGCTTATTTTATTTATCAAAGCCAAAAGGAAAAATTCTTTATTTTAATTTGGTAAATCGAAAACAAATTCTTTGAAATGGTTGAGTAAAAATTGTATTTAGAGAAGAGCAACTGTTTTACTTGAAATTTTTTCCACAAATGTTATGTTAAAATAAAACATTTCAGTTGGTGTTTGATGAACAATGTTGGAGCTAATATTCAACATGTTTTGCGTAGGTACCTACTGCTTAGATTTATGAATCCTACAAAAAACATTCAGAATAAAAAGAAATATATTTTTACAACTTTTTTTGTACAGTGTGCCGTTCTTCACATTATGTGAATAGATTCAAGTGCATTCTTCATATAGCACATCAATTACAGCTGCTCCATTTCCAGTCATTGTAATTAATCATTATGAGAAGTTTTGAGAGAATTTCAAAAAAATAGCCTTAAGCCCCCCCACAGCCAAATCCGGGATCCGCTACTGGACTAGATATGACCACAAAAAAAAAAAAAAACAAGACAAAAAATATGTCAGAGCGGACGAGCGGTGAAATTCTTTTGCAACGAAAAAGACTATTCTCTTCCTTAGCGCTGATATTGCAGTGGAATTCTTGGGAGCTAGAACTTCTTTGTGTGCGTGTGCAAGGAATTTGTTTGTTAAAAAATGCAAAGAGATGTTATTTCTAAAAATTAAACTAAATAAACAATAAGGGAAAAAAACTTTTTTGTTTTTCAAATTTAATACCTAAACAAAATACCTTTAAAAAATAAAAAAAAAATTTGAGAATTGTATAACCAGCCCTTCCCTTACAATAGCATTACAAATACTGTCATATTGAATTGCATTTTAAAATATGTTCTGGGAGATTTTTGTTTAAAGGCCAAACTACAATTAGGACATATCACTCTTTATTTATAAAATTTCCAAAATTTAAAAAATATGACTTTCAATTTCCCAGGGCAACGTACAATTTTTTTCAAAAAAATGTGTTTTTTTTGCTTATGGTAAAAAAAAAGTTTCAAAAAAGTTTGCACATGTTTATTGGCCTTATACAAAACTTAATTAGACTTCGTTACCTTTTATAATAATGAAGTTTTAATCCAGTAGAACATTCGTAGCACTATGAAAATTTCCTTCATTGTTCATAGTTTTGCAACATTTTTCTTGGGAATAAATTGAAAAATTAAAAAAAAAAAGAAACCCGCTACCGATTTTGGAGATATATTGTCCTTAGATGAAAAATATAAAAAAAATAATATTTAATCAATTTCTCTCTCTATCATACATGTAAGCGCAATACATAATATTATGATTTTTTCATCTGTTTGCAAGATTTTAGGTACATTTTTTTTTAAATTTTTTTTTTAAGCTACACAAATATTTTGCTGAAGTTTTTTCCAATGGATAGCCGCTTGTTTAAATAAAATATTCAGAACAATGTGAACGCTACGCGGCTTAACACAAAACACCAACCTATTCTTCAGTTGACACATATCCTTAAAGGTTGCATACAAAATGGCCTCCAGAATATGTTAATATACTGCAGACTCATTTGGTTACATTTGCGATGAGTTTATTAAATCAAGAAATGCAAAAATGGCTTTAAATACTCATTTTAAAGCTTTGTGAAGCGTATGAAGTCTTTTTAAGCTTCCTATTCGAAGCCAAGATAAGTCCTGGGCTCCTCATTTTTCATGTAGTTGCTGCAAAATCATTCTCAAAGGTAAGGGACGGAATTAAAAATGTGCTTTTTAAATTTGGTTTGTATTTGTTAATGACAATGTTTAAACCTATTTTTAGGCTGATATCGGGGAGGGAAGGGAGCTATGAGGTTTGCTTTACCAAAAATATGGAGGGAACCCAGTGACCATGTTCAAAATTGTTATTTTTGTTTTCTGAATCCAGAGAAGCGCCACGCTGGCAAAAATGCCAAGAAGATATTACATCTAAATTTATCATTATCATCTGCTCCAATACCACATAAGGAAAACCATCCTGTGCCTTCTCCTCCAGAGCTGAATAACAATGATGTTTTGCTATCACAAACTTCTTGTTTCAGTCAAGATAATGGTGATGGTGACTCTGATTTTCTAACCGTAAGTACAGAATGTCACCTCATTAACTCAAACAATTTAAACGATTAAGCTATAGATCTTTTTTTCCTAATAGTAGAGCTGAAATCGTAGCTTCTAGGTTAAAGCAATGCAATTTACTTGAAAGTAATGAAAGAAGAAATATAACTACACAGAGAAAGCGTCACTAAGCATTTTCTTGCTTTTACACTAAAGAAGATGGACTTTGTTTTTGTGATGACGTGCAGGGCTTGTTCAAAGAAATCGGAATACCTTGCATACATTCTTAATGATGTCTTTTCATAGATAGCTCAGCAAAAAGCTTGAAAGCTGCCCTTCTTCACAATGGAAATAAATTTTCATCTCGTCCATTAGCCTATTCTGTAATTTTTAAGGAATATTACGAAAGTATGAAGATGGTACTTGAGAAGACAAAGTATAAGGAATACAACGGGCAAGTGATAGCAGATTTCAAAATGATTGGTTTTCTGATAGGAATTCAAGGCAGTTATACGAAATACCCTTGTTACCGTTGCTTATGGGATAGTACGGCCGATGAGAAAAAATTTCCAAAACTATTCATGGCCTAGACGAACCAAGTTCCAATTAGGAAAACAAAATGTAAATGGGACCCAATAGTTGAGACTAAGAATGTATTGATGCCCCCATTACATATAAAATTAGGCCTTATGAAACAGTTTGCTAAAGCTCTTCGGCAAGCCTCTGAAGCCTTTTAATATTAAATGAAATTTTTTCCGAAGTTATCCGAGGCCAAAGTGAAAGTCGGTATTTTCGTCAGTCCACAAATAAAGAAAATTATGGCCAGTAACGAATTTTCAGAGCTACTCAATATCCAAGAACGGCAGTGTTGGGATTGCTTTAAGTCTGTAGTTCAAAATTTTCTTGGCAACAACAGAGCTGACAACTACAGGGAGCTTGTATCAAGTATGCTCAGCAATTCTAAAATAATGGGCTGTCGAATGTCCCTTAAAGTGCATATGCTACATGCTCACAAGGAAAAATTAAAAGACAATATGGGTGCCTATTGGGAAGAGCAAAGTGAGCGTTTACACCAAGGCATTCTGAATCTTGAACATCGATATCAGGGTCAATACCATGAGAGAATTATGGGAGACTATATAGAGACCCTTATAAGACAAAGTCAATACATTCACAAAAGAAATTCAAAAAATATTCTTTTTCAAATATTTTTATTAAGTTTTAAGTAAAATAAATAAAATTTATTTTAAGTTATTTTAAAATTCTGATTTATTTTATGATAGGTACAATTAAAAAAAATAGGACTTATCTTAAATCCATAATACCAAACTTCTGGCTATAGAGTCATTCCATATGAAATCGTCAGATCGAAAATGCCAACCCATTTTAGATTTTTTTCAAACTTTGTGAGAATATTCCTTATGGTTCAAAGGCAGTATATCGACCGCGTTTTAATTTTCTCATGCCTCATTCCCCTCCTGACCCCATTGCAGTATTTGAAAATCATCATTTTAGTGCTTCAGTAGTTTTGCTTTAAAAAATGTCTATTAAAGATATTAAAACTTTTGCTATGACATGTTAAAGCTTAAAAAGAGTACTAATTGTGACTTACATTTTAGTTTACATAAGCATTGTCAAACAGTATCAAAAACGGTGCCGGAAGTACGAGTGTTTTTCCGATTTTTTATCGTTTTCAACTGACTCTGGTGTCTCGACTGTTGCACACAACTACATAATTTTTCTTGAATATCAAGTACACTTATTATAAAAGACGTCAAACCTAAAATTGACTCGTTCAACTCACTCTTTGTATGAAAAATCTCTACTTTAAATTATTAGCTTTTGAAAAATCGCAGTTTTAAGACGATAATATCGACATGTTTGACCGAATGAACAAACTTAAAACTTTCAGGACATTTAGTTCTCACATTGATCTTTAAATCCTGTACATTTCGTTTTGTTATTTTAATCCGTTATAATCCGTTTAAAAGAAGAAGTCTCAGTCTAAAAGCAAAAGGATATTGAGGAGTATTATTAATGTCTTACTATATTTACTCCCCCTAAAAGTAATCAAGACAATTAAAAATGTTGTGCAATTTTTTTTTGGAAATCGGTCAATGTTAACACCTGCCGACAAACACTTGAAATTTCCCATACAAAATATATGGGTATTTTTTCAGAAAAAAAATTTAAAAAATTTACTAAGTGTGTTTTGCGTCTTTGAGAAAGAGCAGGACATGAGCAAAGAAGGTGTGGGATAGTTTCTTCCTCCTCCTCGTCCATGCAGCTTCGGCAGAAATCATTTGAAAAAATACCGAGTCTATTGGCGTGTTTACCTATGAGGCAGTGTCCAGTAATGACACCTATTGTGGAGCTAATATGCCATCTACTCAGAGATAACAAACATTTCGATCGCTTCGGATCCAGTGTTGGCCAGATCTATTTTGTCGCCAGACACGTAGTGATACCTGCCCATCTGCTGTTTGTCATCATCATAGAATCTTGCTTAAGTATAAGTTTACATGAAGCGATCGATATTCCAGTATTCATCTTGTTAGGTGATATTGGTGCACTAGTTTCTATCCTGGCGAGTTCATCGGCTTTACAGTTTCCTAGAATATCTCTGTGTCCCGGCACCCAGAAAAGATGAATGTTGAACTGTTTCTTAGTTTGGTTTTTCTTTTTGTGTCTTGGAATTTTTGGCAACAGGACTTCCTCAGTAACTTGCAGGATGTTTACCTTGACAGTTAACACATTTCGCTTTCTGTTCTCTGCCCATGTGATAGTTTTTAGTTGCATGCTTGTCTTCGCATTTTACACAAGCAAACTCACGATTGCAGTATTTTTGTGTATGCCCAAAGGCTTGACAGCGTTTACATTGTGGAACAATTTTTGACTTTCGCAGTGGTTCAATTTTAACAATTATGCCCATAATTGATTTTATACTGTAAATCTTATCGAGACTTTCTTTATTTTCAAAGGTGAGCATAAACAAAGGTAGAGATCTCTTTGTTGTCGTTGATGGAGTCTTTGATTACCTCACTTTTAATAAGATTAAGATTTTCATTGTTGCAGCAATATCCGCTACCTGCTTAATTTTTTGAACAGTCTCTGGGCTGCCCTCTGCTTTCCGTTTCTTGGATTTACGTTTATTTTTGTTACCATCTGTTTCAAGAAGAAGCTCTTCCTCATTAGTATGCAACTCAATGGTTTTTGGTGGGCCTTTTTACTACAAGTATTTTTGGACTAGTCTTGCTGTCATTATTTGAGGTTTTCTTGTCTAGCAAGCTGACTTTTTCTTCAAGTCTCTTAACTTGTTGCTAAAGACTTTCAACTAAGACTTCAAGTTTTTTTCTGGCTATTATTTCTTTTTGCCATTCCTCGTTGCTTTTTTAGAACACTGCGGATCTTTTATTTCGATCTTTTCATAGATTTTGGTTCCTTTTTCATTAATGACTTCCTTGTCATTTGATTTTTGGGTAAGGGTTTTCGATGGAGTAACCCTTGGGAATATTTTTGGCGGAGTCGTCAGTGTTTTAGAACTCCGTCTATTTCCTGCTAGGAATAATTGGTCCTCCCCAGAATCCGTAGGACCGATCTCCGAAGAGAGTGGATCTACCAGTTTATATGGATTGCCACCTGGGGCAATGTATCTGTTTGTTTTACACATTGCCATGTTTGTTTCTTGTAACATTTGTTTGTTACCCTTAAATAGCTTAGTTACTTCTCCTATTCAAGGTCTTAAATATACCCGCCCCTTTGGGATCAGCCGCTGACTAATGAACCGCACATTATGCGTCAGACGCTCTTGGGTTTCATGGAGAGCTGGTTCTTCAGAGCGATGTTTTATCTTATGCTCCTAGTTCCTGAGAAGGTAACTCAGGTGTCTCAGTTCTTGGATCCAATATATCCAACGCTCGTCGTTAGTTCACCTAATTGGCTATCCAGCGGGCACTACTTGGAGGTGACGATGCGATTTTGCTCCGTCCATTTTTGTTTTTACAAACAAAGAATTTAAAGCTGTCATTTAAATATTGAAATATTGGCGCAAAATTTTAAACATTGCTCGTTTAAGGAATAGTACCACCTCTAGTTAACGTAGTTGTTTTTCTTCGAACCCTTGTCTAACTATTTCTTTATTTTAAACGCATTAAACAACTCTTCTAACTAGTGTGATCTCCGCAGCGTGACGTTAGCAAGTTTGGGTTGAACAAGCCCAAATATGACAGATGAAGAAAACACAGCTACACAACAGAAACAAATTTAAAATGAACGTAAAATAAAACTACTTCGAAAAAAATAACTTCTCGTTGAAGAAGGTAAATTTTATAAAATATATATATTGAAATGAAAGTGCAATTAGATTAAGATTGTAACTGCCCAACTAACATACTCTTCCCGAAACTGAAAATTTAATCTTATAAAACTCTTTCAAGTCTTACAACCAAACAAAGAGTGAATATCTTATTTTGGAATTTATATTACTCCCATTACATTTTTTATTATAAGACCTAAGATCTTTTTACATAACTTTCGAAAAATTAAAAATTTTTATTTGATCAGTTATTCCTCATTAATTAGGTGTTTATAAATTTGAAGTCCCATAAGAATTCTATAACAAAATCTGAACTCTGTAAACACTGTTATTGTATTAATAATCCAATAACAATACAATTTATAAGAGTTGAATGAAAGAGATGATGAATAGCATTAGTCTTTTTTTTAACAAGAAGCTAATAGGAGTTACAATACTTAATAAGAAAATGTTTTCCTCAACCAAACTAAAACAATTAAAGATGGACAATAAATGAGAGGAAAGCCAGAAATGTTTAACAATTTAAAAGATGCGAGTTCAAAACGCCTTTTTTAATGAAATTCAACTGCAAAAAAAAGGGAAACTGATGACATTAAAAAAATTCCACCCTAAAAAAATGAAAACAAATTAATTGAAAAATGCATTTTTTTGAAAATGTAAAAAATTAGCTGATACAATTTTAACCGCCATCAAATTTTGCTCCATCTGGCGATTATAATAGAGTCGCCGTGTTATGATTTTAACATAATACTATGGTTTCACGAACGACAAGATCAATACCAAAGCAAAAGTACTTTTTATTCATTTACCTAGCGCACACTTACACATTATACAATTACCTCATTCGTTTATTTTTAAACCAAAAAACAGAATGCGAAAGAAAAAAACAGATAACAAATTTCATACATATTCTTTTACTCTTTTACGCTATAGGATTAAAAATTGGCTCTAGTAACTAGGCCGTTTAACGCTCATAGCTGTCGTATAAGAATCTTATTCTGGTAGTCACCAGAACTCATTTTACTCACAAATTAATCTACTACGAATCTTGTTGAGTCTTATAAGATGAAAAATGTTACATGGAAAGAATTCTTGGATCAGATCACGAAAAATGAGCTGCAAATTACGAAAAATGAATCCCGATTTATACCTTGGCTCGAGGTTTCGTAATTTACGACTATTTGTTTGCCATTTGCAAAACTAAGCAAAATGAAGATATTGATTCTCAAAAATCGCAAATCAACACTCTTATATATCAGAAATTCCGAACGACAAATCGCAATTTGATCTACATATTCCTGAATTACACAATTTGTAAATTTGCATAAAGATTTGTGATCACCATTTTTATTTAGTGATATTGCGACTTGAAAAGATCAATCTTTTGCCCATCACTTTATTTTGCAGGTATTACGCATTTAATTTTATTTATTTTATTTATTTGAAATAAATACTTTACGCTTGAGTCTACTTGGATTTGAACAAGCAACCCTCCAGTTACGGAGCGAGTATGTTTTTTTTTCTTTTTTTTTTTGAAATTCATTTTTATTTTTCAATTTTCTTAAAACTATCTTAAAGCTAGACAAAAATTCATAAAAACTAGCCTACTTATCGATACCTTAAAACTAACTTACTGGCCCCAGTCGGGCGCTCTTAGTTAAACTATAATAACTTAATGCTAATGCCTTTCGGCCTAAGAACTTTCTTAATACTAAATCAAGGTCGGTTTCGTTTTTTACCGAGAAGAATTTACAAAAAAAAATCGGTATCTATGTTTTTATTTTTATTGGTTTCATATAAAACTTAAAAAATACATAATAGCTAATTAAAACTAAACAAAACTAATTAAAACTACTTAAGGCAACTTAAAACTACTTAAAACTAATTACAACCTAGTTACTAGCTACTTACTGACTACTTACAAACTAGAACAGCCACAGCAAGCATTTTCGGTTTTTTTTTTTTGTATTTTTAATGATTTTATAATTTTTTTTTTTTTGGCGCCACCCTGACTGTCCCTACTTAAAACTAAGTACCTAAACCTATGTAAGTCGGCCATACAAGAGAAAATAGCAAGGTCAACTGTTAAGTTTGAAGGAAATTCATCTTCGTTTTTCAACCACCAGAACTGGTTCTCCTGCTTTACCCTATCTCTTCGGTCCCGTTCGGATACAGTCCTACTGAACCGAAGGTGCTCAGCTCTGTCTTGTGCGAGGACGTCTCGATTGTAAAGGAGCCGCTGATCTACAGTTCTACGGCCGACGTGGTAGATTAGCGGAACCACCGCTCTATCCTGGATAAGCCTTCGACTGTCTAGATATAGGAATGCATTGGGCGGAATAAAACCGTTTAGACGCACACTCTCGTAGTATTCGAATTTGGGGTAATAAGCCCTAAAAATTAAACTGTTGATCGAGGACATCGCTCTTGCAATGTGACCTCGAATAAGTTTCAGCAAGAAATTATCTATCCTATTTATGTTGGCACCGTTGTATAGAACCAGGTTGGAATAATAGTGTTTGTACTCCGGCTCTGGTGTTCTGTGCAATCCAAGGCAGCGTCGAAGACACTGCCTCTCAAACACCCGAATCTTTTCCATTTGAGATGGGGCAACGTTGAACCAAACCGGGCATACATAGACAATCATTGGCCGGATAAGGGCATGTAGCAAACCACTTTCACACTTTTACTCGCCACTGGATGTCCATTTGGCCCTACGATCACCAGTTTGCGCCAGTTCTTTCTCGTATCCCTTGTGGCTCTAAGCAACGGAGTCCTAAACAAGATAGTTTCTGATTTCTGAAAGTTGATTTTCAACTTCCAGTCATCTGAATCTTTTCGAAGTCACGCTGCAAAAGAATCCTGATGACCTCGACTTTAGGAGCTGTTCTGTACGCAGTTAGATCGTCGGCATACGCAATTGCCTGAGTTAGACTACTTATCAGATCGCTGGTGTAAATGCTGAATAGAATCGCTGAAGACCATTTTTAATATTAAAGGTTCTGGCAGAAGTTACATTGCCACTCTTAACAACAAACTTTCTGCCATTGAGCATATCATAAAGCATATATAATAGTGGTTTACTAATACCATACGGTGTCGAAGGCCTTCTCCAAATCAACCAGACAGGCACCCGTACACTGCTTCTAAAATTTGTTCCATTGGACATCAGAAACGAGTTTAGACGCGGCATGAATGGTGTCATGTCCCGCTTTAAAACCGAACTGATTGTCCGGTATGATATTATTGTCCTCTGCCCACTTGCACAGAGCTCTATTGATACATTTTTCAAATACCTTGCTGATACTCGGAAGAAGACTTATCGACCGGAGGTTAGCCGGATTGGGGTTGTTCTTTCCCTTTTTTGGGAGACTGCTTCTTGAGGTAAACGTCGAAGTACAACGTTGGATATGCCATCGACTCCTGCTGACTTCTTCTTCTTTAATGAATTGAAGATGAGCAGGAGCTCCACCTTCGTAATTACCAGATAACTGGGTCCATTTCGCTCGGCGATTATGGCGTTTGCCAAATGATCTTCATTAAACCCGGTTAAACCGAAGTTCTCTTATCGCCATTGCGTGATGTCATTCCGAAGATAAAAGTGGTGGAGCAAGGCTCTGCTTTCCAGGTCATGATTGGAGCGAATGCACGGATTCACCTTGTACACTTTGCTGGAAAGCAGCCCCCACAGCCTCCACTTTCTCCTGCGGATCTTCGACAGTAAAGAGGTCATCGTCCAAGAGGGTGTCCTCTGGATAAATTCCTGCTGTCAGAAGTTCTTCTCTGTTGTCAGTCGTTCTCTGAAGCTTAAGATACGGAAGGTCGTTCTGATCATTTAATATCTTGTTAATTTGGGGAAACATGCTCGCTAGAATTAACGGTCCGAATTTTGTTATCCCAATACAAATTAACTGACGACCGATAGTTTTCTTTAATTAGTTGGTTGATGTTCTTGATCGACGACTTCATTGTCCCAATTTCCATATCGTTAGGGTCAGTAAACCGTCGGTACAAGAGTTTGAGTCTTGTCAGCAGTCGACTTTTTTGTCTGTGTAATGCGTCAATGGTCGCGTTCCAGTACATGTCGGTTGCATCCCGTTGTTTGTATTTCGGTATTGTTCTGTTCATTGTTCGTTTGATTGTCTCGTCCATTTGTTCTAAGTATTGGTATATTTCGTTATTATACAAATTCTTGTCTTTTGATGGGAATATGTTATTTGAACTGATTTTGCTCGATAAGACGTTGGTAAAGCGTGGCCAGCGCACGTTACTGCAATTGAAAGTATGCACAAATACATACTCAACCAACTCCACGAGCTCGTTTGGAAGCTGTATTGTGCATACGATGCACGCCTCCAACAGCCTAAATCTGCGCAGATCACTATTATATACAACTTTATAATTTATGCTTTTTCGTATGAAGATTGCGACACCCCCCCCGTTGGGTGGAGTCCCCCTCTTGAGTGGAGTTGGGTTGATCTCTTCTAACGAAATTGTAATTGCTGTTAGTCAACTTATGTCTCTGGTTCAGCTTAGTTCCGCTGGCCATAAACACATCTGGACTTTGGTCTTTCAACAATTTAAAAAGATTAGCTCTACGTTTGGTCTTAATCAGTGAATTTACATTCACAGCAAGGATCCTAAGAGGCCTCTCCAACAACGCGCCTTCAACCTCTAATTTGCGTTAAGCTAGGCAGAGTCGACTATCTACAGAGTAGAGATAGTCTACCCAAGTCGCCTGCTCTTTTATCTGGTTGTTAAGTCCTGTCAACTGACCTTGAATTACCAGCAACATGCTTCTTTTTTCGGCCTGAGCGTCCGGTGCATTTGGCACGAGGGCCGGTTGGGTTACCTTACTACAGGCTACAGGCTGTACCGTTTTTCCCTTCCCTGCCGCCATTTGGGCGTTGGAAATTCGGGGATTAACGGGCGTTGCTGTAGGAGCACGCGGTACGAATTTGCTGAAAAGTTGAGCAACCCCGATAATTAGCACATTTAAGCTGGGTCATGTCTTGAACCCGTTCCTCACCGAGCTTACACTCCCCCTGATTTCGAGCCGCTGCCACCTAAGAACAGAAATGTTTTTTTCCGAGGTACTGCCTCTTGCGAGGAACTGACAAATCCTCCCAGAGTATACTTGTCATGAATAAGTGCTTTCTCATATAGCCGTTCGGACTCGGCAAAAAATTGTAGGTCCACTCCATTCCTGCCAACAACACGCACACAGGAATGGTTGAGAGTTGAAAGTCACTAGGCCTTGGTTCTCCACGAGCTGTTTTGCCCACAAATTTATTTTATTTTTTGTGGTTCCGTGCAGTAATCTATGCCCGTCAAGAGGAACGTTTGATATTTATCCACTTTGGGGGTAAAACTGAAGAACTCAGTCGTGGATTTTTTCATTAATTCTTTAATAATTTTGTGCTGCTCCACTGTGAAGCAGTGGATAGCATGTCTATCTTACTTAATCGTTTTATAAAAAAGTTTTGGCCTATGGGCGACTTACATAGGTCAATAGTTTCCAGAAGTTCCACTTTGTATGTGTTAATAGGTGGCACCTTTTCTTTTTATTTTGGGGCGGCTGTGGCTGATGCTGGTGATCTCTCTGCTGCTGGCATTGAGTCGTTCCATCTCCCCCCGAATGGCTTCAATTTGATGGCCGGACGCCTCTAGTGAAGTTATATCTACAATCAGGTTGCTGTTACTGTCCCCTATTGTGTTTAATCCCTCGCCACCCTCTGACATATATTCGATGTCACCGTCGGATGGCAAGGTATCCAATTGTTGTTGGATTTTTGCTGCTGCTGTTGTTTTGGCTGTGCACGCCCCGTCTCCTTCACCCCGGCTGGCAGCTGGGATGAGGTGGTTGTGGAGCGGCGCTTAACGAGGTTCGGCGCACAGCTAATCCTCTTCCTCCTCTTATTTTTAGTATCGGCTGTTGTTGCCTTTGGCGGTTGTTCCTACGGCACTGGTTGATGGCAGGGCTGGTGGTGCCATCGCTTGCTTGGTTGTTGTTGTTGCTGTTGCTACGGCATTTGCTGTAGCTTTGGTTGGTGGTGCCATAGCTGGCTTTATTGTTGTCGCTGGGACACCTTTCGTGTCGTTGTTAGCTGCCATTTGCTGCTCCTCCCACTCAATAAAGTTTTCGACTTCGCGATTGTGGAAAAAAGCAGCCAAATAATAATTATTGCCCGACTGGGATTCGAACCTACTACCCCTTGATTCTCGGTCGGCCATCTCTACCTCTGTGCTATTGAACTATTTAATAAAGCTAGGTATAATTTGTAGTTTGAGAAGTCACTCCGATTTTAATTAAATAACACTGTGAAAGCCGTGTGCGCACACTTCCACAGCATGCAACCACCATGCCAATTCGCAATATAGATCGTTGGTTCATACATTAATGATTGGATACATTCCATGTTGTGGTGCTTTATCTCATCGAGAAGTAAATTGCGACAAGAAAGCCGTACTTAATTCAGGATTTTTTTATTAGTGAATTGCAAATATTCTCAAGAAGTTGCAAATTTCGAAAAAAAAAAATCGTAAATCAATGATTGTGGAATGTAAATTACAAAATATTTATCGCAAATGAATATTTTTAAGTGTTGTTTGTGAAATAATTCTTATTTAGAGTAAATTACGCCAAAAAAGTTGTATTTTGCTATTAAAAGAACAAGCTTGAATCATGAATTTTGATTGCGAATCATGAAAAACTAATTTTGTAGATTGCTACGTTTTGAATGTTATAATACCAGCTTTTGTATAAATTTGGGATCAAAATGCCTTGATTTACGGATAAAGCTTGATTCGTAAATGGAAACAGAAAATTTTTAAATAGGTGATTTTTAAATTCTTTCCGTGTACTTGGGTGTTTTCAAAATTAATGATTATTATAATTTATTTAATGTTCAAGACAAAATAAAATTTTTGATTAAAAAAAAATGGTTGTTCCACTCTTTTGGGAATTGCTGCAATTTAGTTGAGTTGTAAGTGCAGTGTTTGTATGTTTCATCGCCAGAATATTGCAAAATTGAAACTCCCTTAGTTAGATTCATCCTAATTTTATGATGTCAAAATCGTCGAAATTCTAAAAAAAACTTCTGAAAACATTTTCCTTTATGTAATTCTTTTTCGTGAAATAACTTTTTCTATGGATAAAGTATACTTTTTATGAGATAAAGAAGGGTTTTGCCGCTTTTAAAGTTGGACGAGTGCTCAAGAGTTAAAGTATACTTTATCTATTTTAAAATTGATAAAGAGCCGACTCTCGCGCTTAGAAATTGTATAGAGCCGACTCTCATTTTAGAGTAATTTTGTGTTGGTTTTCTCTTAATTACTCTTAAAATGGGAGTCTACTCTAAAAACAATCCCTAGACCAAGAGTCATGAGGATGAATTTAACTAAGCAATCTTCAATTTTGAAAAATTTTTGGCAATGGACACATACACTGTATATACCTAAAACTCAAAGAAATTACAACAATTTCAAAGGAAGTGTAGAAACGATTTTTTTTATCAGATATAAATTATATGATAAGGCAATTTTAACCGTCTTAACAATGAACTAAAGAAAAGAATCTGTGAATTTAAAAGTGATTCACTTAGTAGATTCCCGAATAGTCTGACCGGATGCTTCTACGGAATACTCCTTATGGAAAGCAGCTAAGCGCCAAAAAAGACCACAGGCACAAAACCCGCCAATAAAATCTCAAGATGGTAAATGGATCGGAAACCCAAAACAAAAGGCTGATCTCTTCGCTGAACATCTCGTTAATGTTTTTAAGCCATTTCCAGCAAGCATAGCTACAGATCCCTTACAGTTTGTTGATAGAAACGACGAATGTGAAATTCCTTTTGTCACGCTCAACGAAGTAGAAGTATGTGTCAACATAAGTTGTCTAACAAAAAATCACCAGGGTACGATCTAATAACTGCTCAGGTTTTGAAAGAAATGCCTTCTATAGCCTTCAAAAAACTCCAATTTATAATAAATGCATGCCTTAAACTAAGATATGTGCCACATCATTGGAAAATTGCAGAAATCATTGTTATACCTAAACAAGGTAAGCCACCAACAGAAGTAACATCTTACAGACCTATATCGCTTATACCAATCATGGCAAAAGTTTTCAAAAAACTGCTTCTGAAAAGACTAAGCAAAATAATAGAAGAAAGAAGACTAATTCCGAGCCATCAGTTTGGATTTAGAAATAAACATTCCACGATAGACCAAGTGCATCGGATTACGGATGTTGTGGAAAAGCCACTTGAAGAAAAACAAGTATGCTCGGCTATATTCTTAGATGTTGCCAAGCCTTTGACAAGGTTTGGCACTTGTGACTTGAGTACAAACTGCAAAGGGATCTTCCCAGCAGTACTACGAAATACTGAAATCCTACGTTACGAAACGACTCTTTAGAGAACGGTATGACCAAAATTACTCGGAACTAAAGAAAATTGAAGCCGTAACACAAGGAAGTGTCCTAGGACCAACCCTGTATCTGCTATATACAAGGGATATTCCAGTGGACATCAACGCTATCATGGCCACCTTTGCTGATGATACTGCAATATTGGTGCCAGATAAATCCGTTACGAAGGCTACACAAAAACTGCAAAATGCAGTCGATAAAGTTAGTGATTGGACGCAAAAATGGCGAATCAAACTAAATGAAACAAAATTGACGCATATAAACTTTACAAACAAAATAATAAACAATGTTCCAATTCTTATGAACAGTACAACAGTACCTTACTCCAATACTGCCAAATACCTTGGAATGACTTTGGATGCAAAGCTCAAAAAGAAAAAAGACGAACTAAAGTTGAAGTACAGAAAAATGTACTGGTTACTAGGAAAGAACTCTGACCTATCTATCCAGAACAAGCTAATGTTATATAAGCAAGTACTGAAACCCGTTTGGACATATGGCATCCAACTATGGGGCTGTACAAAGAAAACAAATGCTGAGCCCATCCAAAAATTCCAAAGCAAGGTCCTTCGCGGAATAATAAATGCCCCTTGGTATATAAGAAATAGCGATCTACATCGTGACCTTCAAATTGAAATGGTTACAGAAGTGGTTAAGAAACACGCTGTATCACACAATCAGCGACTGCAAAGTCATACCAATTCCGAAATGGAGACCGTCTTAAATGTACGAGACAATGTTCGGAGATTAAGAAGAACCAAGCCTCATGAGCTGATGGTCTAAAAGCTATGGGAAAGTGTTATAACTTAAACTTCCCACAATGCGATTTATAAATTAAGAAAGAAAAATCATTTGTCGATCTTTCATAGATTGGTCCTGATTAACCGGTGATTTTAGTGCGGTAAGAGTCCCACACTACTTGGTACCGATTCTTACCGAGTGTCTTTTGAAGATTTCCATCGGATAAAAAAAAGAAAAAGATATAAATTTGTTCTCCTTCTAGAATAAAGTACCGACAATAATTCTGAACAATCAGGATTTAAATCACTTTTACCAGGTTATATTTCATAAAATATACCTTCTTAAGCGAGAAATTATTTGCTGAAAGTATTTTTTTGTCTTCATTTTAATTTGTTTTTCTTGTTTAGCTGTGTCTTTTTCTTCATCTGTCAGATTTGGGCTTGTTCAACATAGATTTATGAACGTTACGTTGCGGACTTCATTCTAGTTAGAAAATTTATTTAATGCGTTTCAAATAATGAAATTGTTTAATAACTTCTTTAACTTTAGTCGGTTCTATTTCTTAAACGAGCAATGTCTAAAATGTTGCGCCATTGTTGCGAACCAGTGCTCCACTATCGTGAATTTATATGTTTCTTAGCACTTTATATTATGTGTCTAATTTTGTAAATTTTTAAATTTTGCTAATTTTTTAATTTGTTAAATTTGTATTTATTTATGTGCTTGTGTTAAATTGCTTAATCCACAAACTACTAACACATGCTTGCTCTAAGCTCACTACAAGAACTCTGAAGTGTAAAACAAAAAAAAAGCTTAAGTACTTGGTGCCATTTATCTCTTGTGGCAAACATTTTCTTTCTTATGTGACATGAGTTTTTGCGGAACATGTAGCTACTATAGGATAGGGATAACTAAACCATTTCATGGATTTTTAGAGAGAATTTTCATTAGTCTAGATGCCCCTGAAGTCTCTTCTACGAGGAGCTCTTTGACTTTCTCAATGCTTTCTAACATAATTTATGGGATTCCCAATCTGACACTTCGAGAGTGCTTTTAGATCAATTGAAACACTTTCAACAATATTTCCTGAGCGGTTCAAGTTTCGGTGAGTTCCACCAAATGTGGTTTCTATTTCTGTTTTGAATAATTTCCATCAAAATTCAGCCTGTACCAAATTTTGCAGGATTCAAGTTTAATTTTTATCTAATACTGCACTTTGTTTACTTGTTTGAACGTACATAATGTAGGTACGGTACATAGGTATACTATATGCATAATATGAATACGAATAATGTAGTACATTTTCAAAAGTTTGCCCTTTCATTAAACAGACTTTGCAATAGAAATAGAGAAATACCTACACAATGGGTAGAATTAACTAGCATTTGGAAAGCTAAATATAGGCATAATATTCCAAGCCCTACTCTTATTCACAAGGATATACTTATATATTATACATGGTTTGTACTGCTCCATTTAAATCCGATTTGTGGCAGTCCTGAATAATTTTGCTGTGTAAAAACACTTAAATGAAGAGAAGGCTCAAGCACAAATTAACACTGTGAGCGGTAGCTGTATGGTATGAACAGCAGCACAGGTCGTTTCTATTTCTACTAGCTATGTGTAGATGATATCGGTTTAGTTTCTCAGATTCTTCCGACAGAAAGCCCAGGTAAAGAATTTATTTACCAGTTACCCACAAAACGGTATAGGTGGAGAAAAATCGTTTATAATAGCCTAATTGGGTGCAATTAGAGTATGCAAATTGTAATAAAGTGTTTTTTGGTACAAGTGTGTATTCGTGATGGCGAGACCAATTAATGGTGTATGTAATAATCTACGTTCGTATTTACCTACAATACATTATATCAAACTGTTTAAGGAAGAGGTGGTTTTCATTTTAAACTATATATTACTTGATAATGAATTTATAAATTTCTAACCAAATTAAATAGTGTCCTTAATTTAGAATATATTTCAGATGGAAATAAAATTAAACTACTAATTTAAATGAACAACATCAACAAAGAGATAATAATCTGCTTTATACACTCAAAAAGAAAAACCTTTGATGTACACAACCCAGCAAACGTTTAAGCGAAGTTTCAGTCAATATTCAGTGAAAATGAAGTATATTTACATTCACTTCAGTGAATCAAATCTGAATACACTCCAAAAACTTATCACTTCTACCTCATACAGTGTTGAGGGGACTTGTGCGGGATTTTTTTCAGAATAAAAAATCATCAACATTTAATTTTTTTTCACATAGTATGAATACAAGTTAATGTGCACAATACAAGCGTTCTGAACTCTAAAAATGATTCCAATATAATTCATTAAAATGAAGATATACATTCCGTAACATTTGGGTAGCCTTACTTATGTTTTTTATTAAGATCAACTGTTTATGACACTTTATGTAAGCTTACAAAATTGTGTTTTAAATGACAAGATAAGAATAGCCTTGGCCTTTTGTTTTTCCATCAACAATATATTTTGTAGTTTGTTGTTTTTTAAAAATTAATTTTTGAAATAAGCATACAAATTTGCTAATTGTACCAAAATTCGATAAAATTGAGTTCCATAACGAAAAATTACTTTTTTATTTCGTTAAGGCTCAAAAAATGTATTGGAACCCTAAAATTGATTTTTAACTAGTTAAAAGATCCATTATTATATGTAATAGTTGTTTCGTTATTCTATCATCATATCAACCAGACAAGCGGAAAATCTATAGCAAAACGACCAACTACATTGACTCTCTGAACAAGGTAATATAGAAATCTGAGTTAAAAGTGGGCTAAATGACTATAAGCCGGTTTATAAAAAGTGTTGGACACCTGAAGAGCCTTAACTTAATGAAAAATCCTCCATGTACCAGGTCAAATTCATACGGCGCAGGTGTTACTGGGTTTTTAAGTAAAACTAGACAGTAACTCACTGAAAATGTATAAGGCTGGCTAAAACAAAAAGCTTATGTAGATGAAAAGCAGTACTCATGTAAATAAGAGCCAACTGTATGCATCAAGGTTTCCTACAGCATCATTTCATCAAACCTGTTGAAATCTGTGTACGATTTTTTAAAAATTTGCATTTTTGAGGCAGTAAATAGTAACTAATATAATTTGTTCAACAGCAAATAATAGATTAAGTGTTTTCTTTGAGAAATAAACCCTTAAGTTATTATTTAAGCTCGAATAAAAATTTTATGAAAGGGGGTGTACTTCCCGCTTTCATGTGGGAGGGATACATTTCTAAGTCATAAAGAAAACGGAATTACTTAAAATCCTGTGCTAAAACTTTTTTAAAAGCCTAAAACCTTTTCTTTTACATTATTGCTAAATCGAGCTAATAATTTTTGAAAACTAGTTAATAATCTAAAATTTTTTTTTTTTTTTTTATCCGATGGAGATCTTCAAAAGACACTCGGTAAGAATCGGTACCAAGTAGTGTGGGACTCTTACCGCACTAAAACCACCGGTGAATCAGGACCAATCTATGAAAGATCGACAAATGATTTTTCTTTCTTAATTTATCAGTCGCATTGTGGGAAGTTTAAGTTATAACACTTCTCAAAAAATAAAAAAAAAAATTCTAGTTATTTTTTTTTTAGTTTTAAGGTATTAAATTATTTGATAAGTATATGATGTTGAAATTAGTTTTTAGTCGAATGCTAAAAACAAGACACTTCTAGCATTTTTAGTTCCTGAGGAAATTGAAATTTCTGAAAACTACTTTTTAGTAAGAATTTTGTTAGAAATTATTTTTATTGGGTAACAAGTACCTACATTCAATTTTTATTATTATTAACGTAATTATTTATTTATCTTGGGTTTGACACCAAAAAACAAAATATATTTTTTTGGAAACCGAGTAAGGGGTAGGTGGAGACTAGGATTTACTCAACTGGTAAACTAAGAAATCTCCCATATATTATATACATAAATATATACAAATATTATATACATACACATTTGCAATGTACATTTTCCGACAAACTACAGTAGTCTGTGCTTTATTTACAGATTCAGCAATGGCTCCAACCTGAATTTGACACAAAAGAAAAGTTTTCACTTATGAAATGGGGATGGACTAGGAGCAGAGATGACAACCTCATCCCAGTAACTACCACTAACCTTATAACTCCGGACACAATCCTTAATAATATTTTTTGCGTCTGCGCAACGGGATGTGGAGGCCGCTGTGGTTGCAGAAAAGCAGGTATTCCCTGCTCCATTGTTTGCGGCCCATGCCATGGTGCTTGCACAAATGCTCCTCCTGTGCAAGACGAAAAATTTTTAATTTAGAATTTATTTTTTTTTTTAAATTTTGAGATTGGGCCCGTTTGGACATATGGCTTCCAACTATGGGGCTGTACAAAGAAAACAAATGCTGAACCCACCCAACAATTCCAAAGCAAGGTCCTTCGTTGAATAATAAATGCCCCTTGGTATATAAGAAATTGCGATCTACATCGTGACCTTCAAATTGAAATGGTTACAGAAGTGGTTATAAAACACGCTGTCTCACACAATCAGTGACTGCAAAGTCATACCGACTCCGAAATGGAGACCGTCTTAAATGTACGAGACAATGTTCGGAGATTAAGAAGAACCAAGCCTCATGAGCTGATGGTCTAAAAGCTATGGGAAAGTGTTGTAACTTAAACTTCCCTTAAAACTTACCTTTGCTTACACCCCCCTTTATATATTTTTTTTCTCACAACATGCTTACAAATTATTTCATGAAGTATTGTCCAAAATCTTGGAAACATCCTGTATACTTCTTACCTTTAAGGAAACATTGTTTTTCATTTGAAAATTAACACTGTATCTTATAAGTTATATTAGGACATTTCAAACCCAAGCGTCTTCCCTTAACCCCTTATTTCTCTCTCATCATTCCAATTAAATGACCATGAATAAATATATACTATTTTTTCCGATATTTCTGGGTAAATTGATCAAAAAACATTAATTGCTTATGACAATAATGTGGTTTTTGAAATTTTTGACAATTTCACTCCCCGTATCTTTCTTAATCCAACCGAAAATATGTATATAATTTTTTTTGCAGTTCATTGATTACTTCCAACTGCTGCTGCCTTAACTTGTCTCTTATTAAATTGAGAGGGATATCTTCCTCTTCATCTGAGCGTTGTAGTTCGATGTCATGTGTACAAATCTGTGGTAAAATATTGCGCCAATATTTTTCTATAACATTTGGTTTTAACTGACTCCAAGCTATTGCGAATAAAGAAACTGCGTCTTTTATAGTTAATGACTTTAAGAAATTCAAAACATCTTTTTTTCCAACAGCTAATCATAAGAGACTTTTTCTGTAATACAGCTTTGTAATACGAATTGCATTTTGATCCATTGGCTGAATCAATGGTGTCACGTTTGTTGGCATATACATAATGAATATAGAGCCATCATCTGTTTTCAATAAGGCCTCCGAAGGATGACATGGTGCGTTGTCGAGTAGTAAAACAGCCTTTATTGGCAAGCCTTCTTTTCGTAAGAAATCTTGCACCTGGTAAAAAATGTATGAGCCTATATACACCAATAACTTTTCATCATGCGTCTTACCTGTGGGACAAATAAATTATGAAACCAAGCTTCGAAAATATGGGAAGTCATCCATGCGTTCTAAGAACTACGGTAATCAACAGGAATGTTAAAATTTTTGAAGCAACGAGGATTTTTGGATTTTCCAATGATCAACGGCCTAATTTTGTGATTACCAGTAGCGTTAGTGCATGCTAAGAATGTAATTCTAGCTTTTTTAACTTTTCTACCGGGAGCAGTTTTTTCTCCTTTGGTCACATACGTTTTTTCAGGACCGACCGACCCATCAGCGTTATAAATTTGGTTCTGAGATAACTGGAGCTCATGGATAGTATTTGCGAGATTGATTGCGCTGTGATCGTATGAAAGTTTCTCTCAACAGATTTTAAGAAGCCGAACACCAAAACGAGATTTGAATCCATCTAGCCAACCAGAACTAGCATTGAAGCCTCCTTCGTCTTTTAGTTTTTGATGCAACAGTTTTGCTTTTTCTTTAAGCATCTCACCACCAACTGGTAGATTCTTTCGACGCTGCTTTAAAACCCATTTATACAGCACCCGTTTCATATTTCATATTGGCTGAAAATCTAAATGAATCGGCGCGGCGGCCGGCCAGCGGCTGATCCACCATATATGCATGGCTTTTCATTTGTATGCGCGGATTGCGCAATTGCAACTTGAAAATGACTGTTTTGACCACTTACAACAGTTCTTTGATTATAGGTGCGTTCCAGAGCTAGTTTTAAACAGATTCAAACCGCCAGATTTAGTCATTTTTTGTGCGAAGTCGTTCAACAAGTGAAAGTTTGTACTTTTTCGGACCAATGAGAGCGCTCATGAGAGAGGAAAAAATTTCCCCTACTTGCCGGATTTGGTCCGAAAAATTTCTGGTGGCTGTTTTGTACTGGATGTCAAATGCCAAGTGTTCGTATGTCAGATTTGAATAAATAGCAGAATACAAATAGGTAGGGTTACCCAAGTGTTACTTTTTTTAATTCGTTTTTGGTAATAAAATAATTTATCTTTTTATCAATCAAATGATTTTCTTGAAATGCATGTGTCGTTAGGCAAATCTTTTCCCGAAGAAGAAAATTTAGTAATGAAAATTTGTGTAACTCTTGTTTATTGTAGTTTTTTTTTCAAATTGATGTTTCATGATTTAATATGTATGTTGCTCCAAGCACAAATGAGACTCCAAACTATAAATTTAAGCATCCAACAGAGAATTCGAATAAAGAACAATTCTGTCTGAGTTCAAAAACTTAATTATTTTTTCCTAAAAGGATAACAATATATCAATAACTTTAAGAAACGATAAATTAATTCTTACAATTGGTATATCCATATAATAAAAAATTGACAATTTGCTTTGAACAACGAAATATATAACTTTAACTCCAATTATACTTTTTATGTTTAGCAAAGATATAACGCAAATGGCGGCGCCGAATCAACATAACCTTTCCCAACAAGTGAAGGATGAGAGCCATGCACGCGCAATGTTGTAAGAATAGTTGTCTCTTTCTTTAGAAAGAAAGAAATGTATTCTTCTAATATGACAGAAGTGTTAAGGGCTCAATTTCAGTTGAAACTTGTTAAGTACTCGATGACAATGTACTTAAAGAATATTTCTTTGTTTAAGTTTACTCATTTTTATTCATAATAAATATTTTGCGACCTTTAGTCCAAATGCGTTTCGCCCAGGTACAACAGTTGGGCTCATCAGTTAGATGCTGTTGTACCCTTCTAAGACATATTATTTTCAATCGATGGATACCGATAACTAATTAAACTTACAGCACCAAGGTACTGTAAATTATATTATTTTTGTTCTTACTTCTAATCATTCTTTAATCATTTTTATACATGTACGCTTCTTTTATCTTAACATTCAATTTCTTGTACCGTGATTTTATAAAAAATTGATTGACTTATGATTGCACTACGCCAGCTCTAGTCAAATATTTCTTTTGACGTGGTGCAAATTAGTGCCCGAACCGTTCCCAAAATTTTGACAGTTTTTCTTCTCTCTGAGAGGATTTCATTCCCACCTGTCACAATTTGACATTTAGTACGAAATAGTGCTAAGAATTTAAGGAACACACCTAATGTGTTTTAGTAATTTGATTTTCTTTTTCTTTGCGTAATCGCGAATAACAGTAGTCCAATTTAACAGTGCGCACGGAGGGTGTAGTGAAAAAATGTGGAAACTAAAAGTTCAGAAACAAGCCCAATCTCATAGAAAATTCTCTTGTTTTTTAGAATAATTTCTAAGGGCATATCTTTAAATAGTCCAATCAATCTAAGCTTAAAATACCCTAAACATGGGCAAAATTGCAACAGAAGCTTTTTTGACAGACTTTTGTTAAGTATCCATTACTAAACAAAATATCCAAAATCAGTTAAAATCCGTCGATAAGAACACTCCAAAAATGGATTTCAAAATGGCGGATTGATTTTTGTGTTGTTTAAGGCCAGTCGCGCATATGCAGCTGCTATCGTAACAAAATAGTTTAATCACAAGTTGACCTACGATAGTGCACATGACCAACTCCACAAGCAGTCGCAATAAACCAAACTTACTCACTAACAATGTTAATTCAGTTTTTCTAGCTCATGTATTCAAAGAAAAATATTATCGCCTTTGTCCTATTCTTTTGCTCGATAAATAAAAGAAAAGATACATTTGTTCCCTTTCGCACAGAGAACATAATGCCCCTTTTAGTAGGGGCTTAAGTGCACGATATAAGGGCATACTTGTTATTTTGACCTGACGGGGTGAGCTCTAGTATACTTAAAGTTCATGTCCTAATTTTACTTTTAAAAAGTGTTGCCAGGGTGGCAACAAGTTTTGCAGCTTTCAAAATTCAAAAGTTGATGAACAATTACTCAATTTGAATAAGCAAAAAATGTTTATTTATTGCTTAGTCCCTCTTCTAAAATTATGTAATACAATGTTTCACCATCAAGCCTTCTATTTTTTATATGATTTTTTGCAAGAAAATGCATTTTAATTAAAAAACCTTCATTAATAAATTAATCTTTCCAAAAGTTCTGGATGGATCTTTAAAATAAAGGCCTTAAATACTGTCATTAAGATAGTTTTTAGATTTATAAAAAAAAAATTATCAACTTTAACACGAGAACTTTGAGAGAAATATAATAACAATTTCAATTAAAGTTTGATTTCACTTTCTTAATGGAATTTATAATTTCAAAATCAGTGTAAATATTAACTATGGGAAACATTTCTAACCAAATATGTACCTAATCTTAAAATATTTAGGGAACTACAAAAATGTATATCTAACACGACAGCAGAAATTAAATAATAATTGAGTTGCAAACCTACATTTTAAATATGCTTTTTTTACATTGTTCCGGGCTCATAAGAACGTTAGTAACTACATTAATGAATCAATTATCAATTACTCAATCAATTATTATTTAATTTTATTAAATATATCAACAATGTGTTCTTAAAAAAGTCATAGGTACATTTAAAAACTGCAAAATTGACACATCTGTTGGCAAACTATACCTATGGTTTATATATTTCGACTACGGCCACCAAAAAGTTTTAATTTTTCAAAATTCTATTCAACAAGTCTAGGAAACATTTTGATGTATACTACGAGTATATACAGAATTGCTGTACATTGCTCTCATGCTAACCAATTAATAATTTTCAAAGAGCAAAAAAGTAAAGTAATTGTCGATCCGGCTTCAATTAGCTATTCATATACATAAGTCGAGAAATATTGCTTCGAATTATAATTTCATTTGCATTCCATTTGAGTAGCTGACAAGCTTCGAAACGTTGGACGGCAAGTTTTTCACTAAGTATATTTACAATTGTCTTCTCATTTTTTAATCGATCTTCAAAATTTATATTTTATAATAATTTGGACAAGACTATATGTCAATGGAAAAGTAAATGTTGCTGGTTATAAGAAAAAAAAAGAAAGTTATTATGAATAACAATTCGAATTTTTTTTTGAAAATAGTGTGACGACTAGATTTTATGTATGTAGTTTAAATTAAAAACAAATTAAAAAAAAAATATATTTTTATTAATTTTTTTCTTTGTTTTATTACGGTCATCTTTGTGCAAAAGATTATTTGTAGCCAACCCAAAACTCAAGACCAGAAATCACCACTGCTTTAAATCATGTGTCATATGCTTAGATTATACCAAGGTAAATATTTTAGTTTGTTAAACTTTCATATTCCCCCTCCCCAGCACTTTGAAAGTGACTTTTTATAAACCCAAAGTAGGGTTTTCAATTAATTTTGGATACAAAGTAGTAGAGGGTTATATTCTGCATGTATTTTTCTAACTTTTTTTGGCTTTGCATTTTCCCTTCCCAAACGGCTTTTTTCACCCTCTTCATGCAAAGAGAGGGAAGGGAGAAAATCAATAATGTTGTCCTATGGTTACAAGGGTGCTAAATCCAACGAGAGTTCTCTGGTCATCGTCAGACCCTTGTTCTCGATTTATAGTATGAAACAAGTGGCAACCCTCTTCTCGTTTTTCTGACAGTGTTGCCACCTAGGGAACACGTCTTAAAAGTAAAGTTAGAACATCAACTCTCAGTATACTAAAGCTCAACCTTTTGTGTTTGTTGGTTTTCTTAGTTTGTCCCCAGTTTTGTTTTTTCTTTTTATGTCTTGGAATTTTTTGGCGACTGGATATCCTGTATTGCCTTGACAGTTAATACATTTGGCTTTCTATTCTCTGCCTATAATATAATTTTTAGTTGTATGCTTGCCTTCGCATTTAACACATGCAAACTCACGATTGCAGTATTTTTGTGTATTCCCAAAGGTAGCGCTTACATTGTGGAACAATTTTTGACTTTCGCAGTGTAAATCTTATCGAGACTTTCTTAATTTTTAAAGGTGAGCATAAGTAAAGGTAGAGATCTCTTTGTTGTCGTTGATACCCCAGTGGAGTCATTTCTAATAAGATTATTCGCATCGAGAATTTGAAAGCTTTTTTGTATAAGGTCTTCTACAATATTATCGAATTTTGTTACACAATTATTGTTATACGCATCGGCGTCTTCAACAATGACTTTCCAATTGTCTTTATTGTATGATGTATATTTACATGCCTTATTAGTGCATTTTTCTACTATGTTCTTAAGCTCACCAAACATTGTCAATCCGGAAATCATGATTGGATGTGGTGTAGTTTGCCTAGTCCTTTAGCATAAGACTTCTTTTTGGGTCATCTCTTATTTTATTATTCTCTGGGCTACCCTCTGGTTTCCGTTTCTTGGATTTACGTTAGTTTCTATTACCATCAGTTTCAAGAAGGAGCTCTTACTCATCATGTATGAAACTCAATGGTTTTTGGTGGGCTTTTCACTACAAGTAATTTTGGACTCTTCTTATTGTCATTTGAGGTCTTTTGTCTAGCAAGCTGACTTTTTCTTCAAGTCTCTCAACTTGTTGCTGAAGATTTTCAACTTTTTGGCCATTAATTCTTTTTGCCGTTCCTCGAAATATTTTTCGGATTCAACTTGGTGGATCTCGTTGTTTTTTTTTTTTTAAACACTGCGGATCTTTATGGATCTTTTCATAGGTTTTGGTTCCTTTTTCGTTAATGACTTCTTTGTCATTTGATTTTTGTGTAGGGGTTTTCGATGGAGTAACCCTTGAAAATATTATTTTAGGAGACCTTAGTGTTTTAGAACTCTGAATCTCCGAAGAGAGTGGATTAACCACTTTATCTGAATTGCTACCTGGGGTAATATATACGAGTATGTATATCTGTTTGTTTTACTCATTGCCATATTTGTTTGTTTGTAACTATTATTTGTTAACCATCCCCTATGGGATCAGGCGCCACATTAGGCGTCAGACGCTGTTGGGTTTCATGGAGAGCTGGTTCTTCAGAGAGATGTCTTATCTTGTGCTCCTAGTTCCTGACAAGGTAACTCAGGTGACTCAGCTTTTGGATCCAATAGATCCAACACTCGTCGCTTGTGCACCTAATTGGTTATCCAGCGGGCACCACTTGGAGAAGACGATGCGATTTTATTTTATTTATTTATTTGTTTATTTACATGAGAATGCTGTAAGATACAATATCTTATAAGTTAGTCCTAAACTAATTTTACAAATGAGCAAGATTTAATTCAATATGTTATACGATGTTATAATTTGATAGGATTAAAAATTAATTTCCAATTTATAAGAATTTAAATTAAATTACATTTTACACATAAAGGTAAATTAAAAAATATTTCGGAAACATTTTGTTTTATGTTGAAAATTAAGTAACAATATTAACTGAAAGGTTATTTTTAAAAACTTCTTCACGCTTTTTGAGTTTTGAACATCTCGTATATTATGCGGTAGGAAATTCCACAGACGAACCCACAGCATGGACAAAAAATTGTCGTTCTGATGGTAAAAAGGAATACCGAGGATGAACTAACTAATGATACCTATGCGAAGATGATAATGTAATTCTTTCAGAGCAATTATTTTTGTTTGACGAGTTAGTAAATATCAGAGAGTAAGGTTTGGCAAAGAAGTTGCATAGTTCTCAAAAGACATATAAAACGGGCGGGTGATGAAACATGACAATCTGTCATATCTTCTTAACCCATATATATAACGTACAATGCGGTTAAATGCGACATTCAGTTTTCTTTTACTTACAGAACTACAATTTCCAAAATTTTCGAATCCATAACTCAGTATCTGTAATACCAGAGTTTTCGCAAGAAGCAAACTAATTTTTACTTGAGTGAACAAATGAGACACCCATAAATTGCGTAGTATGCCATAGGTCTTACCAACGATTAAATTAATATGGTTATCCCAGGTTAGATAGCGATTAAACGTCATTCCAAGATTTTTTGCTGTTTCGACGTATTCGATTGGAACATTGTTTAAATAAATCGAAGGAAAATAAGAAATATCTAATCATTTTCTTGAGATAACCAAACATTATGTCTTTTTGGATTTAAGGAAAGACCATGAAGGTCTTCATTGACACATGAGGCACCATTCTCAATAAGACCGAAATCTGATAGATTATCGCAAACCAGGACAGCTTGTTGTCCCTGTGAAGCGCTTGTCTAGCATCATCAGTGAAATTCAATAAAGCTGTGATGCAGCTGTGTTTTTCCCGAATGCGTGATTTTTTCTGAGAGAGCATGTTATTTGCAGCGAGGAAAACACTTATTTGTTTGTGTAGAATCCTTTCGAATGCCTTGGACGAAAATGGTAGGATTGAAATGGGTCTGAATTTATCCCTTTTGCATTTTTATACAAAGGCAAAACTTTTGCCATGAATGAATGAATGGTGTTGAAAATAAAAGTAACGTACGATAAAACAATAGGAAAAATAATTCTAAAAAATGTAGGGTGAACATTGTTAAATCTCATCGCTTGTGATTTATAGAAAGAATACTTTCTAAAACATCGGCATATATACTTATGATTTCCTCAAACTCCAGAGCTGTGCAATTGCTACTTTTGCAGATGACACATGTATTTCTTCATCAGATTCAATTGGTTTTAGCATTGAAATCAATTTGCAATCTGCTCTGAATACAGTTCAATTATACTTTAATAATTGGAAAATAAAAATAAATGCTTCAAAGACACAGGCTCTCTTTTTTCCACCTGAAAAAGAAAGCCCTGTTTACTTCCTAACAATAGCTTTCAAATAAATGGTATACAGACAGACTGGAAATCAAGTGCAAGATATCTTGGGGTACACCTCGATAAAACATTGACATTTAACATACATATTCAGCAAATACTTAATAAACTAAATATTGTGATAAAAACACTTTATCCGTTTATCAATCGTAAGTCTAAAATGAGCGTAGAAAACAGATTACTAATTATTAAGTCCATTTTCCAAAGCATTATGTTTTATGGCTCCCCTGTTTGGGGAAAATGCTCTAAAACCCATATTAAAAATTACAAATAATGCAAAATAAGATTCTTAAAATGATGCTTAATCTTCCATTTAATTTTTCGAGAGAAGAACTTCACATAATGTCCAACATTGATAAGGTTCCAATCAGAATATCGAAATTATATGACCGCTTCATGTTATAGTGGAGCAATTCTGATAATAATTTAAATTCAAACTTGGCTACTTAAGGTGTTATACGCTCAAATTAAATTATTATATATATTTGATCTATTGATTTATTGATTTATTAATTTTTGTATTCATCAATTAATTATTAATTAATTTATTTATTTAGTTCCTTTGCTTATCCACAATTTATTTATTTCAATTATTTATTTATTTATTAATTTATTTATTTATTGTTTTTTTATTTATTTATTATTTATTTTTTTATTTATTTATTTATTAAACTGTTATATTTATTTATTTGTATATCTTTATAGTTAATTTATTTATTATGTACTTGTTATATTTATTAATCTATTTATTTATTTGTTTTTGTTTATATATATGTACTGAATTATTGATTTAATTTGTTTAATTATATTATTTTCTTATGTACATATTATTAATTGTCCTGTCTTGTTTATTAAATTATTTATTTATTATTTTATCTATTTGTGTACTTATATTTATTAAACTGTGATATATTTATATCATATAAAATTGAATCAATAAGCATGTAAACAACATCTTAAGACAGTTTTCTGCGCCCCACTTCTCTCTTCCAATGGAAAATTAAAAGTTGTTTTTAGTTAAAAGAAGATTTTTAGTAGATTTTCCTTCTAAATTAATTTACTATCTGTGATATTAATTGAATACAAATTGTAATTATTTTCAGTAGTAAGGTAGGATATATACACCAAATCTCTGAAAATTGTGAAATCTAGGTTTTTGTTCAGGAATGCACCGATAAATTATTTTTCGTCGTAAATTATTATTAATACTTGAATATGAAGAAAATTTAAAAAGAAAATTCTTCTATTTGAGTGGAGTGACCGAATTTATAATTCAAGTTAAAAGTTCAAATGAGCTCAACTCAATAAATCATCGATACAAATTTGCGTCTAGAAGGGTATGATAGTCATCTAACTGATGAGCCCAACTATCATACCTGGGCGAAACGCAATGGAGTTGAGCTCATTTGAACTTTTAATTTGAATTGTAAATTATTATTGTTCATCACAAATTATTTATTGTTCGTCATTAATTGTTTTATTAATTAATTCTTAAAAACTAAACCAATTTTTTCATTTAAAATTTAAATATTTTGTAAAATTGCCAAACATAGCCGAATAATACCCTATGTGTTTTTGACTAATTTCTTGTTTTCAACTTTTGTTAATTTTATAATCCTACTAAATCCGCTAATCCCGTTTCACTTGCAAAGCATTGGGTATGGAAGATGATAGATGACTTGTTTTTTGGAAGATTTGGCATAGTAAGATGGTGTAACGTAATATTCGATCTCTTTTACAAGAAACCGTCATTGAGCTAACATCACTACAGTCTACTCATCAAATTTGTCTTGATCATTATTTCTTATTAAATACAATACTTATAACGTTGATAGTTTGTACTTTATTTTTGGAAATTAATATTGCTGATCAAAGTTCTGTAAATCCGGATCTTTTGTAAATTTAATTAAATTCAAATAAATTTTTATTGATGTTTGAATTTGTATGGTGGTTGCTTGGACCGGCAGATACATTGGGTATTTTGGTATACACGTAAAAATAAAATTGTATCGATTTTTTTTTTTGGAAATCTTTTGCTGTTGTTTCCTGTGTTGCTGTTTGCTGCGTTTGCTGTTGTTGTTGCTGGTTTAGGATTTTTTGGGTTGGCAGTTCAGGATAGTTTGCCACATTTTTCTATAAAAAAAAGCTACTGAGGGATTAAAGTACATACATGTGTGAAATCGTGCTTATAGATTTGTTGCTCTGACGTGTTCGTTTTTTTTCTTGACTGAGTTGAAATTGCAACAATCTGAATACGCTAAGGCAAGCGCGTGGACATTTAATGGGTGCGATAACGCGTGCACATTCGTACATCTTAGATGTAGCCGATGAAGGCGTAGAAAATCTAGAAACGCGATTAGAACGGTTAGAGGAAACGTGGAAGGATTATTGCGTTAACCACAATGAGTTTTTTTCAATATTCAGAGGAAGAGGGATACGGTGATCCTGAAATTGATTTTGAAATTACGGAGAAAAAATACCTTGATGCAAAAAGTGCATTTGTTAAAGCAATTCGAAGGAACACTCCTTTAATTCCTCCGCCTCCTCCACCGCGTCTTCAAGTTAATGGTGTCCCTACTGACGAACAATGAGACTTTTTTAAATAATCCGTTCACCTTTGGTGCTGCAAAACCGCTTAATGAAATTGAGTTGCCAAAGTTTAAAATAACTCCTTTCGGTGGCGATTACCGCGAATGGCCTGAGTTTCGAGACATGTTCTCAGGAAGCATCGGTTGCAAAGAAAAACTTCCGGGTACTCAAAAAATGCATTACCTAAAATCGTTTTTGACTGATGAAGCTGCAAAACTTTTAAACGGTATCGAGATAGCGGATTGCAATTATGAGCAAGCGTGGGACAAACTTGAGCGTCGGTACAATAAGCCATTATATATTATAAACGCGCATATTGAAAGTTTTATGAAGATGCCAACGGTGGCATTCGCAGATAGCGATAAATCAGATTGCGTCGGTTAGCGGATAAATCAGATGAAGTTATTCGTGATTTGAAGGCTCTGAAATCTGAAAACAGAGATCCTTGGCTGATTTATCTAATGCTCAGTGCTCAGTAAAACTGACTTAGAAACGCGTAAAGCTTGAACTCTTCATAATAACAATTCGGAAAAAGCGACCGTTCAAGAACTTATTAACTTTTTGGAAAAAATATGCGATGCTTTAGAAGCATGCGTAACCAAATCCAGTGATTCAAAGAATCGTGGTAATAAACAATCAAGGCGCTCGGGTAGTTCATCGAATAATATCAAAAGCCTTGCTGTTTCAAATTCCGTGGTGTCCTATGTGCAAACAAAATCATAATAGGCCACAGTGTTCTCAATTTCTTGCCTTGCCAATTATCTCTCGTCGTAGCTATGCTGGAGATCAAAAACTTTGCTATAATTGTTTAAGAAGCAACCATTCGTCGTCAAGATGTCGTTCGAAAACTCATTGTCCTCAATGCCATGTTCATCATCATGTTCTTGTGCATTTGGATTCACCGTTGCCGGTTAGTGAAGCTAACAATTGAAATACTGAAATAGCCACATCTCAAGCTGCCTCGTTGTCAATTGTTAGCAATCACATTCAAAATGAAAACCGTCTCCCTGGTATTTTGGCCACAGATGTTGTTTAGGTTCCAGATATCTTTGGTAAAAATCACCTGCGCGTTTTGCTCGATACGGGGTCCCAAACTTCTTTTGTAACTGAAGGTTTGGTGAAAAGGTTGCATCTTCGTCGTCGTCACGCCCGTGTTCCTATTTCTGGAATCTCTTCGCTCGAAGCTGGTGTTACACAGGGTGCCGTGACCCTTTATCTTAAATCCTGTTTTGATTCAAATGAAATGTATGTCGAAGCTTTCATTTTTAATCAAATAACTTCGAAAACTCCTCTTTTGCCTCTTGATTTTGATAAATCTTTACTGTTAAATGATTTGAGATTGGCTGACCCAGGTGCTATTGATATCTTGCTAGGATCTGACAAGGCCTGGAGTATTTTGCTTGATGGCCGTCGCAATGATAAAAAAAGTAGATCTCCGATCAAGGAAATTGTTTCTTTGCTTGTAGGGATTGTGTAGGATGTTGATCTTCTTAAATCATTTTGGGAAATTGAAGAACTTCCTCACTATTCATATTCGTTGGATTCTGGTGATTTTGCAGACGCCCATTTTTGTAAAACCTTCTCCCGTGCGCCTGATAACAAATATATTGTGGAGTTACCTTTTCGGCAAAAGGATGTTACTTTCAGTAACACTCTATATCTGGAGCATTGTCTAGGTTGTTTGCTATAGAACGTCGCTTCTCTCGCCAGAAAAATTTTCGTTCGGAGTATTGTTGTTTCATGAAGGTTTACACGGAGTTAGGGCACATGGAGCATATTCCAGAAAACGAAATTGAACCCACTACTGGACAGACTTTCTATTTGCCTCATCACGCGGTTGTAACAACAAAATTCGGGTTGCTTTTGACGGATCTCATAAGGATGGAAGCAGCACTAGTTTGAATAAGATGCTACATATAGGAACTCCACTCCAGCGCAATTTGATAAACGTTTGTTTGCGGTTTAGAGTCCATAAATTTGTGTTTTGTGCTGACATTGTCAAGATGTTTTGGCAAATTTGGGTTGAAAAGAAACATCGTAATTTTCAACGTATTGTGTGGCGAGAAAATTCTGATGAACCCATTGGACACTATCGACTGTGTACCGTCACCTACGGTACTTCACCTGCTCCATTTTTGTCGATTCGAGTCCTGAAACAACTTGCCTTAGATTACTCGGATTAGTTCCCTATTGCGTTGCATGATTTTTGTGTTGATGATATCATGTCAGGTTCGGATTCTGTAGCAGGTATTTTAGAATTGAAAGCAGAGTTGATCGAGCTGTTATCCTGTGGGGGTTTGCAGCTGCCTAAATGGAGTTCAAATTGGTGGCCAGTTTTGCAGGGGTTGGATTGTGAACCAACTCTTGATTTGAGCGCTGACAGTTGTACCAAGGTTCTCGGACTAGTTTGGAATCCTAATCGTGACATTTTCGCCTACAAAATTTCATTAGGGAAAAAATCCTCGTTGTCACCCACTAAGCAAATGTTGTTGTCAGAGATTTCGAAAATCTTTGACCCGTTGGGTTTCCTGGCTCCTGCCATCATTTTGTTTAAAACGCTGTTCCAGGAGTTATGGGTGCATGCAACGAAGATCGGATGGGATGATCCACTGCCAAGTGAAATAGCTGACAAATGGATTTGCTACCGAAAGGCTCTACTTCGAACAGATTGAAATTTTGAGAAAGTTTACGTCAAAGTGCAAGCATTTTGATCTGATAGGATTTTCAGATGCATCCGAGAAGGAGTACTCAGCGGTCGTCTATGTTCGAAGTTTTTTGGAGAATGGAGAGATCGAGGTTCAACTTGTTGCTGCCAAAACCCGCATCGCTCCTGTGGAGCAGCTCACAATTCCCCACCTTGAACTTTGCGGGGTGCTTCTCTTAAGTCGTTTGGAAAAACTGTTCGCTCTTCCTTAGATATCAAACCCACTCGAAACATTCTTTTTGTGATTCTCAAATTGTGTTACCTTGGCTTTCCTCTCCTCCTCGTCGATGGAATACCTTTATTGCGAATCGTACAGCTGAAATTCTTGATGTTCTTCCCCGTTCCGATTGGAACTATATTCGCTCTGAGGAAAACCCAGTTGACTGTGCATCAAGAGGTGTTGAGCCTAGTAGATTGTTGCATTTGGGAATTTGTTGGAATGGTCCTAATTGGCTTTCTAAAGACCTTGATTTGTGGCCAATTTCTGTAGTCGGAGTAGAAGTAGAAGAAGTGCCTGAACGGAGGAAACAACCTGTTGTGGTAAATGTTTTGTGTGTAGAAAAAGGACTTCTTGAAAAACTGGGGAAACGAGTCTCTTCGTGGTCCAGAGTCATTCGGATTGTAGCTGTTTTTGTTCGCCAAAAAATTGGTAAATGGTAAAATTCCTCCAGAGGAACAACTGAAAAGTTTCTTGCGGTCATCAGAGTTGCTTTATGCAAAGCAGAAATGTCTTTTATGTGCTCAAAACGAGTTCATCGAGTGTATAAAATCCCTGCAAACTAAAGGACATGTCTCTAGTTGCTCTAAACTTTCATCTTTGGCATTGTTTTTGGATGAGGTTGGGCTGCTTCGTGTTGGGGGAAGAATTTTAAATGCTGTTGGTGTTTCTTTCAGTCTGAAACACCCTATAATATTGTGGAAAAGCCATTCGTTCTCTAGATTGATTCTGCTGGATGCTCAATTCAAATTTCTTCACGCAGGTGTATCAAAACTCTTCTCATTGGTACGTCAGGAATTTTGGATTTTTGGAAGCAGAAACATGATAAGGAAGGTTGTCCATGATTGCAACAGTTGTTTTCGCCAACGTCAAGCCACATCATCCCAGCTTATGGGAAACTTGCCCTCTTCAAGGTTATCACCATCCTTCGCCTTCGATCGTACCGGCTATGACTATCCTGGACCGATAAAACTCCAAAGGAAGAAATCCAAAGTTTGTGAAGGGTTACTTTGCATTGTTTGTTTGTATGGTGACAAAGGCGTTGAACTTGGAAGTCGTCAGTGACCTATCTACCGATGCCTTCTTTGCAGCTTTGAGGTGATTAATAGCTAGGAGGGGAAAATGCAGCGTCATCTACTCGGACAATGGTACCAATTTTTAAGGAGCTGCGAGAACCCTGTGTGAATAGGTTAAGTTGGTGCGATCCGAGAAACACAATCATCTAGTGTCTGCAGCATTGGGAGCGGAAAGCATCAAATGTGAATTTATTCCTCGACATAGCCCTCATTTCAGGGGCCTTTGGTAAGCGGGGGTCAAAAGTGTCAAACAGCAACTCCAGCGAGTGATAGGGAATAATATTTTGACTTTTGAGGAGATGTCGACTTTGCTTTCCCAAATTGAAGCATTCTAGGCCTCTTTGTTCTATTTCTGATACAGATTTGAACCTTCTAACACCGTCTCATTTCCTTATAGGTAGACCATATTCGGCGATACCAGAGCCCAGCTGTCTAGATGTCCCACTTAATAGACTTGGAAGATGGCAACTCATTCAAAATATGTTGCAAGGGTTTTGACGTCGATGGCACTCTGACTACCTAACGCTTCAACATCGTCGCAAATGGCAAAAGAAGACAAAACATTTTAAAGTTGGCGACCTGGTTGTCATAAAGGAGTTCAATATGCCACCATCCAGATGGGCGCTAGGACGAGTTGAAGAACTGCATCCCGGAGAAGATGATCTTGTGCGAGTTGTATCCTTTCGCACCAAAAATTGCATTTTTAAGCGACCAATAACGAAGCTGGCTCTTCTACCATGTTCCTGAAATTCCTTCAGGGGGGCCAGCGCATAGTGGTTCCGTTTGTATGGGAGAGGTGGTCAAAACCCTATAAAATTTGAACTACTAAACGGATTTGAATGAAACTTGGTACAGATGTTGAAATTGTATTTTTTCATATTTGCTGAATATTTGGTTAAGAAAACATGATCAAAAAAAAAGTTATTGACATTTTTCAAAATGTTCTGGATTTTTATATTTGAAGTTTTTTCAATGAAATCTGAATTATTGAACGAATTTTGGTAAAACTTGGCTCACAGATTGAGATTAGTTTTATACATATTAATTAAGAATTAGGTAAAGAAAAAACTTATTAGAAAAAAAAATATTGACATTCTTTCATACTTTCTTTGATACAACATAAATTCATTCGCTTCGCACTAAAGGGTCTCCCTTGGGCTGATACTTACAACCTCATACCATATGAACATCGGATCCAGTTACTGCAGGTCCAAACTTTATATCAAAGGCGGGTTAATAATGACTTAATATTTCTTCATCAACTTTTAAATCTCCAAATTGATGCCCCTGACTTGTTAGCCTGTATTGACATAAATTATCGCGGAGGATCTCACCACCTGCGAAGATTTGAACTTTTACACGTCGATTTTCATCGAACTAACTACGGAATACATGAACCTCTAAGCCGTATGTGTACGCTTTTTAATTTAAACGATTCATCGGTTGATTTTAACGTAGGTAAAATGGGATTGAAAACACTGTTTCGAACCAGTAGTGCTCCACGATCTTGACTGTCTTATCTAATGTTTAAGATACTTTAAATATTTTTGTATTATTGTTAAATTTTGTATTGTTTTTATTTTTGTAATTTTGTTTAGTTTTGTATACTTTTTGTTTGTAAGCATGCATTATTTTACTATTTTACTAACCACTAACACATGCACTTATGATGAGCCTCTGTTTGTAAGTTGCAGCTTGATCTAAGCTCTCTACAACATAGAATCTGAAGGGTAAAAAAAAACCCAAATTTGCATTTAGAATGATTGAAAATAAAAGAAAAACACTACTAAAATCTTAATTTGTTATTTTTATTAAATTTAATCAAAGTTTATTGCAATAAATTTAAAACATCTGTCGGTAATTTTGATTTTTCAGTTTTTTTAAAATTTCTTTCGTTAGAAAGCAACGGATCTGATGTTAAAAGCAATCTATTTATTAAACAAATCGGTATTTGTTAAGACTCTAGACGTTTTTCGTGTATTGTGTGATCTGAAAAATTTGACATCCTTGTTTTTTGCCTCTGCTGCCTCTTCCGTTAATTGGCCTATAGGCAAAATTACATGTTTTACAATTTGTCCTCCATGAATGAGAACTTTATGTACCGAAACTGGCATTGGATACCACGGATATTCTTCGACAATTTCACGTGCAGTATCTTGGGCATACTTTTCGAAAATATTATTGAAAACAACTAGCCAAAGTTTTTAAAATGACTGCACATCTTTCGATTATTGATTTTTTTACACCCGTTATTTGGGAAGATACAGTAAGATTAGCAAAAAATCTACGCGCAGTATTCCCGTCATTTGAATTTCCACCTCCTTGTTTTGGTTTATCAACTATCAGTCCAGTTTTTGTTGAATTCTTCTTGAATTCTTTTTTTTTTTGTGCAGCAAGAAGAGGTTTCTCACTATTTCCAGTGCGCCATTTTTTGAAATCTAGTCGGTATGCTAGATGAATGAAGAATTCGAAAAACCTTATCAACGCATGCAGTGAAGATATGCCAAAATCCAAAGAGTCTTCGTTAATACTTTTTTGTAAGGATCCTTGAATATCGTTCATATTTGTTGGCTTTGCTCCACAAATGTGGCACACCTGTTGCGAAGTAGTGTGTGTCAAAGCGTTGCTCACCTTTCCGTCAACCATTGTTAACTTGAGGACATGTTAAATGTTTAAAGTATGGTCATTTATTTTAACTAATGTCTTAGATAAATAATTAATCTGGTTCTCAATGTAGCTCTGCTCAGCTCTACTCAACTCTGCCGTTTCTTTTTTGAACTGAAACCGTATTGGGTGACAGTATCGAGTCGATCCTGGACGAGGATTTTGCCATAAAATTTGGTTTTCAGAGTCAGAGCTTTTTTGTGAAAATAGTTGGATTGGAACATATAAAGTAATAAAAATGTCGGCATCACTGACTCCTTCAGAAATTTGCTTGTCCACTACTACCATCAAACCCCCATTTTCCAATAAAAGTAAGATTACCTAAATCAAAAATGTATTATTTTTAGTCACACTGAAATTAAAGTTTTCAATTACATAACTCGTATCTCGTACATTACATTTATTCTACTCCCCCTTGTGCTGTTAATTTCAGACTAGACATTGTATCACTGGCTACTTTATTAAGGTTATCGACTTTAAAACGAATACGATACACAATTACCATACCTACAGATCATCACAGAAAGGACAAGTCTTACAATGAAACAGAGAGCTTTGTTGGCAAAAGATTTTTATTTGATGTATTATCTAAATTAATCTCAAAATTTTCAAAAACTTCTTTTTGGGATTCTACGATTCTTTGGGCTGTATGGTTTAGAAGACCTTGAAGGGAAACTTCGCCGAAGTATCGGGTATTGATATTTTTTCAGGCTCCGGGTAACAATCTCTTTTCGCTTTTATAACCTTAGCATAGCTTGGAAAAACGTCAACTTCGGTCTTTTCGTTTACCAAGTTTCTAATGACTTGGTACTGGTGTTTTGTTAACTTTGCCTCAACCAAAATTTTCAAAGCATCGTTTGAATTCAATTGCTTGGCTTCAAGACTGTCTGTTGATTGGCAATGCTTCAAAACACAAGTAATGTCTTAATCTATTGCAGCAATTGTGGCAATTCGTCGCCTTCCGCCACAAATGAAAAATATCAATGCGTTTGATCATATTACTTGAATCTAGAAAAAAAGGAAAATAGGGTTTCACTTAGAGTCAAAATTTTAATATTTCCACAAATTTCCGCAAAAAAACCGTATATATCCTTAAACGGGGAAGATAAGCCTACGTTAATCCACTAAAATTATTGAGTGCAAATGGGTGCCCTAAAAGTTCTGGCTTATCAAAAAAACACAAAATTTTAAAAATCACTAAAATTCATTTCTTTCAACAGCAGTTATAATAAAATAATAGTATATAAAAAGAAATATATATATGTAATAATCATATTTATACATTGTTCTTTTATGTTTACCACTTTTTTCAGAAAAAAACCTTAAAAACACATCCGATTTTCAAATGAACTTTTTTTTTTTTAAATTGCGAAAAACACTCAACTTTGCCACGTGCCTGACAGTCAACAACTAATTTTAGAAAAAAAAAAAATTAGTCCCACTTAGTTCCCCTTACTTACTTTTATGACTTGAGGTTTTGGCCTATGGGCGAAACCACTGTGCGGCGTGTTCAGGAATGGACCGATAAATTATTTTTCATCGTAAATTATTATTTTTCATCACAAATTATTTTATATATGTTCGTCATTAATTGTTTTATTAATTAATTCTTAAAAAAGGAAACCAATTTTTTCATTTTAAATTTAAATATCTTGTAAAATTGGCAAACATAGTCGAATAATACCCGATGTGTTTTTGACTTATTTCTTGTTTTCAACTTTTGTTAATTTTATAATCTTACTAAATCCACTAATCCCGTTGCACTTGCAAGGCATTGGGAAAGCAAGATGATACGTTTTTTGTAACGTAATATTCGATCTCTTTTACAAGCAACCATCATCGAGTTAACATCAGTAAAGTCCACTCATAAAATTTGTCTTGATCATTATTTCTTATTAAATACAATACTTATAACGTTGAAAGTTTGTATTTTTTTTGTGTGTTTCTTTTGGAAATTAATATTGCTGATCAGTTTTAATGAAAAGATTATAAGAATTTAGCTGCAATAAAGATCTTTCTATCTATCTATCTATCATCGGCTATGTCAAAACCGAAATTAAGATGATCATCTCGATCCACACCCTGGGTTGCTGCGTAATCATTAAGTGTAGCTGACAATTTTGAAGAGACAAATGTCCTGTTCAAGGTATTAGCATCTAATATCCAAAGATCGTTGGGACTTTGACTTACCTATACCATTCTTTCGTAAATTGGTCCATAACTGACGGCTACATAATGAGGTTTAAGCTCTTCTGAGTACATTTGGGGTTTACCAGACGTATCTCCGAAACCACTTTATGACGAATTACACAAAATATTCGTCTTAGTTTATTTAAACGGTAATGCTTCCAGATATTATAAGATTCGTCATGTTGACGCATAAGTGAGCGTATGTTGGGAGAAAACCATGGTTTATTAATTGGTTTTATATTTTTGTTCTAAGGGCCACATCAGCATTGAACAGAGTACTAACATTGTTTGTAAGAAAATGTAACTGGTCATTAGCTGTGGGTAGAAAGTAGACACTTATACAAAAATTATAAATAAATAAGAGCTCCTAAGAGCTGAAAATCAATGTTTTGAAAATCATAGAACTTGGTTGTACGGTTGGTAAAAAACAAGTCCAATAGCGATATTGCGATGACTGGAAGTTGAAAATCAACTTTCAGAAATCAGAAACTATCTTGTTTAGGACTCCGTTGCTTAGAGCCAAAAGGGATACGAGAAGGAACTGGCGCAAGCTGGTGATCGTAAGGCCAAATGGACATCCACTGGATACATGGCCCTTATCTGGCCAATGATTGCCTATGGATGCCCGGTTTGGTTCAACGTTGCTCCATCTCAAATGGAAAAGATTCGGGTGTTTGAGAGGCAGTGTCTTCGACTATCCAGGATAGTGCGGCGGTTCTGCTAATCTACCACGTCGGCCGTAGAACTGTAGATCGGTGGCTCCCTTACTGTCGGGATATCCTCGCATAATACGGAGCTGAGCACCTTCGGTTCAATAGGACTGTGTCCGAACGGGACCGAAGAGATAGGGTAAAGCAGGATAACCAGTTCTGGTGTATAGAACATGAAGTCTGAAGTTCTTTCAGATATTTAAAAGTTGTCCTTAGTTTTTATTTCTGTCTTGACCGACTTACATAGGTTTAGGTAGTAAGGTTTAAGCATTGACAGTCAGAGTGGCACAAAAAAAAACATATAAAATATACAAAAAAACACAAAAAAATTATTAAAAAAAAAAATTATAAAACATACAAAAACACACAAAATAATATAGAACCGGAAAATGCTTGCTGTGGCTGTTCTAGTTTGTATGTAGTTTATACGTAGGTTGTAATTAGTTTATAATTAGTTGTAAATACTTTTATGTAGCTGTTAGTAGTTTTAATTAGCTTTAATTAGATATAATTACTTTAATTTAGTTTTATGTAGTTTGTAATTTTTATTTAAAACCATAAAATAAAGACAATGATACCAAGTGTTTTTGTAAATTCTTCTCGGTAAAAAATACAACCGACCTAGGTTTTAGTATTAAGATAGTTCTTAGGCCGAAAGGCATAGTTTAACTTAGAGTTGCCGATTGGGGCAAGTAAGTTAGTTTTAAGATATTCATGAGCAGGCTAGTTTTTTATGAATTTTTGTCTAGCTATAAGATAGTTTTAAGAAAATGGAAAAATAAAAATGAATTTTCAAAAAAGCGTGTCCTAATAGTCGATTTCTATGTTTTCGCGTGTAACTTTTTATTTCGTCCCAGACCGTATGAATTCCGAGATCCCTGTGAAGATATTTGTTTCTTATATACCACGGAGCATTTAAAAATGACCGAAGCCATTTATTTTCAAACGTTTGTAAGTTTTTTAAGTTTGTATCGCAGGTTCAACCCCAAAGTTGAATACCATAAGCCCAAATAGGTTTAAGTACCTGTCGATATGAAATCAGTTTATTTTCAATAATAAGCTTTGAATATTTACCGAGTAACCAGTTCATATCTCTTAATTTACTGTTAAGCTCTTCGCATTTCTTTTTCATGTGCGGCTTTCATTTTAATTTCGCGTCTAGATGCATGCCCAGATACTTTGCTCCATTTGCAAATGGATCACGAGTTGTATTAAGAAAGACGGGTAATCTTTTTGGCGGTCAGCCATCAGACGAATTGGGGGAATAACATGTAGCATACGAAAACATGCACGTGCCGTAACTATTCGGGACTGGTGGAAGTGTGATCATAGCCTCTTCGCGGCGGCCGCTAGAAACAAGCCTTTTAAAAAAGGTTTGGCTAATATGATCAGGCTAGTTCCTCAGGTTGGCGACAGGTTAATTCCCTATCCCGTAAAACTAAGAGAATTATGAGACTGACAACAAGCCTCGGAAACGGACAGATCTCACGACGACATCCTTTGCTACGAAAACGGACACACGATTTACGAATTTTCTTATGGAACGTTCGCTCGCTCTATAGAGCTCGAGCTGTTCAGCAGCTAGCCGATGCCCTGTTGGAATATAAAGCTGACATAACAGCATTACAAGAAATCAGATGGACAGGGAATGGTGTTCTACAGAAGAAGGAATATGACGTATATTACAGCTGTCATACAAAACACCATGTGCTCGGGGTAGGCTTCCTAGTCAGCGAAAAAATGAAGTCTACCATCATCGGCTTTAACGCTTTAAGCGAAAGGCTATGCACTCTCCGCGTGCGAGGCAAATTTACAAACATCAGCCTCATTAACGTTCACGGACCTACGGAGGAGTCCTCAGACGAAGAAAAAGAGACTTACTACGAACAAGTCGAGAGGGCCCTCAATGCCTGCCCAAGGTATGACGTCAAAATCATCCTTGGGGATTTGAACGCAAAAATAGGTCGGGAGCCGGTATTCAGGCATTACGCAGGCACCCATAGTTTGCATGAGAACACTAATGACAATGGACTTCGAGTCTTAGAATTGGCAGCATCGAAAAACATGGTCGTTGCGAGTACCAGGTTCCCGCGTAAAGATATCTACAAAGCCACCTGGGTATCACCTGATGGAGTCACTCGTAACCAAATAGACCACGTGTTGATAGACCGTCGCCACTACTCGAACCTGATGACGGTACGTACGTACCGAGGTGCCAATATCGACTCGGATCACTATCTTGTTGGTATGGTTTTCCGAGGGCGGATTGCCTTGCGGAGACGCATTGCATCCGCCGATCAGATTCGAATCAACACGGCTGCCCTACGCAATGAAAACACCAGTAACATCTTTGGTAGTGCGTAAGGACTCGCCCTAGAATCACTCGATTTAGGGAGAGTAAGTCCTGGAGCCAGTATGCTGGGCGTAGATGAGAAGTGGACACGCCTTAAGAATACTGTCATTAGTACTGCCAACTCCATCTTAGGCAGCAGTCGTAGAAATCGGAACGACTGGTTTGATGATGAATGCAAGCTAGCGACTGAATGTAAGAATGTTGCGTACCGAGCAATGCAACAATCTCATAGAACGCGGGCACGCGAAGAGGAATATAAAGAGCTCCGAAGAACAGAAAAACGGCTTCACAGACAGAAAAAATCAGCCTGGGAGAATAACCTAATCTGTGAAATAGAGAACAGCCGAGAGCGAGGTCCGCACCAGGCGCGGAAGTTCTACCAATCCGTCCGAAACATGACGCAGTACACACCACGCTGCACATACTGCAAGAACGGAGAGGGAAATCTGATCACCGATCTACAAAGCATACTGGAGCGATGGGAAGTGTACTTTAATGAATTGCTAAATGGTCAGCTCATAGCAGAAGTGGACGCTCCACTACTTCAAGATGAACACCCTATGCTACCGCCACCAAGCATAGAAGAGGTTGAGAAGGCTATAAAACGGCTCAAATGAAACAAAGCCCCGGGAGCCGATGGCATACCAGCCGAATTATTCCACCACGGCGGGCCAGCCTTACGTCAAGCAATTCATGATATCATAGTGCACGTATGGGAGCATGAAGAAATGCCAGAAGACTGGCGAAAAGGTATCATATGCCCCATACATAAGAAGGGAGATGTCACAACGTGCAGCAATTATAGAGGTATCACGTTGTTGAGTACCGCCTATAAGATACTCTCCTCTATCCTACAAGACCGGATAACCCCATACGCTAAAACAATCATCGGCCAATATCAGTGTGGTTTCATTCCAGGCAAATCAACAACTGATCAGATCTTTACCCTTAGGCAGGCGATGGAAAAATGTCTTGAATTCAACATTCCAACATACCATCTGTTTATAGACTTTAAGGCCGCCTATGATAGCATAGCCAGGGTAGAACTTTACAAAGCCATGAGAGAATTCGGCTTCCCAAATAAATTGACACGACTATGTAGGTTGACCATGACCAACGTAACAAGCCAAGTAAAAATAGCCGGATTGCTATCCAGACCAATGAACATCTTTAATGGACTCCGACAAGGGGATGGTTTGGCTTGCCTCCTTTTCAACCTGGCGTTGGAGAAAGCAATCCGTGACTCTGGCACGGCAACAAGAGGGACCATCGTCAACAGGTCCAGCCAGATACTGGCTTACGCAGACGACATCGACATCATCGGAAGAACCGAACAAGCTGTACACGATTCCTTCATCCAGATCGAGCAGGCGGCATCTGGGGCTGCACATTAGTGAAGGTAAAACAAAGTACATGGTGGCGTCGAATGCGAGAAGAACAGTTGGTCAAACAATCAAGGTAGCGGAGCACGAATTTGAAGTGGTGCAATCCTTTAAATACCTTGGGTCAACAGTAGCAGCCGATAACAATATAGAAGAAGAAATACGCGGGCGGCTTCTCAAATCCAACAGAGCCTACTACAGTCTGTCAAAGCTATTCAAATCTAGAAATCTAACCATAACTTCAAAACTGCTGCTGTACAGGACCATGGTCCTGCCAGTACTCATGTATGGATCCGAGACTTGGGTGCTTAGCAAAAGGCACTGTGACCTCTTAGCCGCGTTCGAGAGAAAAGTCTTACGGAGATTTGTTGGCCCCATATGTGAGGAAGGACGATTCCGGAGACGGTACAACCATGAGTTGTACGCAATCTACCTTGAAGCAGACATAGTGACAAAAATTAAGCTCGGTAGACTCCGGTGGGCAGGGCACCTAGCTCGAATGAGCGAAGAGGAACCTGCTCGGAAAGTCTTTTGTGGTACATTCTATGGTAGATGGCAGCGTGGTAGACCATGCTTGCGCTGGAGAGATGGCGTAGACCAGGACGCCCGAAGCCTTGGGGTGCGCAACTGGATGGCGTCGGCTCGAGACCGGGATAGGTGGAGAGACTTGTTGAAAGAGGCCAGGACCGGACCCCGGTTGTCGAGCCGATGATGATGATGATGATGATGATGGGTAATCTATTTATTTTTTTATACGTAAGGTCCACGTGGACTGACTTTTGTTCATTGAGCGCTATTCGCCAGTTTTTGGTTCACTCATTGACATTATGTATATATATTTTACTAAGAGCATTTTGTAATTTAATTTTAGCTTCGCGAATCGTTTTGCCTACTACTATTATTGCAGTATTATCAGCAAACGTGGCTACGATACTATCTTCAGTCTGAGGTATATTACGTGTAAATAAAAGGTACAGAACTGGACCTAATACACTTCCTCGTGATATCCCAGCCACCATTTGATTGAAATTAGAATAGTCATTTCCGTGTCTTAGATGAAAAAGTCTGTTATCTAGATATCCGTTCAGAATGTTATAAGGTCTGCTCGGCAGAACTTGTCTTGATTTGAATTTGAGGCCTTCGTACCACAACCTTGTCAAACACCTGCGACACGTCTAAAAAAAATTGTGGAACAGATTTTCTTTTCTTCAAGAGCTCTCTCAATTACGTCAGTAATTCTATGCACTTGATCAATTGTCGAACTGATGTTCAGAAGTAGTAGTTAGAAATTTAAAAAATTATAAAATTTCCTTCAATTCACAAATTTGAAAATTTTTTGTATAGAAGTCAAATTCTTTCAAAGCATTTGCAGAGCGAAAAAAAATTGAGCGCCTGCGCTTGTTGGGGAAAAATATAATGTCGATGGGTGAAGATACCTCTAAAAAATTTTTATTTTTATTATTTTTCTAGAGAAAGCGATTATAGGGCAATTGGTTGACATTTCGACCGAAATAAACTTTGTTCGTAAAAATATAGTGTGTCTTCCATCTCTCAAGCTCTCAACTGTCGGATTAATTTGACAGATTCATAGCCATCTGTCAAATTAATCCGACAGTTTAGAGTCGATGGATTGAAAAAACAAGATTTTTAATTTTACTTCTCTGCCAAAATGTGATTTCCTGAGCAATTGGTTTACATTTGGATTAAAATGTCATGCTTTTAGCTGTCAAATTCTATTAAAGAATGGCTACGATGGCGTTGGTTTAAAAAACCTGTCTAAGCTCCGAAATTTTTTAAATCTTTTTACTTCTCTGGAAAAAAAGTTATTTTAGAGAAATTGGTAGACATTTGAATCAAAATAAATAGATCTTTCTCTATCTGTGAAGCTATCAATTATAAAATTCTATTGAAGGATGGATGTGATGTCGATGGATAAAAAAAACCTGCCAAAATCAGAAATGTTCGAAGTTTTCTAATGCTTCAGAGATCCACTTGAGTTTTGCTAGATCAGTTTACTGTTTCCAACTCGGTTTAACTCGGTTTGGAAAAAAATTTAAATTTTGAGAGAAATTATTTCCCGAATCTGTTTGTAGCCCTTCTGTACCCCTTCCTATTAGCTACGCCACTGACTGATTTAAAACAGCTGTTTATATTTTATTCTCAATTCTGAGGCCATCATTTTATTTACGCATTTTATATTTTATTTCAGTCGTGCGTCCTCAAAACTTCTTAATAATGGGAAGTATGAAACAACAAGAAGATTTAAGTTTATAAAAAGCGAAATAAACGTAAAACTTCACAATTTGTCCGGAAAAATAATGCTTCGAACATTTTTTCTCACGCAAAATGTAGTGGAGACTTGTTTTGCCTTTTCATGTACAGTGGCTACGAACGTCAAATTTTGCGTCGGAGCTGCGTATACTGATTGGAAAAAAATCCGAGATAAAATTTGTTCTGAGAAAAATTTTATATCGGAGATTATTAGCTTTTGGGAGCGGTGGAATAGTTTTTGGAGGCATGTGAGTGTTAAGGGTTAACGATATTTTTACAGTGTCAGTGAAATAGTGAGTTTTTCTATGTGTATATTTGTGTATGTGGAAAGTTCACTTTTATAGAGAGAGAAACCGATATTTCACTTTAATTTGCTTTTGATTTATATTTAAATTATTTTATTTAACTTTGAACAAAATGAAAACAAAAAACTTAAAATCAGTAACAACAAACTATCGCAACTTGATTTAACTATCACTTTGTACAATTGAAAGCGTTCCCAATAGAAAAAAGAACAAATTAGTTTTCAGAAACAGTAACACTTCTAATCAGCAGAAGCTCTCATTGCCAAATCGATTTTGCTCCGCCAAATACTTCATATATGTATAAATTAATGTCGGGTATCTTTTAACTAGAAGAATTTAAAAAACTTGGTTTAATTTTGTATGTACCTAAAATTAACATACAAACTACATAAACGCCTAAGCTAAAGTGATTTAAAGCTACTTAAAACTACAGATAGGTACTTATAAAGAAGAACAGCCATAGCAAGCAATTTTTGATTATTATGTATACCCGCTATAAATATTAATTTATTTTTTTCATTAAACCTTCAAAATTTACAACCCTTTCTTGGACTACATAAATAATTCCTACCTCCCATTACACCCTTAAGAGCAGTAGATTAGACTCATTACTCTATTCACCTAAATCTGTTCCTTGCATTAATCTTTAAAAAAATAGGATCGTTAATTTAATTTAAATGTTTCCGTGTTTACTGAGACCATAAGGATGAAAATGCGTTCCCAAAAAAGGTTTTCCTTTTAATTTCATCGGTCGTTAAGCAGACTGAGGTGGAACCAAATTACTGACTTCTGCATGCTGCAGAGCTTTTATGGATTGTTTGATGCCTACCAGCAAACTACCCTCAGAATTGTTTTTTAAATATTTTACTACAATAAAAAAAACTGTCACCCAGAATACTTGGGCTGTCCGCGAAGTCCTAATTTCAAGGGAGTTTCCAATATGATTTTTATAAAAGATTTTTTGTGTGTACATTTTTTTTTGTGCAGGCAATACATACCTACTCGTCATTTCTGTAAAGAAACAACGGTGGTTAATTAGCACACCAATTTTTTTTAAGCGAACCCTTGTTATTTTTTTTTAACTTGATGTTCTTTTAGGTACAATTTGTATAACCCGTCGCTAATTTATTATTTGTTCGTTGTCGTACAAGGCAGCGTTCATTTATGTATGTATATTACTACTCAACTTTTAGGTAGGTAAAAGCGGTGACACTATGTGAACACAACACCACTCCTGGCCCCTGGGTGCTACTTTTTATTCAATAGGAAGCAACGACTGTGGAATTTTCAACGTTTAAAAAAAGTGTTTCAAATTAACGTGTGTGGCTTGCGACACGCGTAGATATGTTGTTAGATTTTTTTTGTGTTTCCTAAATATGATCCAGAGTGAAATATTTTTTTCTTCATTAAGTGTATCACTCCTTTCTGTTTTTTTTTTATAGTAGGTGGGTACCATTATATCTTCGCTGAACATTGGCACTGTCAAATTTTGATTGATTGAACTTCTGTTTATATATTGAATGAGCCTAATCTAATATTTCAGTGATTGTTCACCCTAAACTTTAACTTGTTAACTTTTTTGTCCGTGGGAATTTTGGCTCTTCACTCTATAAGTAGCTTAAGCAAAAGCGGACCCAGGATTTTACGGCGCAGGGTTAAAAGTCCAAAAGCCAAAAGTCCATAATAGGCTTTTTGGCTCACTTGCGTGGGTTAGAAGTCCATAAATGTATTATGAACTAATAACTCTCTAAAGTGGGCCAAACCCCCAGAGGGAAGTGGTTCGAAAGTTTATATTATTTTTTTTTTAGAAAGTGGGCCAAAAGTCCATATTTTAGTAAAAAAATGCAAATGAAACTTTGAATACACCCAACCTCGCACCTGCCCCAAATCCTACAGTGAGCCCAGACAGGGGGGTTGATACCCCACTAAACGATGAGGTAAGTGCAATGAGTGCAACCCCCCTGCTTGGACTCACTATAGGATTTGGGGTACGTGCGAGGTTGGGTTCTTAAATAAAGAAAATCCGACACCCCTACCCAGAGTTAGGTGGTAATTATTGCATTTTTTAATTCATTACAGGGTCGACTACAATTACATCTTATCAGTATTTGACTTTCTTTTTTAAAATATAATTACATGTAATTGTAATTGGAAACTTTCAATTTCATTTACTAATTACATGTAATTGAAAAAAAGTTATTGATAAAACCTGCAATGATTTCATTTTTTTGTAATCATTACACACAAATGTAATTGACTACACAAAATTTCAATTACATTTAACAAGATGTGAAGGAAAAATCTCTCCGTACCATTTATTAAGCTCATGTTAGGTGAATGGGCATACATTATTGATCGTTAGAAAGGTTTTATTTACCAGAAGTGAACAAAATAAATTATGCTTTGGCAGTTTTTGATTTTTATATTTTTTTAAGGTTAGGTTATATTCTGAGAGCTAGCAACGTTTTCGAGAAGTCATGGGTCATTTTGCTCCATAGGCTAAAGACATCTGTATATGATTATTTGTGATACTTTGATAATAAAATTAGATTTAAAGTATCAATAAAAGCACAAATAATCATATACAGATGTCTCAGCCCCATAGGAAAAAATGTCTTTAAAAATTTGGGTAGCGACATCGTTCTGGCCAACAAAGATACAAAATCTAACAGGCAGGGCCAACAAAGATACAAAAACCAGCAGCGGTAGGTGACAAGGATACCAAATATATAAAAATGTTCGTTTCTCATTCTCATTGAAACAACTAGGTAAGGTACACGTATACGCATCTCTTTCCTTCTCGTCATTTTTGTTCCTAAACTCTATTTGATTTATTTTATTTTTATTTGTTGGGTTTCATGGCCAACCTCAATTCTCATGTTCTATGTGTGTTGTTGTTGTTGTATTGCTGTTGCGTAGGCACAGTACACATCTATATACATATGTGTATTGTGTACATATGCATTGATTCGGTAGGCACCTATTCCCAGCGGGAAATATCGTCCTCAATGATTTTTATAGCTGAAATCATCAATTAATTCACTTGCCAAATCATACAAGGAGCGACATGCAATCATCAATTCATAGATCTTTCTGCTTTGTACTTAAGAAACAGCCCTTTCTATATATGATAAAAAAACTGTTGAAAAGGAATGTACAAGTTCATCAGTTCATATTTTGTGGTTTGTTTGTGACTGTAAATTGTCATCTTGTTGGATATAGTTTACAGTGGCTTTCTGTAAGAATATCAACGAAAGAACAACCAAATAAAATTTAATTTGTGTTTGCCAAAATACAAATAGGTAAAACTTTTGTATTTTCAAATTAGAGCTACTTTTTATTTCGTTAAAAAAAATCTTGAATAACTAGGTGCTGAAAAAGCAACTAATGAAAATCTCGTGATTTCGCAATTGAATATTCATTACATTTTTCATCGAAAATACTGAACTGATGAATATGGCAAGTACATGTATGTAGTGAAATCACAGATTATGCAATCACCATGTTTTTCATCACCTGGGTCGGTGAATAAACATCTTCCAACAAAGTAGTGATTTTTTTGATCAATTTTCATCAAGAAAGTGGCATGTGCTTCCCGGCAATGACACGCCCATGTTAAATTCATGAAAGGAATGAGCTGAAAAGTGGCTGATACAGCTTCCATACCTCAAGGAAAAAGCAGGTTTTTCCTCAATGAATTTTTAAATTTTTCCCGCTGGGTTTGGCTGATGGTCGTTTTGTTTTTGTATTTAATTTTTTTTTTGTGAATTTGCAGCTTTGAAATTCTTGAATCTTTTTGTTTTGAATTGGAATTTTGATAAATAATTTTCTTTTAAGGATATTTTGAATAGCTTTAATTATTTTAACTTTAATTCTATAGATGGGATCTTAATGCTTAAACCCTTTTAATAATGGAACAATAGCAAACAATATTTTAGGTGGCATATTTTATGCTTAAATGAATTTGTATACCTTCATATAAACAGTTATTATACAATAACAAAAAGAACTAAGAGGAAGTGAACAAAAGATAAATTGTATTTATTGTGAATAGGTAGATTGGCACTTAGGTACATTGTGGTTTTTATTAACTTATTTTAATTTCAAAAGTCTATGCAAAATTTCAATATTTTGATAAGCTATTCAGGTAGATAATCAAATATTGTGTAGTGTCACCAAGCAGATTAATGCAACATGACAGTTACTTGAAATTAAGATAAATATTTAAACAACTTTAATTTAATAAAACGCAAGAACTAATTCTTTCATGCTGTTGAAAAAAATTTGAAACGGATGAAATTCATTCTCAATTTTTTTAAGCTCAAACTAAACTAGGGTTGTGGAAAATAAACGAAAATCATTAAAAGTTAGAAAAAGATTTCTTAGATAGGTATGCTTATAAAAAATGTATGGTATTAATGCAATAAGAAAGAGAGAAAAACATTTTTTCAAAGGACATTGGGCAAATCTGGCTCAGAACCAATAAGAATGACCTGTGTGGTCGGAGTAATTTAACTTTGAACACAGAATATTTTGTAATTTTCTAAAAACCGACCAAAGACGGAAGGAAATATTAAAATATAACGGCAATACTTAAAATATCATGCTTTAATTTTTTGTAAAGCTAGGACTTCAATCTTTCACTTTCTTTTTAAATCAAGTTGTTTTAGTGCAAGGTTTTAGAGAAATAAGGTATCAAACTCAAAAATTTGAAAAAAAAAATTATTTCTTTGTTAAAAAAGTTTTTTTTTCAAAACTCAACTTTATGAAATATCACTTTTATTCAACAGCGTATACCGGGGGTGAAGGGGTCATGACTCCCCGAGAACTCAAAAAGATACGCAAGAAATTATAAGAAAAGCAAGAAATATTTGCAGTTTTAAAATATAATTTCAAATAAAATTCTCTTAATAGCTTTGAAATATGCTATTCATTATTTGTAAAGAGTATTTTCCTTTTTTCTTATTAACATTTACAAGCCATTACCCGGATAATATTTTTATTTGATATCAATTTACGCCACATTTTTAGGATTGACAAACTGCCGTAATACGAATTTCGTGGAAATTTCTAGGTGGCATGATAACGTAAATTTTGACATTTATTTATTACTATTAGGGTTTTATTGGTGAAATTAATCAATTTATTTCTGACTAAAATCTATCAAAAAGTCGATTTTGACCATTTTTACATTCAGAACATTTCGGCATAGGGTAACAGAATTGATTTATTTTTTGATTCAAAATCCATTCGGTATAGATCTAAGTTTTTGGCATATAACCCTCTTTAATGCCAAATTAATTTTCAATATGGTTTCTGACCGGTTTAACTTATTTCGGCTGTGATAATTTCGTTCAAAATATGAAAACAAAATAAATTTATGAATTTATAAAAAAAAGTAATAAACGATATCATACGAATATTACAATGAAAAAATAAAATTAAAGTCTATATCGTATTCTGTACACCCTAAAAGATTAAGATTAAAATCTGAATTTATCAAAGGATTTTGGACTAACATATCCTGGAATACATTTTTACAAAAATGTCCCAAAAATGTTATCAATTTTTGTATGCAGATTTCTAAATTATATAATCAATCATCAATTTTATAAGAAAATATAAATACTTACATTGGTAGGTACCGGTTTTTCAGAATTATTTTGTGTGTTTCAATAATTATCAAGAGAAAACCCATTGATGAGGTAATTTTAAATTCACTCATATTTTAAACATTTTTGAAAGTGTAAAGACCATTTTTGATCTGCATTAAATGTTTTGATCTGCGGCTAATACTTCACTTATTCACTTTTCATGCTTCAATTAAAACAAATTGTGGAAGCTATGAATTTTTGTCTGAAATAAAAGAGTGGTTCTAACAAACACAATTTTTGATCGATTAAATAGAAAATTATTTCATTTTAATCTTTTATTTTGTAACATCATTAACTTTGTCAACAACCTTGACCCCTTTTTTTGCCTCATGCGACCATGAGACGACTTTTTTAAAAACAGGCTCTGTTTACCCTTTTTTAAAAACTGACTTTTCTGACCCCATTGCAAACTTAGTATAGGCACATAGTGATATGTATATTAATTATAATAATATAATATATTAATATTTCTAAAGCGACTCTGTCGATTTTTATTAAACTTGGTACTGGACGGTTTTTCAACACTTGAGTACATTTAAAAAAAATTACTTTCATACAAAAATAACGGTACCGTCGAAGCAGATGTTAAACAGATGTGTTGAACAACTCATACGATCTGCCAAAATTTTAAAATTGGGTAAGTACCATAACTGGAACAGTTAAATATCTAACTTAATATTTGTATGTAAAGCTTAAAACGTATCTTTTTAACTGCAAAAATCCCGAACGAAAATGTCATTACAGGTTTCAAGTAAGTTGCAAGATAGTTATGTGCCTATACTATCGCAACTTAAAAGTCCCAAGTCCATTTTCCTTAGTCCTCGCCAAAATTACTATAACTTATGCGTTCCGGTTTGCTTAGCAAAATAATATAATCTTTGTTAAAAGAAATCGTTCTTAAAAAAAATTTAAATGATCTAATTTGTAAACGAGGGAAGCAAAATCATTAAAACGCATTTTCATATCTCAAAGCTACTAAAAAGGATACACTTCCTTTTTCCGCATGACGGCAGAGTAGGTAGGGTACCTTCCTTAGAACGGTTTGTAATTTGTATTTTGAAGTTTTTATTATTGGCAGACCGAATTTAAATAATTTTGCTATACAAAAATTTCCAAAAAAACATTTTGTGAATTTTTATTAAAAAATTAAATGTTTTGTGAAGATTCGATTCAATCACAACTTTTTTTGAAAATTTTTCCGTAATGTTTTGAAAATGTTTAATACAATTTTTTTTTTAAACCGCTTCATGATTTTTAAAGTTTTCTTCCCAATTATTTGTTTTTTTTTTTAAGAACTCAGTTAGCTTTCCTTTTTTTCAGCAAAGGCTATTTATGCAACAGCGTAATGCCGTCGTAAATGTAAACTCTGTCAGATTTGTATTGAAACTTTGACAGATTAACGCAGTTTACAACTTTACTATAAGGGTATTCATGCAACGTCGTAAGTTTACAAATTGTGTTAAATGATAAGTTTACGCAAAGCTTGCATGAACGACCTTTTTTAAACATTTGATTAAATGCTAGGTAATTCAATCAGAATAAGAGTCACAATGACGCAACAAAATCCTTGTGATAAGTTTAACCAAATTGTGTAAATCATTTCCCATACAAAATTTGACAGTTCATTAACCAAAAGAAAAACTTATCCAATTTGTAAATTTATCTAGGATTTGACGAAGTTGCATGAATACCCTTTATGTTTACGACGATTTTACGCTGTTGCATAAATACCCTTATAATTAGGAATTTAAAAAACTACATGCTTTTTATAAATACATAATTTATTTTTAATAGAATTTGAATGAATTTAAGATCTGACTTTTCAGTTTGCTATGGTCAATTGTTTAATAAAAATAAAACTTCAAACAGTTTACTTTTCTTGCAATTTACATAAGCGTATTCTGATTGATTTTGCTATTTATCAACAAAAAAATCCTAGCGCGACTTTTTTTTCCTCGTGACCTTTTTTTCTGCGAACTTTTCAAATTCCTCAGCGACAACACTGCCCTCGACTAAGTGAATTAAAAATAATTATCCTAAATACTGCCGTGTTAAGAAAAAAAAAACGTATCTGACTTTATGCCTGTTTTGAGTTAGGACCAGTTTTGATATGTTAACTATTTAATTTTTTTTAAATAAAAGCACTTAATTGCTTTTGTAATAGTATTACTTGACTTTTGGAGCGCCTACTGTATTTCATATTTTATTTAAAGATGATAAAAAAGGTAATTAGAAAAAGAAGAAAAAGAGGCGTCTTTTTACATTTTTCCAAAGTTCTCTTTATTATTATGAGAACTATGCAAACGGAATTTGGAAAATAAGAATTTTGAGACCTTGCCAAAATTTCAACCCCTTCTCTTTAAAATTTTAAAAATTGGTAACATTTGAGGGACCAGCAGAAATTAATTACAAAAAAAGCCCAAAACGCCACAAAGATTGAAGCCGTGGATCTGTCTTTTAATTATGTTGGGAATAAAATATAACGCCGGTACTTTTGTAATATATGATTTATTAAGCAAATGAAATTGTGACGACAATTGACAATTTATAATAGTAATTCATGGTATTTATAGATAGTTAACATTATGACGGTTTTTTTTTTTTTATTATCTCCGTTTATATACCTCCAAGAACAACCAAAAATTTTAAAAACTGTATTGATTGTATTGAAAGCATACACGATCTAATGCTACCAAGTGATGAGCTCTTGATCTTAGGCGACTTTAATCTTTCGAACCTGCAATGGACAAAATCTACAGACTTCAACAGTTTATCTCCTGTTAACCCATCGTGTACTAATGAGTTCATTATAATTGATGGTTTAGCCTCTTGTGGACTTAGTCAATTCAATGGAACTGCTAATCGCTTCGATAAAATACTTGACTTAATTTTTTTCTCAGAAACAATAAATGCTGATACATCTGTAACCCCTGCCGATATTAAATTATTAGATGAGGACCGCCACCACCCGGCCTTAGACATAACGCTGAATTAAAATATGTTCAATATCCTACCTAGTTCAAATGAAAAACTTGAGTTCAATTTCAAAAAATTTAATTTTGATCAACTTGTTAATTTATTGTGTAATGTTGACTGGAATCAAGTGTTTTTGAATAGCAATATTGATAATATGTGTTTAAAATATTATAATGTACTTTTTGATTATTTTATGAAACCACACCATTACGTAAACCTTGCATTATTAGTTCCAAAATACCACCATAGTTTAACAAACAACTGAAAAACTTAAAAAATAAAAGAAACAAGGCAGGGTTAAAATATTGTAAGTCCAGAGCTGATGAAGATTATAGGATATACTCCGAACTAAAATGTATGTTTACAGACTACTCTAATTTCTTATATTCAGATTATATTGCAAAAATTGAAAATGATCTAAAACGTAGCCCAAGAAACTTTTGGGATTTCGTGTCAACCAAAAGGAAATTTGACGACTACCCTAGCTCTTTGTCTTTTGAAAATGCTACTAGTCATGACTCAGAAGTGATCGCAAATATGATTGCAAATTTTTTCAAAGATGCATTTGTAGTATCTAGTTCCCATGAACCCCAGGATCCACTACTTTCTAATATTAGTTTTTCACATCTTAATTCAATTAACTTTACTATTTGCGAGGATTCAATTATCCAAAGTGTTCTTAAGCTCGACGACTGTTTTAGTCCTGGTCCTGATGGTGTACCGTTATGTGTATTAAAAAAGTGTGTGTCTCAGTTGTCTTATCCCCTACATATTCTTTTCAACGAATCTCTTGAATGCTCAGTTTTGCCTATCCTGTGGAAAAGTGCATTTATAATACCGGTTCATAAAAAAGGGTCAAAAAATGACATCATAAACTACCGCCCTATTGCTAAACTTTCTGTTATTCCGAAACTGTTTGAGTCCATTATTTGTAATGTGTTATCTTTTAATTGTAAATCTATTATTAATGACAACCAACATGGTTTCGTCAAAAACAAGACAACTGTAACAAACCTGTTTCATTTTACTACCTTTTGTCTTGATTCCTTTGAAGATCGAAAACAAGTAGATTGTGTCTTTACCGATTTTAGTAAAGCTCTTGATAAATTGTGTCATAAAACTTTGATTAATAAACTGATAGCTTTGGAGTTTAATGAAAGTTTCTTAAAGGAGTGGATTTCGTCCTACTTGATTAATAGATGTTATAGTGTGAGTTTCCGAAATGAGCACTCTGATCATTTTATTGTTAACTCTGGTGTTCCTCAAGGTAGCCACTTAGGTCCATTATTATTTATTTTATATATAAATGACTTGAACTCAATTATTCAAAACTTCTCTATTTTTATATTTGCTGATGATGAAGCTTTGCTATCGTTAGTTATTTAACAGATTAAATAAATATAAATATAAATTATGTAGTTCATGTTTTGCGGTTATATACATACATGAATGTATTTGTATATAATGTAAATTCTTATTTATGTATACAAACTTTCCATCAATAACTATTTACATCTTTAATTCATTAGACCAAAAATAATTCTAATAATACACATTAAAAAAGATTTACAAAAATTCAAGAAACAATTCAAAATATCAGAAGGTTTTTTTTTTATAATACAAATTCTATATACTACGGAAATAAATCAGCCAACTAGAAGACTTAGACTTAAAATATAAAAAAAAAACCATTTAATAGAAACTATGCCTGCATTTGCATTTTATGGCTTAGCGATTTTTGGGAAAATTCACCAACTCCCACGTTTTATTTTTCTTCAGAAAATTTATTTCGTCTTGCATCGCTTTTTTTCTACTCGTCTATGTAATCTCTGTCCATTGCTTCATTTACATTAAGTGGATTTGGTATTTAACACTTCAGATTCTTTGTTGTAGTGAGCTTAGAGCAAGCTGCAAACCTACAATCAGAGGCTCATCATAAATGCATGTGTTAGTGGTTAGTAAAATAATGCGAGCTAACACATGCATACAAATAAAATTAATACATTTACATAGTTAAACAAACAAACAATAAACATAATTAAACAATATATATCACATTTGAATTAAATATGATCTAAAAGTAAAAAAAAAAAAAACAATCACGTAAGTGGAGCACTGGTTCGAAACAATTTTTTCAATCCCATCTTACTAACGTTAAAATCAACCGTGGAGCCATTTAAATTAAATATCCTACACATACGGTTAAGAGGCTCATGTAAACCGTAGTTAGTTCTATGGAAATTTACATGTAAAAGTTCAAATCTTCTCAGATGGTGAGATCCTCCACGGAAGTTTATGCCAATACAGGCCAACAAATCAGGAGCATCGATTTGACCATTTAGAAGTTGGTGAAGAAAAATTAGATCATTATTCACCCGCCTTTGATATAAGGTTTGGACTTGCAGTAGCTGGATCCTATGTTCATATGGTGGAAGGTTGAATGGATCTGCCCAAGGAAGACCTTTCAGAGCAAAGCGAATGAATTTACGTTGAATTGATTCAATACGATTTTTATGAATTTCATAAAAGGGAGACCATACTTGAGACGCGTACTTTAGATGAGGTCGTACATAACAATTGTAAATTGTAAATTGTAAAATTGTTTATAAGGAAAGCGTAACGTACGGATCGTCAAATTCCTTTGCCCAACGTTTTATAAACCCAAGCATAGAGCTTGCTTTATTAACAATGAAGTTAATGTGTTCAGTGAATTCTAAATTTGAGCTGAAGTTAACACCCAAGTCCTTGAAACTAAATACTCGACAGAGTTTGTGTTGTGAAATAGAATAATTAAAAGCATTTGCAAGTCACTTTCTAGAGAAAGTAATTGTTTGACATTTGGCAGGGTTAAGAGAAAGACCGTTTTTATCACACCAAGTAGCGAAACTATCAATATCGGCTTGCAAAAGAATATGGTCATGGTTAGCTTTTATTGTCTTAAAAATTTTCATGTCATCAGCGAATATAAGAACATTATTTGAACGTATACTTGAGACAACATCATTAATAGCAAGAATAAATAGAAATGGGCCTAGATGACTTCCCTGGGGCACACCGGAGTGAGCCTTGAATGAGTTTGAAAGGCAGTTTCTAAATTTCACCTGGTACGATCTATTTTCAAGGTATGATTTTACCCAGGTGATACAAAATTTTGGAAACCCTAAAGATTTTAGTTTGAAGATAATAATGTTGTGACTAAGTTGGTCGAACGCTTTGGAGAAATCAGTATATATACAATCCATTTCACTTCCATTTTCTAATGCGTTAGAACATTTATGCAAGAATGTAAGGAGGTTCGTTACTGTTGATTTTCTTCTCACAAACCCATGCTGTTGTTCACATATTATATTCTTGGTATGGAATGCTAAAGTCTCACACACAACTTGTTCGAAGAGCTTTGTAATACATGACAGTTTGGATATAGGTCTATAATTCGAAATATCAGCTTTATCACCTTTTTTAAAAACTGGAGTTAGAAATGAAGTTTTCCATGAACAGGGAAATTTCCCTGATTTAATAGAAAACTCAAATAAAAATTGAAGAGGCTCAGCCAGTATATGTCTACACTGTTTCAATAATATTGGGGGAATTCCATCTGGTCCAGATGAGAAATCATCATTTAACGATGAGAGAAGGTCTAAAACAGTACTCTGCTGCACAGCGAAATTGTTACAACTCGTTTGCGCATAAGAATGTAAATTTCTGAAATAATCTTCATCAATATCAAGGGCTGTATCCACAAAAGAGTTACAAAAATTGTTTGCGAAGGCGTTGCATATATCAATAGTTTCTTTCAATACACAATTCTCATATTTGAAATTTGCGGGGTAACCATCCGAATTTTTCTTCGAATTGACAAACTTCCAAAATGCTTTAGGGTTTTCTTTAAGAGATCTTCCCATTTCGTATACATGATTAGTGTATAGCGACTTTTAAAGAGATTTAAATTCTTCGAAAAGGACAATGTAAGAGTTGTGGTCAACTAAAGAAAGAGTTTTTAAATATGTTTTCCAAGCTCTATTTCTTTTATTTCGTAGTATCCTCAACTCTTTTGTATACCATGAGTGGCAAAAGCTCGTGTTTTTAAATAATTTTAATGGGGTAGTGTTATTTATGCAGTTATAAAGTATGGTATTAAAACTAGTAACTGCATCGTCAATATTACTAGAATTTGCTATACTGTCAATACCAGATCTAGCTAATTCTTCTGAAAGCAACTGAAAGTTTGCCTTTCTAAAGTCAAAAGTATATGAGCGATCACAAGCGTTGTTATTTTCAATTATATGACTGCTCAAGTCAAGAACTACATCCAGAGGAGGATGGTAACTATCTATTTTAGTGATTCCAGAACTAGATTCTAGAACAAGAGTACTAATAGCGTCGGAAGAAGAAACTAAATGGAGAATTCGATTTTTTTAATTTTTAATACAGCTTACTTGCTGTAAGTCAGTTGTAATAATTTTATCCAAAAACTGGAGCTCAGTTTGTGAAGAAGTTAAAGACGCTTCATGACAAGATTCATCCTCAGAAGGAACCCACTCTATAGATGGTAAATTAAAGTCTCCGAGAAGTAATGTGCTGCTGTTGGAGCAAGACAATTCAATAATAAAATCGAGGGCCTTAGAGAGTTCTACATAAACTGAGTCCGAGATTTTTGGAGGGATGTAAGCATTTAATATATAAATACATTTTGACTCTACGGCTAACTTTATGCAAATTAATTCAACTGATAGATTAAAAGGAAATATAATAAGAGAAGATATAAATTTATTACGAACTGCGATCAAAACACCACCTCCCACTTCTTTTGCTCTGTCAACATGACGATCTTTTCTATAAACTAAAAACTCTTCATTAAAAAGTTCTGTGTCCAAAAAGCTTGAATTAAGCCAGGTTTCTGTCAAAAGAAAGATGTCATGTGAAAATCCTTGTGAGTTGATGTAGAGATCAGCAGTTTTAGTGCGAAGCCCTCTTACATTTTGATAGAAGAGGGAAATCCTATATTGTCTTCCTGTCTCCTGTATTGTCTTAGCAATAAAAGCTTTTCATATAAAAATGGTTTTCTAGATCGCAAGCGAACTTTTTCACTACGGTTATCCAAACGTGGATTGTCTTTCCTCAGCATCAAAAACATCCACAACAGCAGCATTTTTTCCGACAACGTCAAACTCTTCTTCTGGTTGCATCAATTCTTCTTCAATAGCAGCAGCAACGCCTTCACCAGCATGAAGACCACCAACAGCACCAGCAACAGCAACATTTTCTTCGTTTACATCATCCTTCACATCCTTAAGCAAGTAGTCAAAAACAAAGAGATCTTTTTCTTCAGCTTCAGCATTATTTTCTTCGGATGGTGTGAAGGACATATAGTTTGTTTCATCCAACACAGCATTATTACCAGGATTCGAGAGAAAACGTACATCTCGAGTCGTGTGAATCTGTCTACTTTTTGGTTCAAAAAGTCTATACGCTTTTGAAGGTGTTGAGTATCCTACCATAAAACCTTCGAAACCCTTAGAAAAAATTTTGATTTACCTGGACGTTTATCCAAAATAATTGCTTTTTGGCCAAAAGCCTGAAGATGGGAGACCCTTGGCTTGTAGCCAAACCACATCTCATGTGGAGTGATGTTTTCCAAGATTTTTGTTGGCGGTTTCGCAAATAGACATCCGTATTTATCGCCTCCGCCCATAGAGAGTCCGAGAGCCCAGAATCGATTAACATACACCTAGACATTCCAACTATTGTCCATTTTTTTGGGGTGTATATGGCGTGGACAATTCTCTTTGTATACCCTCGAGTTTTAAGAAATCATCGAAGCTCTTATTTATGTATTCACGGCCGTTATCCAAACGCAGTATTTTAATTTTAGTATTCATTTCGCGTTCTACGATATTTTTAAAAGTCTTAAAGCATTCCAAAACCTCGCTTTTATTTTTTAAGAAGTTCACAAAAATTCGACGTCTGTAACCGTCAATAAACGATACAAAATATTTCGCGCCACCAAGAGAAGCATTATGCATCGGTCCACAAACGTCACTATGGATTATTTCTAATATTTCTGAGCTTCATTTAAAGAGATTTTTAGGAAAAGGCTGGGAGCATACAGTGAACATTGGAAAACGTGAACTAATTCAAACCGAGGGTGTTCATGTTTTTGAGGTTGTTCATGTTTTGGAATGTAACATTTTATGATTCAAATTATATTCCTACCGTATTGTCTTACTATTTCTCTTAAAATAAAACACATTTTCTTCCATTTTATCTTTTTTTTGCTTTAATTCATAAATATTTGTACATATTTACAAATAAAACTTGTACATACGGCGCATTAACAAAATTGATAAGATTTCTGGCAGCTCTGATGATCTTAATGTCTTTCTTTTTCCCGGTCCAGAGTATGTATTACTAACACACTTCAAAATTAAATCTTTTTTCTTTTTAATACTACATATTGTTGACTTAGCGACACCGTATTTTTTTGATAAGTTTGTTACGCTTTCTCCTTTTTTGAACCTTTCCAAAATGTCTGCTTTTTCGTTTAGTGTTAAAACCTTAACTTTCTTTGATAACATTTTTAAGCATAAAATAAAACGTACGTTGATCAATGCAAGAGAAAAAAAAAAACAAAACAAACACGCACATGTGGTACGTAATACATATGCATACACATTCCTCGCGTTCGGCCAACTAAACGATAGGCTATCCATAATCCAAAAAAATTTCAGATACGTTGAGTTGTTTTTGCATTTTCTGACATCGGCTGTTTTTTACAAGGGATTACAACAACACAAACAAATCCGGATCGCTAAAGATACGCAGCCGAACCCGCCCATTGTCAATATTATGGGGTTCCCCGAATACTACGCACTGTGTACACATAATATGGGATCCCCCGAAGTTTTAAAAATGAATTCAGTGTATTTTTAAGTAGAAATGTTGAAAAAAAATCTCTTCATGTTTTAGAGCTTTTGAATTTGTACACGTTTTAGAGCAGCCAATGTAAAAAATACAGTGTTCACGTTTTGGGGTAGTTCACATTTTGGGGGGTTCACGTTTTCCAATGTTCACTGTATTTTGCCCTTTAAACAAACCTCACAATCCGCCATCCGACCACCAGAATTTAAATTTAACTCGCGTACCATCTGATGCATGTATAGAAATTTCAGGCTATTAACGTTTAAGTGCTCATATTTACGAAAACATTCGAATATGTCTTTATCGACTGTTTTTGCGCTACATATTGTATTTCTTTTTTCTCTATAATATATAGAATTCGCCCGCCCGTAATAACGCCACACGCACTATTTAGTTTAACAGTTAATTTATTTCCAACCACTTTTCGCAACGAAATAAAATTATATCGCAGCACCGGCACATACAACACATTTACTAATGAAATTTGGCTTTCTTGTGTTTCAATTTTGACTGTTCCTATACCTTTTGAGTATATAAAGTTACTTCCCGCTACTTCGATTTTTCTGTGTGTGCTTCTATACTCGTAAATTGTTTCTTGTCACAACACATATGACAAGTAGCACCGCTATCCCAAACCCAAACGTGTTCGAGATGGGAATTCTTTTCATCCATTTGTGCGTTAACTCCAACTGCACTTACTACGTTTAAATGTGGTGTTGTAAACCTGGGTCGAGTTGAAATGAGTTTGACTCGACTCGACTGCACTCGAGGAGCGGAAATTTGTGATGAAAAACCTGGGTCGAGGAGTTGGTGCAGTAAATAAGTACTATTTTAAACAATAAATACGCTATGAATCAGCCGTGTATTGCTCTCTCGTTTCCGCCATAAACTCAAGAGAACAAAACTAATCGCCTTAGCTTCGAGGAAAGAAGTGCTATATTCAAATTTTCAAAAATATATTGATGACAGACTGAGTGTTGAAGAAAAACGAAGAATGGTTTTAAAAGTGTTGGACGACGATAACCAAAAAGAAGAAGAAGTAAGGAAAAAATTACATCTGAAACCAGCAGATGTTTCAAATTTTATTACCAAAAACCTTTCATCAGAACTACTGTCAGCTAAGTCCATGAAAATGTTCAAAAGGTTTGGTTTATCTACAGACTTTTTTCACATTGATTCATTTCTTCTTACTATAGACGAGAAAAGGAAATAGTCGGATCCTTAAAAGTAGTCAATGATACCGCTGAACGTGGAGTTAAACTCATGGAGGAGTTTAATAATAAACTCACTAAAAACGAGGATCAAAAGCAATTCATAATTCAAGTGAGTATACCCTTTTAAAACTGACAGCTTATCAATAATTTATTTCAAATTTTCAATAATTTCTATTCAAATTTTCAGACCGTCATAAATAATCGCCAAAAATACCCAGGATTTAGCCGCGAAACTCGTATCGATGACCAGGTTTCATTATTATATTAATTTTTAAAAATATTATCTATGGATTTATTTATTAAAAATATTTACTTGTCTAATTTAAGTTGAATGTGAACCACACCTAAACGTGAAGTTTTTTTTCTGCATATTTATTTGTCTAATTTAAGTTGAATGTGAACCACACCTAAACGTCAAGTTTTTTTTCTGCATTTCATTTGACATTTCTCAATTTCAGACTAACTCAATTTGAATCATCGAGCTCATTCACATTCAACATTGGCCCTTAAAATGTAACCACCCTTTAGAAGACAATTCTTCTGATTTCAGACTCATTGCGGAACGTGTTAATACAATCCGATTTTCTCAAATTTTTTTTGTTACACGTTTTGAATGTAGAGGAACAAAAAAAATGGTGCTCAATAAAAACAACATCTTTTTTTTCCTTCCATGCAAATAAGGACCACCCTAATTTTACATACATGAATGTGTTTGTGTAACGCAAATTCTTATTTATGCATAGGTAAAAATTAATAAATTTATAAGTACTGATTTGGGTAATTTCTTTTTTGTATGACTCCTCCAAGAAGTGGAGCTATATACGCCACTGCTTTTCTTTTCAAGATTCAATGCTCTTATTAATTTAAAGTCAAACCCTGAAAACCAGATGGTCTTAGAACGTACACTTTTAAAGATATAACAAATATCAAAAACAACTTCGTTATTTTCTTCTACTACATACATTGGTACAAAAAAAGTCCGCTTTTGTAATTTTTTTTAGTGAATCACACTACTCCAATTTAACAATCTAAAAAAACGAAGGTGCTCAATTAACCGCTTACAGTACCAGCTGTATAAAATTAATCGAACAAATTTTTTTTTAAAGCACAGTGAATGACGGAAATAAGAAAATCTCATGAGAAAATCACGGTTATAAGACAGAAATTTCAGAACACCATGCACATTCCCAATAATGTTACGTGTAAAATTAATCTTCTACAAGAAAATCGTTTATAAGAAAAACACTGATGCAAGAAACTTAATCTGTTACATAATTTCCCCCTCTGTCAAGAAAATTAAACGTATTTAAGAAACCACACCGTAATAATGTGATTTTGAAAGAAATTCATAATTAAATGTTCATTATAAACTAAATTTAAGGATTAATTCCAATGCAAGATATACACAAATTTTTTCAGTCAATGCTTTGGAAATTTGTTTTATTGATTTTAATTGATTTAATGATATTTAAAGGAAATTTTCTTTCTTATGATGCGTTTTTGTAATAAAATAAGTTTTCTTTCTTGTTTACAATTTCCTTATAAGAAAACACGGATATATGAAAGGATTTCTTAGCATTTTTTGACTTTCTTTTATCCGTCATCTACGTACCCACCTCCCAATACCTATATTTTCTATTTATTTGTTCTTTCTTTTAAGAGACAAAATCAGCTCCAAAATGTTAAATGTTCTTTTAATCGCAAGAAATTAACCTGTAGAATATAAAAAGGTGCTGCGAAATAGTTCTTAGGCGCCAGCTACCATTTAAAATTTTAATGATTGATTTTGAGACGTTTAGGAAGTAAAATCATTAATTATTTTGATGAAAAAATAAAGCTTGATGCTTCATTAATATTTCTTGCCAAAAAAATCAAAGAGACTCAACTTTTCATATAAAAAGACTTTTTATTTCAATTATTGAACAACCAATATCATAATAATATAATAATATAATATAATAATAACCATACCAATGATCATTGAAATCTTAAAAGTCATTTTATGTAGCATTTTTTTTAAACAAAAAATATTAATTGAGTCTCTTCAGCTACATATTGTTAGATATTAGAAATCATTTTTGTTTATCAGGCAAAATCTGAATTCTTTTTAACTATCATTAATTATCATTAACAATTATAATATGTATACACACTCTCTTGTACTCTAGTTTATAGGAATATGAAATAAAGTTAGTCTTGTAATATCCATCGAACCACCTACGTCTTTTTGTCCCATGTAATACATAACATAATTGGGGACGAGAAAAAAAATTTTCTAGAGACTGTGAAGTAGCTAAAGAATTACAAAAGCGACGACCAAAATCTGCCCAAACACAAAGAAACCCACCAAGGCAATTAGAAACCGTAATTCCCAAGACTGCTAAATCTACGAAAGTTCCAAAATCTAGTATCCTTCGGAGAAAAGATCGGAGCAAGGAAATGCACAAACATATGCCCAAGTAGCGACAAAAAATATACCCGTAAATAACGACACTGAAACAGATCTGGTTTCGAAAGTCTTTTCAATAATTTTGTCAAAGCTTGAAGAACAATGCGAAACAAATCAACTTATGTTTGATGGGTTAAGTAAGCTCGAAAATTGTTTTCGACCCAAACCTCTTTCAGAAAATATATGATGGAAAAGTTTACAATTCTTACGTGGAATGCCAACAGATTATGGCAAAAACTTGGAGAACTAAAGATGTATATGCGGGAAAATGATATCGACATATGTTTAATATCAGAAACGCATGCTAAAAATTAATCAAATCTTAAAATCCACGGGTTTGTCGACTACCACGCTATTTATCCGTCTAGCATAGCGAGGTGTGGATCATCATTGTATGTAAAAGACTGCATTGAACACTCTATAGGCGTGAAAATAGAGGCGGAATCAATGCAATGAAGTAGTGTACAGGTTAAAACTAAAAATATTCCTCTCAATGTCTCTTCCATATATTGACCTCCGCGTTGCAAAATTGATAAGAGTGAATTTACGACATTGATAAAGTCACTAAGCCCAAATTTAATTGTTGGTGGTGACTTTTATGCAAAGCACACTTTTTGGGCCTCATGATGCATATCTCAAAAGGGTCGCATGCTATATGCAGCAGAAAATAATTGTTACTTTCATTCGACCGCCGGCAAAGCTTACTTACTGGCCAACTGATCCGTCAAAAATACCTGACCTAATCGATTTATTCATGATACATGGAATACCCTCCTACCGTGTAGAGAGCTATGACCTCTTCTCAGATCATTCTGCCTTCGTACTCACTATGAGCGAAAGCCTTGTTAAAATTGAAAAACCACCAGGTTAAACAACAGTAAAACCAAATGGGATGGATTTAAAAAAGATATCGAGGACAACGTTGAGTTAAGTGTATCATTACAAATGCCTCTTGAGCTTGAAAACGCAGTAGATACCTTTGTTGATATAATACAAAAAATATCCGCAGGAAATAAAAGATTAAGTGAAAGAGAAACGAAAACCACGTAAGAAATGGCAGCGATCTCGTGCTCCTCAACACAAAGCTCATATAAATCGCTTGAGTACTATTCTAAAAACATCGATATCAGATTTCAAAAACCTTGAAGTTGAATATTACCTTGAAGGCTTGACGGGAAAGAATCCAACTACTCACTTTGGAAAGCTATAAAGACAACGAAAAAACCAAAAATTCCAGTGCCCCCGATGAAGAAAAACCAAAAAGAATGGGTTAAAAGTGGAAAGAAAATGCCATGGTATTTGCCGATTTCTTGGGGGAAACATTTAAGCCGTTCAATGGGCAACATACCTACACATACATACTTATACCTTCATTACGATACATAACATCTACTTACCCACTTATACTTACCGGCAATTACTACTCTACTTAAACTAGACTTGTTTTTTCACTTACTTACCTAGATATACGTACCTACCTGTTAACAAACTTACACTCATACTGACTTATGTACCTAAGGACATACGAGTATATTGACTGAACGACATTATTGAACAAATGTTGTGACTCGAGGATTTTACTTAAGGGCTATCTCTGAGATTCTGGCCAAGAGCAGGCTGTGTCATTATGTGGGGATTCATCTGTAATTTACAATCACACTTGTAGAAATCTGAAAGCGAGTGAGAGAGAAGAAATTATAGAAGTTATAACAAGTGTGGGAGGACGAACCAAAAAAGAAGCCAGACAGAAAAAGTTAGTTGCTTCGTGCGACACAATCTATTTTCCTATTAAAATTCTTGGTCATAAATTAACTTGAAAGCATATCTATATTGAAGTAAATATATTAAACTAGATTGTTATAAACTAAATAGTATTGTATTTCATTCCTTGTGGAAAACGTGGTGTGAACACACCTACAAATGGTGACCCCGACGTGATAACCAGCAAAACACGACGTGAGCAGCCACAAGAAAAAAACATATCGCGTACCAACTTTATCGACCAGGATTTTTCACGTGAGTCAACTTATATAATCATTTGACTAAATCATTACAAATAAATATTCTACTACGCAAACATTAACTACGCACATTTAATAACTGCAATATGCCCAATGAATTGCAACCCACCCAATTTTTGGCGTCACGTATTACAAAATTGCCAGCGTTCTGGAAAGATGATGTTGAACTATGGCTAACGCAAGTCGAGGCATCCTTTGGAATTGCACAAATCACGCAAGACCAGACAAAATTTCCAGTACATAGTTGCAAACGCTATCCCAGCCATTATACCGCATATTGCCGATTTAATTAAGTCACCACTGGCAACAGAAAAGTATAATGCTCTCAAAAACCGAATTCTTACTGTTTTCGCTGAGGCTGAAGAGTCAAAACTTCGCCGACTCTTAAAGGGCACAGCGCTTAATGAGCAGAAACCATCACATTTACTACAAGTGATGAAAAACACCACTGGCGATCAATGCCATGATAACATTATCAAGTCACTTTTCCTCGAACAGATGCCCGACCAGGTCCGTGCAATTTTGATAGCAAATCCTTACCAAAACATTGATAAATTGGCTGCCTTAGCTGATAAATTAGTTGATTTCCAAAGACCTAATCAGATTCATGCCGTTCGTCGTGTTGAGCCAGCATCGATGGATCAATATGTGATCTGACTCAACAGATCAAAGATTTAAGCACACAGGTGAAACATATTCAGCCAAGGTCTCGAAGCCGTTAACATAATCGTCCGTACCAACAGAAGCGTGAAAAGAACAACTACAGTGATGGTAGCCCAGCAGCAAACATCTGTTATTCCCATAAAAGATTTAAAGCTGCCGCTCGAAATTGTAGGGCTCCCTACTCATGGGGCAATAAATCAAAGGCTTCGGGAAACTAAGCATACCGTCTTGCATCGAGGCGGTGTACGATGGTCTCCGACACAACCAAAGCCGCCTTACAATTTTCTACAACACAACGGGTATCAAATTTCTAATTGATACCGGCACTGAGATTTCTTTATTGCCATCGTCTTTTGCCAAGTCCAAATCCGAATCCGGCATTAAAATTTTCGCTGCTAACAATTCAAAAATTTCAACCTACCTAACCAAAAGGCTGAAATTAAATTTGGGTCTTCGTCGTCCAATCGACTGGATTTTTTGTATAGCGGACGTACCCTACGCATTAGTAGGAGCTGATCTGTTATCACACGATGGACTCCTTGTGGATCTCAAAAGGCAACTACTCATCGATAGTTTTACCAAATTAACATCTAAAGGTCACTTAAGCCCAGTTCAAGTTTTGAAAGTCTCGACTATTCAGGAATCTTCTCAGTTTGCAAATTTACTGAAAGATTTTCCTGAGATCACTGGCGTTGCCCAGAACCGCCCATTGACCAATCAGCGGGTTGCACACCACATTCCAAAAACCGGCAAGCCAGTATACGAACGGGCACGAAGGTTAATTTCAGAGAAATACAACGCCGGAAAAGTGAAATGGAGTATCTTATGAAACTAGGCTGGATCCGACCGTCAAATAGCCCATGGGCTAGCCCAATCCATTTAGTAAAAAAGAAAACTGGCGACTGGCGTGTTTGTGGTGACTACAGATGCCTACGCTCCATCACTATTCCTGATAGATACTCAATTCCGCATTCTCAGGATTTTACGAACAACTTATTTGGCAGAAGTATTTTTTCCACCTTGGATTTGACCAGGGCGTACCAACAAATTCCTGTTAGAGAGGAGGACATTCCTAAGACCGCTCTAATAACATCTTTCGGGTTATATTAAAGTTTAGTAATGCAGTTTGGTCTTCGAGGAGCAGCACAAATATTTCAGAGATACGTCGATGATATCATAAGAGGTCTAGACTTGCAACTAGTCTAGACTGTAACTACATACATTGACGATTTGCTTATTGCTTCACCATCACCAGCGGAGCACGAACAACATCTAAAAATAGTTTTCCAACGTCTCAAGGAGAATGGTTTGACACTTAACGTTGAAAAATGCACTTTTGGAACTTCCGAAGTCAAGTTTCTGGGCTACATTATCTCCAGCAAGGGTATTTCTCCACTGCCAGAAAAGGTTCAAGCTATCAGAGAGTTTCCCAAACCAAAGACTGTAGTTGAGTTACGACGTTTTTTGGGGATGATAAATTTTTATCATCGTTGTCTTCCTCGAGCAGCAACAATGCAAGCTCCACTCAACAAATTCCTGATCAACTCTAAAAAGAACGACACTTCACCCATTAGCTGGGATTCCGAAGCTGAAAAAGCTTTTCAGCAGTGCAAGGACGAACTTTCCAACACTACTCTCCTGGCTCACCCGAATCCTAATGCAGAACTCCGATTAGTAACCGATGCCTTGAACCTAGCCATGGGAGGTGCTTTGGAACAACGTTTGCCTAACTCTACTAAATTCAGTATCAAATACTTTCGACATTCTCTGGAAGCATGTGAGTTCTCAATCCATACTGGCCACAAACTACTTGTATATGCCTTTATGCAACGTTCTGATAAGGCATCTACAACACAACAACGACAACTCGATTATATTTCGCAATTTTCGACGAAAATAATTCATATCAATGGAGCAGATAAAGTGGTAGCAGATGCACTGTCGAGAGTAGACGCTCTTCACATGCCAACATCTTTCCATTACTTTCCACTAAACAACTTGAAGACGATGAACTTAAAGAGTTGCTCAAATCAAAAACCACTTAATGCAAATTCACCAAAATGCTTGTGGGGACCGACAAGATTCCACTCGTTTTGGAAACATCAACTGAAAACTGTCGACCTTACCTTCCTGCGTTTTTTAGTCAACAAACATTCGATGCTTTCCATCGTATGTCTCATCCTAGCGGTAAAGCCACACTTCTAATTATCCAACAACGATATTTTTGGCCCAATATGAAACGCGATATCATCAACTTGGCTCGCCTATGTACTGACTGTCAACAATCGAAAATAAGTCGTCATGTTCAAAAACTACCAGAAGTCATTCCACCACCTGACGGCCGTTTTGACCACGTGCATATAGACATTATTGAACCCATGCCAGTTAGTCAAGGATTTACACTTCCAAGCGTGTAATTTGGTCTTCGAACCTGTATTCGCGAAGGACTAAAATCATCACCCACAGAATACATCTACGGTATGCCTTTTCGAGTTCCAGGCGAATTCTTTGCTCATAATGATTTTTCACCGAATACAGAGTATTTCAGATCAACCAGAATGGTAAAATCATTAACGTTTCCATTGAAAGACTTAAACCAGCTTATTTGGAACGCGTTTATCTTAACCAAACCGCTGAGAACCAGTCAAATCTGCCAAGCAACTTTGCAAACAGTCAACAAACTGCTTCGACGTCTCAAGAACTCCAGAATACACTGTCAACACAAAGTCATATACCAATTCACATCAGAGAGCACGACTATTCAATTCCAAGCAATCTTCAGACTCATCCAGATACTACACGATTAAACTTGCCAGATCCAACTTCTGGAACATCAATATTTCAACCGATTAAGATTTATATTAATAAAAATAAAAAAATTGTCCGATTTAAGGTCAAGTAAATTATTTTTTTGTTTATTTATCATAGCATATTGTTTGTTTTTTTAAAAAATAACTTGTTTCTTAAACTATTTTGATCAATTTTTGTTAAATTATGTTGTGTTTAAAATTTAAAGTAATTCCGTAAAAATGTAATTTTCCACTGTAAATTTTGTCTCTCTTGAAAAATATTTAATCGAATATTTCAAATTCTTAGGGGGGAGTACTGTGGGGAATTATTTGTCATTTACACTCACTCTTGTAGAAATCTGAAAGCGAGTGAGAGAGAAGAAATTCAAATTAACGAGTGTTGGAGGACGAACCAAAAAAGAAGCCAGACAGAAAAAGGTAGTTGCTGCGTGCGATACAATCCATTATCCTTTTAAAATTCTTGGTCATAAATTAACTTGAAAGCATATATTAAAGTAAATATATTAAACTAAATTGTTATAAACTAAAAAGTATTGCGTTTCCTTCCTTGTGGAAAACGTAGTGTGAACACACCTACAATTAGATACAAGGGTGGGCAGGCCAAACTTTTACCGAAACATCTGGCAAGGTCTTCTGACGACTTGGCAAACCACTGTATCTGGGAGACAGTGGGGCAGACATTGATTTGTTGGTGGAATAAGATAGTTTTTTATACAAGGTTAAGCTATAGGTTTGGAGTTAGACACTTATTTTTATTACTATGTTTATGTAAGGTGCTCGTACTATAATTTATAGAACTCATATATATATATATAGATTCTTATATACAATTATATACGTATGTAAATGAAACATTTGAATTAATTGACTAGGTTAATTTTTTTTATTTTGATTTGATGAATCAAAGTAAAAATTATTTTCTACCAATGAGTTTATTGAAGCCTTATCCTTTCTCAGATGCGGTGGTATAGGCAACTATGGTTGTGCAAATCCCCTTTCTGGCATTCCTAGTTCGTGTTTCCCAACCTCTTCCACTGTCCTACCCTCTCCTCATCCAAAGGCGCGAATTATTTGTTTGTTAAGTAGGAGGTGTTTTGGAGAAGTGCAAGAACCACCAAAGCAAGCGTGCCCTAGCCCCTTTCCGGCACCTGAAGATGCCCCTGTGGCCAACCCTACTCACAACAGTACTGGTCAAGCTTTCGAGATCGATTTTTTGACTTTGTTGAACCCGACCATCTTCTTTGTCGTACTTTGTGAACGCCTGAAGCCATTCGTCAACAACCTGGTCCATATCAGTGTGGCTTTAAAACAAGGAATATTCAAACTTTGGCAGATCTTGGAAAAAACCCAGGAGTTTCAAATCGATATCCACCACCTTTTCATCGCTTTCCCTGAAAATTTGAAAATTTAAAAGGTTTAAAGTTTAAGTTTAACTCCAAGTAAATGTAAGCAAGTTTTAAACACAAATATAGCAAATAAGAGATTTAAAACAATGAATAAAATTATTACGATATAAAAAAGGAAATTCTTATTTTGAATCCCCCTTTTGGAATAAAAAAGTTTAAAAAAATGAATTAGGAAATAAAAATAATCCCTTGAAGAGGACTATCTTTAACTTAAAAAAAAATTTGATGAATGTTTTTATAAAAAATGATCCCCAAAGACCTCCAAAGCATTTTTTTCCAAAATCAAAAACAAAGTTAAATGCCATGTGCAGATAAATAAATAACAAAGTCATACCTTACAAAGCATCTTAAAGAAACTGTTAAATATAAGCCCTGAAAAAATGTTTACGATATAAAATTTTTTTGTGTGAATTTTTCAAAAATTGTTACTAAAATTGGAGGCTCTTCTAAATTGTCCTAATTGTCAAACTATCCTTGCTTTAGGAAATCCAAAATTCAAAAACTTATTCTAGGCTATTTTAGGGCTCTTCTAATTTCTTAAGAGCTTTCGTTTCTTAAAATTGATTTTAAGTACATATAAAAACTTTCAAAAAATGATCCCCCGGCCCCCTTTTTCAAAATAGAAAATCTAAAACTTGTTCCAAGTGCAGAATCGCCTTAATCAAATTGTTCCAAGGATTTCTTAAAATTGATTCTTAGTACCTATAAAAACTTTAAAAAAAAATTATCCCCCGGCCCTCCTTTTCAAAATCGAAAATCTAAAACTTGTTCCAAGTGCAGAATCGCCTAGATCAAATTGTTCCAAGGATTCAAGGATAGTAAGGGCCAGTTTCAAATGTTCCGGTTAAAGTTTCGGATAGATATCCGACACATAACGATATCCGGCAGATAAAAGTGGCTGTTATTTTATTTCTGTTTCATCATCAAAGTCTCGGATAAGCTAACCGGTGGATAAATTTACAGTTTGAGAACAACATAAAACATCAAAAACATACTGAAAATTAAATTTTTGTTGTCAAAACAAAAAATCCTTATCGTTTAAATTTAAAATTTCTCTGCTTTTTAATATTTAAATTCAGTATGAACCACGACGGATTAATTCAAAGCGAAATTCAAAATATTACGATGGAAACTCATAGCAGCTAGAAATCTTCTGGATAAAATATTTAACAGCTACTTGAACCGGTGGATATGCTATTTGAGCCAAAAAAATTCCGAATAGACTATCCAATACTTTCTAACGGTACCTCTTTGTGATGGGGTCGTTTCAAAGAGTGACTATGACCTTACCATACTATGCGGAGCTCTGGTATGGCTGACCATATATTTTTCTAGGTACTCATGGGATTCAAATGCCAAAAATTTTAAAAAGAAAAAATAACAAAAACCACAACAAATTTAACGTTCCGCGGGATGTCACCGCGAACGAATTTGCGGACCGTATAAAGAAAAACCTCCATGGTGACGATCCGAGACTGGGGAGCAGCTTTTTCCTAAAGAGAAAACCTCAGAGGGACTTACAGCACCGGGCAGCCATTGACTATAGGCCAAGGGAGAACACCTCCCAGGCAAATGGAAGATGATACTCCTGGCACATCGACCGCTAGCAAGGGGAGAATACCTCCCATGCCAGCAAATGACGACAGTAAAGGGCTCTAGTAATGGGAAGACACCATCACGGGTGACCTCTGAACCGTCTAAGAAGCCAGCTAAAAGACGTAATCGCTTTGCTGGTCCACTTCCTGAACTGGGGCAGCCAGGTGGCTTGGATGACCCACTAAGAAAAGGATTGAGCGGTGCGTCCTCGAGATGGTACCTTCGATTTATTTCTGACGGGATGCCCCGCAGGAAGCAAGGAAGAAGGTAGATGAAAAGAAGGCAGATTCTTCAACCGACGTTCAGGGTAAGAGGAAAAGCCATCATATAACCCCACCCCTCAAGAAGAACGCCAAAAAGCCCAGGACGTCAGCAGCGGGAACAAGCACCGCTGTTTCTGAAGCTGGGGAACAAAGGCTCTCTTATGCAAGTGCGGCGCTGAGTGTGAGAATTGCGGTTCTACCAAGGGAATACCCTCAGGTAACTCTTAGTGTTGATGAGCTGTCAGCACTGGAAGAAGCCATAATTGAGGAGGTCTCTCTTGGGTGGACGCACAAGCTCAAATTCAACGGCTTGCATTTTAGAACTGGGCTACTTCTAGTCGATTGTGCTGGCCAGAACACAGCAGATTGGCTAAAAGAGAAAGCCTCAAAACTGGCAACCTGGAAAGGCAGTGAATTGATGGCATGCTTGGGAGATAACATCCCGAAAATGCACACAATCACGCTGTTCTTGCCTAGGAGCACGGGGCAAGACGATAAGAAATCCTTGTTGCTCATAGAGGCCCAAAATGTAGGTCTGACGGTGAAAGCGTGGAAAGTCCTTAAAAGCAAGATCGAGGGTAAGGGTCAGCTGCTTGTGATCGGCATTGACGGTCAGTCAGCAGAGGCAATAGTGAAGGCAGATCACCAGCTCCACTACAAGTTCGGGAAGATAGCCGTCACAGGTCTCCGTAAGGCAGCAGTCCCCAACCGTGATGCCGCAAGGAAGAAAACTTCTGCTATCACCTCAGCCATAAACACCAAGGACACTTACCTCTCCAGTCCCCCGATACCCCACCCCAAAAATCCTGACACAGCCCAGATTCCCAACACACCCAACACCATCCAAACTTCCCAGCAAACCCAACCTCTCCAACCAACTGAACCCTCACAAAAAACCCAAATCACACCCCATACCCCAACCCGTCCCATAACTACAATCCAGAGCCAGGTAACACCACTGGCAATGGATGCAGGAAGTCGGATAAGCAAAGAGATGGAGGGCATAGACCTCTCTCCTAGCGAATCCGATCCAGACGAAGTGCTTCCTACCAATGAGGAAGAAGAAAAGCTACTCGAAGATGAAGGGGCATTCGCCCCCATCTTCTAAAAGGCAACGAAATGACTGGACGCGGGATCAGCACCAGGCTAGCCCAGGTGAATTTACACCACGCTAAGGCAGCATCAGCTGTCATTGCGCGGAAATTTACTGTTGATAACCTGGGATTAGCGCTGATTCAAGAACCCTGGATTTACGGGGGCCAAATAAGAGGCCTAACAAGTAAGGACTCTAAAGTTATATGGGATACGAGACACGACTCGCCCAGAGCATGCATAAAAATAAGAAATAATATAGATTTTATATGTCTTTCAGAATTTATGACGCGGGAACTAGTTGCAATACAGGCCCAAATTTACACTGACGGCAGCCCTCAGACGATGGTTGTAGCATCCGCATATTTTGCTGGTGATGATGCGAATATACCACCAACAGAAGTTTGGAAACTAGTGGACTACTGCAATAGCAAAAGACTACCCCTTATGGTCGGGTGCGATGCAAACGCCCACCATACAACATGGGGAAGTACCGATATAAACCAAAGAGGTGAGTACCTTTTAGACTTTATTATCGAACAAAATCTAGATATATTTAACGTAGGGAATACCCCTACTTTTGTAACTAGAATAAGAAAAAAAGTTTTAGACTTAACCTTCGGAACTCCGAACTTAAATAGCTTGGTCAGGGATTGGAGAGTCTCCAACGAACCATCAATGTCTGACCATAGAATCATAGTGTTTACCCCGGAGAACCTTTTGACAGAGAACACCTCTGGAAGGAATCCCAAGAAAACAAACTGGAGTCTTTATAAAGATACTCTCAAGATAAATCTTGATCAGTTAGGACCAGTAGAAACGACAAACAGCTACCTGGAACTAGATCATACAGTAAATGAGTTAAGTGGGGCTATAAACGAGGCATATGTACTCAGCTGTCCCCTAAGACCCATAAAAAGACAGACCGATGCTCCATGGTGGAACAATAATCTGTCGAAACTAAGATCCAAGGTAAGAAAACTTTTCAATAAGGCAAAGAGAACTGGAGAGTGGCATAACTACTCTGCAGAGATGACCAAATACAATGGGGAGATAAGGAAAGCCAAGAGGAGTAGTTTCGCAAATTTCTGTGAGGGGATTTCTACCACTCCAGTAGCAGCAAGACTACACAAAGCTCTAGCAAAAGAGAAAACACTAACATCGTTAGCACTTAGAAACCCTGATGTAAGCTATACAGAAAATGAGGAGCAAAGGTCGACCCTTTTGCTAAATACTCACTTTCCGGGTAGTATACCAATGGCAGCAGACACAATGGAGAGAATACCTCTCAGAACAAACCGGGAGGACTGGAAGATAGCCAAGGCTATCTGCACAGTTAACAGGATAGATTGGGCTATAAGCTCCTTTCAACCTTTTAAATCACCGGGTGTAGATGGCATTTTTCCAGCCCTTTTACAAAAAGGAAAAGATGAACTAAAGCCTTATCTTATTAATATACTTCGAAGTAGTATCGCACTTGGGTATACACCAAGTCTATGGAGAAGAGCTAAGGTAATCTTCATTACAACACATCCAAAGTCCTTCAGACCAATAAGTTTAACATCCTTCTTACTGAAGACTTTGGAAAAGGTAATTGATAACTTTATCAGATCAGAAGTATTAATAAATATGCCTTTGAACCATCGCCAGCATGCTTACAGGGCGGGTAGATCTACAGAAACCGCCCTATATGAACTCACAAACACCGTACAAATAGCTTTAGACTCTAAAGAAATGGCCTTATGTGCGTTCCTAGACATTGAGGGCGCCTTCGACAATACCTCACATGAAGCTATTAACAGGGCCTTGTTAAGGAAGGGTGTACCCATCGCTATAATCAGATGGATAAGTGGGATGCTGAGCACAAGAACTGCGGAAGCATATGCAGGACAAAGTGTCCAGAAAGTTATCACAACAAGAGGCTGTCCTCAGGGAGGGGTCTTATCACCCCTACTGTGGAGTCTCGTTGTAGATGAATTATTGGAAAGTCTTTCTTCCCAAGGCATACGTTGCATCGGTTTCGCCGGACATTGTTATAACAGCCTTAGGGAAGTTCGAAGAAACTCTCTGTGATATTATCCAGAGAGGACTTAATATAACAAGGAAATGGTGTCTATCTGTGGGACTGAACATAAACCCCACAAAAACAGCGAAAGTTCCATTTACTAAGAAAAAACTGTGAAGAAATCGACATCCAGAAGGAAGTTAAATATCTAGGTATAACATTAGACTGTAAACTTCTCTGGAACAAACATGTCGAAATATCTGTCGGGAAAGCCACAAAAGCTCTCATGATATGCAAGAGACTTGCAGGTAAATCATGGGGCTGTAAACCAAACATCCTTAGATGGATGTACACCATGATGGTAAGACCCATCATTACCTATGGGGCGGTTGCATGGCACAAAAGAACCGAACTCACAACAACTAGGAAATCACTAGAAAAGGTACAGAGGCTAGCATGCATCTGCATTACTGGAGCAATGAGAACATGCCCTACAGCAGCAATGGAAGTCATTCTTCACTTGACCCCACTACACGTGGCCCTAGAAAGCGCTGCTAAGGGAGCCATCATATGATTTGCAAAAGAGGGAACTGGGACAGGAAAAATCATTAGTCTCAGGCAAAGAGACTCGATTTGTAAGTCCATAGAATCGAACCTTCTTGATATCCCAAGAGATGGTATGATTAAGAAGTATAACTTTGAAAAAAAATTTCATGTGGAATTAAGTAGCAAAAACGAGTGGGTGGATGAAACCGTAAACTACACTCTTAAAGCAAACGCCATCAAGTGGTACACTGATGGATCGAAAACTTCGGAAAATATAAAAACCAAAATATTCCAATCATGTCGGATAGCCAGGCCGCACTCAAAGCATTCAGCTCATATAACATCAGCTCTAAACTGGTATGGGAGTGTGTAGGCAGGCTAAACGAACTGGGCAAACATAACTCTGTCACACTCTATTGGGTCCCTGGCCACGTTGGCATACAAGGCAATGAAGAGGCAAACTCCTTAGCAAAAATAGGGACAATGACACCCATTACGTGACCAGAGCCTTATTGCGGAATAGGAGAAAACGTGATAAAACATAAAATCAAAACAGAAGAGGAGGTGAAAAGATCAAAAATCTGGAACGAACTCCCAAAGCCAAGACAGGCCAAACTTCTGCTTGGGCATCACAACAAAGAACGATTCCAGTCCTGTATGAGCTTAAACAGGAACAAACTTAGAATAATAACGGGTCTCCTCACAGGCCACTGTAAGCTTAGGAGACACCTCCACATTCTTGGCTTAGAGAACAGCGCCGCGTGCAGATTCTGCAATGCTCATGAGGAGACACCGGACCATATACTAGGCAGATGTGATGCACTCGTGCATCAAAGACACAGGTATCTGGGAAATCACCAGATAGAGGAGAGCGAACTACCCTCCCTAAAAACACTCCAAATACTCAAGCTCCTCAAGGAAACAAACTTGGAGAACGTGCTGTAGTATGAGCAACCTCATCCAGCTCGAGACGGGGGCACAGTAGATCTTAATGGATCAAATCCTTCATTCATTCATTCATCCAATACTTTATGCGTAAGTCTTGAAACTGGCTCTTAGTATTTTTTCATTTAAAGTATTTTTTCGGCTTAAAATGTAATATTATCAATATTTTTAAATAAATCCTTAGAAACAATTTGATTTAGACAATTCTGCACTTGGAACAAGTTTTAGATTTTCGAATTTGGAAAAGGGGGGCTGGGAATAATTTTTGTTGAAAATTCTTATACTAAAAATCAATTTAAAGAAACGAAAGCTCGGAACAATTTAGAAGAGCCCTAGAACAACATGGAACAAGTTTTTGAACTTTGGATTTCCTAAAAGGGGACCAGAGCAAGGATAATAAGAATTTTTTATTTAAGGAGTTTTAGTTTCTTAGATTTTCGTTTTAGACAAGTTTTAGATTTTCGTTTTTGAAAAAGGAGGCCGGGGGAGCATTTTTTTGGAAAATTTCTATTTCGCTATTTCTTATATACCAAGGGGCTTTTATTATTCCACGAAGGACCTTGCTTTGGAATTTTTGGATGGGTTCAGCATTTATTTTCTTTGTACAGCCCCATAGTTGGATGTATGTCCAAACAGGTTTGAGTATTTGCTTATATAACATTAGTTTATTCTGGATAGATAGGTCAGAGTTATTTCCCAACCTGTAAATTTTTCGGTACTTCACGTTTAGTTCGTCTCTTTTCTTTTTGATGTGCTCTTTCCATTTAAGCTTTGCATCCAAAGTCATTCCAAGGTATTTGGCAGTATTGGAGTAAGGTACTGTTGTACTGTTTATAAGAATTGGAACATTGTTTATTTTTTTGTTTGTAAAGTTTATATGCGTCGATTTTGTTACATTAAGTTTGATTCGCCATTTTTGCGTCCAATCACTACTTCTTTGAGCGTGAGAAAAGGAATTTCAGATTCGTCATTTCTATCAACAAACTGTAAGGGATCTGTAGCTGTGCTTGCTGGAAATGGCTTAAAAACATTCGCGAGATGATCAGCGAAGAGATCAGCCTTTTGTTTTGGGTTTCCGATCCATTTACCATCTTGAGATTTTACTGGTGGGTGTTGTATGAATCCTTGGAGCAATTTTATCTAGGCGATTATGCACTTGGAACAAGTTTTAGATTTTCGATTTTGGAAAAGGGGAGCATTTTTTTGAAAGTCTTAATTCTAAAAATCATTTTTAAGAAACTAAAGCTCGGAACATTTCATTTTTTGTAAAAACATACTTAATTTTTTTTTAAGTTAAAGATAGTACTGTTGAAGAAGATTATTTTTATTTTCATCTTCATTTTTTTTAAACTTTTTTATTCGAAAAGGGGGATTCAAACAAGAATTTCTTTTTTGTATTGTAATAATTTTATTCATGGTTAAAAGTCCCTTATTTGCTATATTTGTGTTTAAAACTTGCTTACATTTACTTGAGGTTGAATTTACACTTATTTAATTTAGAGTTTCTTAAGAGGTGGGGAGGATTGATTATTAATTATATTTATATTATATTATTCTACTTTGGTGCAATAAATACCATCCCATAAATAATTTTGGTTTTTTTCTATTCATTTATTTCAAAAGGGGAATGCCAGGGTAAGAATTTTCATTTAATATCGTAAATGGTGTTTTCAAGATATAAATTCCTTGATTATAAATATTTTAAATGATACTCTGGAACGATAGGATGTAGTAAGATGTCTTTTCAAAGGATTTTTTAAAGCTTAATTTTTTGAAAATTTGAATATACAAATTAAAAAACTCGACTGTTTTGGTTTATGTAAGGACACCATAGTTGGTTTTTTGGGTCTAAGACCCACATTGTTGAATATTTTTCAAAGAAAAATTTAGAAAAAACCGGGTCCATTCTGGAACTTTCAAAAATAACAAACGATAGGATGTAGTTAGATGACTTGAAAAAAGAGGGTTAACTCCACACACTTCTAACACTGCTATAAATGCCATATATATTACTTTTAAATCTTAAAATCAGCTTAGTTTGGGCGACTATTTCCTGACCGAATTTTATCCAAAAAGTTTTTCTGAATGCGTTATTTTAGAGAAAACTAAATCATCTTTCTTTTATATGGAGCAATGCCTATACCTATCTCTCCAGCCAAATAAGTAAAAAAACAAACAAAAAAAAAACGATTTTTCAAATTTTCTTGCAATGATTTTTTAATTTTGGTAGCTAAAAATTCAAAAAAAAATTTGAAACATTATCTCGAAATTTTGCTTCGTTTTCGAGTTATATGCCAAAACCCACAAAGGGTGCCTTTGCCCCCCCCCCCTTAATAGCATTCCGCGGATTTCCCATCTTCAATGACCCATTTATTGATTTTTACAATAAAACCTATGAACGTCTTAGTTACTTATTGTCCTGTTTTTTAGGACATAATCAATAACCTATTTAAGTGGTCTCTAAATTTGATTGTTGGTAAGGCCCTCTGTCGTCTACGAACTGATCGATAAGCATAAGCATTACCTACATTTATTTTCAATAAAAATTAAATACAATTAAATGCATATCTGTATGACTCTAAAGATTTATCAACTATCATTATCTACATCACTCATGCATGACATATTGTAAATGCACATTTCGACATAATATTTAAGCTTCAGGAAATCAACAAACCACAAAAATCTCGTTTTCCACAGCAATCTGTTTCAATATCAAGTGGGAGGGGGGTGAAAAAACAGGGTGGGTGTTACAAACCAATGCCTTGTAGAGTTTTCCTAAATATATTGGTTTGAGTGTATACATATCTCCTGGGTGCCATAACTCCTGACGAGCTCATCTTTTACTTAAGTTTTACATATTTTTTTCGCTTCACTTCATTCTGGTTGGTGCGGCCGGCGCGGCGCGGCGTAAGGCATAAGAAAGACGAAAAAGGAAGGTCTGTTCTTAGGGTGGTGATAGTGAATTGTCCCGAAGTCACTTGTCATTGTATCCAATAAACTGTAAATGGATAAATACAGGGAGCTTCTCACTTTCATAAACGCTGCCATCACCCACTAATAATATATAAAACACATATATAAGCTATACATATTATGTTGTATTGTAGGTATACAACTCTCTAGTTTTCTCTTTTTGTATAGGTAAACTGAAAAAAAATACCGACACACTAAGAAAGTACGTACATAGGGTAATCCTTAAAGTAAGGAATTAAAATAAAATTTCACTGTATCCATACCTACTAGCCAAAAAGATGCAGACAGACACCGTCATGCGCAAAATGAGACCGAAAATGGGGAAACGGACAGACAAATGTTAATTCGGGGAGTTACGAAAATATCAAGAGAGCAAAATTCATTTCAATTTTTGGCACTTAGAACGTTGCGTTGCCATGAAGGAGCCAATTTTGGGGAAAGTTGTTGCTGAAGCTTCTCTATCCTCATCATCTTAACTCATTTAATATCCCTTCGGCTAGTGTATACCTAAGTAATGTTGAACGCATAGAATGGTATCGGGAAATTTCATGGTTAAGTTAACAGGGTTTCCAGAGGGAGAGTTACCCAAAAACATATATCTACCTTTATATACAATATATAAATTTGTAAATAAGAAACATTTACCCGAAGGCTTTCAATTTGTGGGATTTTTACGCTTCGACGAAGTCGTTCTTCGTCCACCATTGTTGTTTTCTTTTAGTTCCAGGCAGGAAAGCTGAAAGAAACGATGAAGCTTGCTTCATTTATAGATGGGTTATAGGACTGGGAATATAAGCTTTAACCCCTGAAACTTGATACCAGCCAACAAAGAACAGAGGGGGAGATACACACTGAATTGGTATCCATTGTTGGCCACAAAATAGGCATTTGTTTCATAAACTTAAATTGAATTAATTTGTAAAGTTTCCCATAGGGCCCATTTTTTAGAGAGGGAGAGGGATTTTGCCTTTTTCAATGATTCTAGCAATAAGATTAGACATTTTTGATAGCTAGCTATTTTGAGAATATTAAATAAATGGTTGAAGGTTTGTTTCCCCGAATAGGCAGATATATGAATAGGAATATCATTGTATGTAATTAATTTTGTGATGATGATTTTTGTTTAGAAAAAAATCAATGAAGAGTTTTTGTAAATGTAAAAGTGGCTCCTTTAATATCAAAATAAATATGTAGAAGAAAAATGGATTATGTAGATATGTTTTATATTAGTTGCCTTATATTGCCTTATATTAAACTTATTTTAGGATTCGGAAAGATAAGGTCCTGAATTAAAGATCTGGATCTGCTTATAAGCTAGGTTTTTAGACTTGAAGTATAATTTTTTAAATAGAAAGAAAATACCCGAGGTAGGCATGCCTGTCCTTAGAGGCGATTAAAATCCAAACTCCGTATACTGAGATTGATGTATACATAACTGAATCGGTGATTGTTAAAACAACATAAGTAACACATTTTTCGAAATCACTTTTATTATGCTTTTGCATTGCTTAGGGGTAGAGCTATAGGTTGAGAGCAAAACTAACATAAATGTATGAAATTCGAGCGCGAAATCGGCATTTAGTGTTACAACAACATATCTGTTCTGCCATTTTGACAAATGAGTGTTAAAACACATTTAGTGCATGCAATTAATTTCTTTTTACACCCAACGCTGGCAAAACGTAGTAGGCCAACTACTGTTGTTATTTTTATGTTTCTTTGATAGCAATATGTCAGTCAGTTGTTCGAGGTCTTTCGAGTTGGTGTCTTTGAAAAAGTTAAAATTGATTAAAATATGACCAACAATACTGATTCTTGTTTGGAGATAAGGCCAAGAAAAAGACCAAACAATGCAAATACATACAAAAGAAACATCATTAAGAAGTCACGTTTATGTAGAGCCGAGTACACCAGTCACAAAGGGAAACCTGTCAAGGCATTGCATATGGGTCCAGGTTGCAGGTATTTTTTTCTTTTCTTTTTACAATGGCTACCTATTTTAGTTATTTTTCATAATAAAGATGTAATCTTCAATGCTACAATCTAATTGACGACGACGAAGCAATGGAATTGTTCAAAAATTATCTTCAATTAGAAACGAAAAACGAGCAGGACTTGTTTCTTCAACAGAACATCGAGAAAGTCAACGTAGCTCGCCGGTCTAAGCAGCAGCCACCTGTATGTGTTGAAGGACAGCCACACTTCAATGCTGAATCAGACTCCACTTCAAGGCCTAATACACCCAGCCCATCTGCAGGCCTTGAACCGATTTCATTGACCAGAATTCGTGGAGCTACTTACCACTATTTTTTACCTACTAAGGATGCCGGTAAACTAAAGGTTAGTCTGGCAACATTTTTAAGTCTATTATTTTACCAAAACATACTAAACACATTGTTAGGTTTGCAAGACTGCATTTCAAAACATTTTTGCTGTAACGTCTGAAAGACTGCGAAGACTTTGCAACTTATTGAAGGGAGGTCAACTGCCCAGTGACAAAAGAGGAAAACATCCAAGCAAAAACGCGATACCTGGTGAAGTTTGCCTACAAATCGAAGACCATATAAATTCTTTTCCACAGAAAGTAAGCCATTATTCGTCAAAAGAAGTTCGATATTTGGATGCCAAACTGGATGTTAAGAAAATGCACAACTTGTTTAAGGAAAAATATCCAGACACTATTGTGAAATATGAGTTCTACTTAAAAATCTTTAATGAACGATTTAATCTCAGTTTCGGAAGGCCACAGGTTGACACTTGCTGTACCTGCGAATCACTAGAGGTTAAAATCAAATCTCCATCATTAAATGATAATGCAAAAAGATGTGCAGAAGCAGAACTTATGATACATAAGAGAAGAAGCAAGAAATTCTATTATAAACTTCAAGAAGTCACAAAATTGTGTGATCAAACAAATTCCAAAAGTGATGACTCTGTTCTGGGTATTGTAATTGATTATATGATGAATGTTTCGCTTCCTCAGATACCTATCCAAGAGGTTTTTTATCTGCGTCAACTTACTGTTAACATTTTTTGCATCACTAATCTTAAGACAATGTCATCAAAATTTTACATCTACCACGAAGGTATAGCCGGTAAATCTCCCAATGAAGTCACTTCTTTCCTTGATGACTACATAAACAATCATGTACCTGCAAACGTTAAAAATCTTTTCATATTCAGCGATGGATGTGAAGGACAAAATAAGAATAATACCTTACTGCGGTATGTTGCTGCACTTGTAGAGATTGGGAGATTTCTAAAAATTGAGCAGATTTATCCAATAAGAGGGCATTCGTTTCTGCCATGTGACCGAGCATTTGGGTGGACCAAAAGAAATTTAAAAAAATATGACAGGGTGTATGACATACAAGAACTAACCAGGATTATTCTTAATTCACATAAAAACTTCACAGTGAAATTAATACAACAAAATGATGTACTGCAATTCAAGAATTGGTGGCACAAATTCTATAAAAGAACCTGCTTATCAACTTGCTCATATGGAAAGTCTGTCCCTAGAGACAAAAAGGTATCTTTCCCGATTTCAAAGTATGCCCATTTCATACATAAAAGTGATAATGTTGGAAACGTGACATGCAAGGAATTCGTTGATGGATTGTCAACGTTCAGTTTTTTTTTAAGGCTCCCTACAAAAAACTGCGGCCAAGAACTCTTACAATTTCCAACAGAAAAGACCTACACGAGCAAAAGACCTATTAACGAAAAAAAAAATAGCGGATATCTTAAGACTTTTACCTTATGTACCTGAAGAGAACCAAGCGTTTTATGAGGATATTAAAAACTGGCCCACATGTACTGGCTTGGAATGTGATGATGAAACTACTGACTGATATAGTTTTAGTTGGTTAAGTTTGAATAGATTTTATATTTTTCGTTATTTTGTATTTTAATGAATTTCTGGCTCTAAGCTGTGTTTTTGTTTATTTTTTGTTCTTGTTTAATAAAATACTGAAATCTTAATAATGTGTTATTTTATTCATTTTCAATTGATTTTGCTAAGACTTACTTGGCAAATTGAGTGTTAAAACAACATAACTTAACGTATTTGAGTTGTTTTGGCTCTCAACAAAACGTTGGGTGTTAAAACAACATAAAAAATAAAGTTAGTTTTTTAAAAATCTCCTTTACTAAAAAGATTTTTTTAAAACTTTTGACTGTTTACAACTCGCAGAACTACCCCTAATCCGATTTTAAAGTAAAAACTGTCAATGCGGCCGCGTCGTCAAAAATATAAGGTTTTTTGTCTCTCCTGTAAAAAAAAAAAGTGTCACTTATGTTGTTTTAACAATCACCGATTCAACTATGCAATGAGCAAAACAATAAGATATAGTACCCCAGGTGGCAGTCCAGGTTCACTGGAAAATCCACCCTCTTCGGAAGTCGGCTCTATGGATTCTGGGGAGAGCCAATTATTGCATTTAATAAATCCCTTCCTAAAAAGTGCAAGAGTATCTCGATCACCACCATCTAAATCGAGTGCAAAACCATCAAAATTCGGGCAAAAGAGTTCACCCGTCACGCCTGCAGGCGCCAAAATAGACTCAGATAAAACAAAAAATCTTGAAAAAGATAATAACGAACTTCGACAAAAACTTGATCATGTAATGGAACTTTATCAAGAGCTAAAGAAAGAAGTCGATCTTCTTCGAAAAGAAAATGAGATATTGAAAAGCGAAATTCCTCCAATAAACTCAAAGTCTAGCTTGCCACAAGTCAATAATTGTAGATATAAAACGGACGAAGAAGAGCTAGCACGTGAAACGGAGAAGTCCCCAAAGAAAAGATTGAGTAAAAAGCGTAAGGCTGGCTCTTCACCTGAAGCAGCCCCTTCTTTTGAAATAAGAGTTTCACCAAAACATGCGACAGTAAAAGAAAAACTTGTTAAGGAACGGCCCCACCACCGATAAATGTTATCGGTATTGCGGAGTATAACAAGTTGCAAACCATATTAAAGGCATTATTACCATCGGCTTTTAAAATTATTTCATTTAATAACAACAAATGGAAAGTTTGTGTGAAAGACCCCGAAAGTTATCGTCTTCTGTCACGAAAGCTAAACGAAGAAAAAGTAGAATGGTATGCCTATAAATATAATTCAGGAAGACCCCTACGTGTTGTAGCAAGAGGTCTACACGTATCATGTTCAAAAGACGATATCATTAGTGATCTAAAAGAGTGCAAACTCAAAATCTTAGATGCTACGAACATAGTAAAGAGAGAAAAACAGATAAAAGAGGGTGAAGTGATAGTGGTACAACCTGGTCTTCCACTATTTATACTATTATACATCGTAGTTAGTATCGAACCTCTAAGAAAGACCACAAGGTTAATCCCTCAGTGTAAACGCTGCCAAAAATTCAATCACACCCAAACTTATTGCAAGGAAGGGCCAAGGTGTGTAAAATGCGCTGGAAAACATCTAACCGTTGACTGCAACGGAAAAAGTGAAAGTCCGCCGACGTGCATAAATTGCAATGGAAATCACCCAGCAAGCTATGGGGGCTGTGAAGTAGCTAAAGAATTATAAAAGCGGCGATCAAATCTGCCCTAACACAAAGAAACCCACCAAGGCAATTAGAAACCGCAATTCCCAAGAGTGCCAAATATACGAAAGGTCCAAAACCTAGTATCCGTAAGGAAAAGAAAACAGTGTCAGTACCTTCGGAGAAAATATCGAAGCAAGGAAATGCAGAAACATATGCCCAAATAGCGGCAAAAAATATACCCGTAAATAAAGACACTGAAACAGACCCGGTTTCGAAAGTCTTTTCAATAATTTTGTCAAAACTTGAAGAACAATGTGAAACAAATAAACTTATCTTTGATAGGTTAAGTAAGCTCGAAAATTGTTTTCGACCCAAACCTCTTTCAAAAAATATATGATGGAAAAGCTTAAAATTCTAACGTGGAATGCAAACGGATTATGGCAAAAACTTGGAGAATTAGAGATGTATATGCGAGAAAATAATATTGACATATGTTTGATATCAGAAACGCATGCCAAAAATGAATCAAATCTTAAAATCCACGGGTTTCATGACTACCAAGCCATTCATCCGTCAAACAAAGCAAGAGGTGGATCATCATTGTATATAAAAGAATGCATTGAACACTCGATAGGCCTCAAAATAGAGGTGGAATCAATGCAATTGAGTAGTGTACAGGTTAAAACTAAAAATATTCCTCCCAATGTCTCTTCCATAAGATAAGAGTAAATGTACGACATTGATAAAGTCACTAGGCCCAAATTTAATTGTTGGTGGTGACTTGATTGCAAAGCACACCTTCTGGGCCTCACGATACATATCTCAAAAGGGTCGCATGCTATATGAAGCAGGAATGGAAAATAATTGTGACTTTCATTCGACTGGCAAGCCAACTTACTGGCCAACTGATCCGTCGAAAATATCTGACCTAATCGATTTATTCATGGTGAAAGGAATTCCCTCTAACCGTATAGAAAATTCAGAGGGCTATGACCTCTTCTCAGATCATTCTGCCGTCGTACTCATTATGAGCAAAAGCCTGGTTAAAATTGAAAAACCACCCAGGTTAACAAACAGTAAAACCAACTGGGATGGATTTAAAAAAGATATCGAGGACAACGTTGAGTTAAGGGTATCATTACAAACGCCTCTTGAGCTTGAAGACGCAGTAGATACCTTTGTTGATATAATACAAAAAGCAGCTTGGGATAACACACCTTATCAAAGGCTAATGCCTCGCTTTAAAGATATAAAATATCCGCAAAAAATAAAAGATTTAGTGAAAGAGAAACGAAAACCAGGTAAGAAATGGCAGCCATCTCGTGCTCCTCAACTCAAAGCTCATTTAAACCGCTTGAGTAATATGCTAAAAACGGCGATATCAGAATTCAAAAACCTTGAAGTTGAAAATTACCTTGAAGGCTTGACAGCGGGGAAAGAATCCAACTACTCACTTTGGAAAGCTATAAAAACGACGAAAAAACCGAAGCTTCCAGTGTCCCCGATTAAGAAAAGCCAAAATGAATGGGCTGAAAGTGACAAAGAAAATTACTTAGATTACTTAGAGGAAACATTTAAGCCGTTCGATGGGCAAGAACTCAACGAAAATATTAATATGAAGTTTACCTCAAATTGAAGCTACGTAACGAGAAATGCTACACTTGTTGAATTAAAAACAGAAATAAAAAAGCTTAAGTCCAACAAAGCTCCAGGATATGACTTAATAACGGCAGAGATTTTAAAAATGCTCCCTCGTAAAGGGTTTATTAACCTCGTTTACATAATAAATGCCACTCTAAGATTAGAATATGTTCCGAGCCAATGGCAAGTTGCGGAAGTCATAATGGTTTTGAAGCCTGGCAAACCATCCCACAAAAAGAAGTCTTACAGGTCGATTTCGCTTCTTCCCATAATATCAAAAGTTTTTGAAAGAATACTACTCCTGCGCCTGCAACCGATAATAGAAGAGAAACAATTAATACCTGAAATCAGTTCGGATTTAGAAGCAAGCATTCGACAATTGATCAAGTGCATAGAATTACTGACGTAATTGAGAGAGCTCTTGAAGAAAAGAAAATTTGTTCGACTGTCTTTTTGGACGTGTCGCAGGCGTTTGACAAGGTATGGCACGAAGGCCTCAAATTCAAATCAAGACAAGTTCTGCCTGAAGGACTTTACAACATTTTAAACGGATATCTAAATGAAAGGCTTTTTCGTGTAAGACACGGAAATGACATATTCTGATTTCAAAGAAATAGTGGCTGGGGTACCACAAAGAAGTGTTCTGTACCTTTTATTTACACGCGATATACCTCAAACAGATGACACTATTGTAGCCACGTTTGCTGATGATACTGCAATACTAGCAGTAGGCAAAACGATTAGCGAAGCTACAATTAAATTACAAAAAATGCTCTTAATATTGTTAATGAGTGGACGAAAACATGGCGAATAGCGCTTAATGAACAAAAGTCAGTCCACGTGGACTTTACGTATAAAAAAATAAATAGATTACACGTCTTTCTTAATACCGCTCGTGTTCCATTTGCAAATGAGGCAAAGTATCTGGGAATGACTCTAGACGCGAAATTAAAATGGAAGCCGCACGTGAAAAAGAAATGCGAAGAACTAAAAAGTAAATTAAGAGATATGAAGTGGTTACTCGGTAAATATTCAAAGCTTAGTATTGAAAATAAATTGATTTTATACCGACAGGTTCTTAAACCTGTTTGGACTTATGGTATACAACTTTGGGGTTGTACCTGCGATACAAACTTAAATAACTTACAAACGTTTGAAAATAAATTGCTTAGGTCATTTGTAAATGCTCCGTGGTATATAAGAAACGAAGATCTTCATAGGGATTTCGGGATTCCTACGGTGCGGGAGGAAATAAAAAGTTTCGCGCGAAAACATAGAAATCGACTATTAGAACACGCTAATTCAACGATTATTGACATTCTTGACGAGTCGAATTTAAACATATGCCCAAATAGTGGCAAAAAATATACCCGTAAATAAAGACACTGAAACAGACCCGGTTTCGAAAGTCTTTTCAATAATTTTGTCAAAACTTGAAGAACAATGTGAAACAAATAAACTTATCTTTGATAGGTTAAGTAAGCTCGAAAATTGTTTTCGACCCAAACCTCTTTCAAAAAATATATGATGGAAAAGCTTAAAATTCTAACGTGGAATGCAAACGGATTATGGCAAAAACTTGGAGAATTAGAGATGTATATGCGAGAAAATAATATTGACATATGTTTGATATCAGAAACGCATGCCAAAAATGAATCAAATCTTAAAATCCACGGGTTTCATGACTACCAAGCCATTCATCCGTCAAACAAAGCAAGAGGTGGATCATCATTGTATATAAAAGAATGCATTGAACACTCGATAGGCCTCAAAATAGAGGTGGAATCAATGCAATTGAGTAGTGTACAGGTTAAAACTAAAAATATTCCTCCCAATGTCTCTTCCATAAGATAAGAGTAAATGTACGACATTGATAAAGTCACTAGGCCCAAATTTAATTGTTGGTGGTGACTTGATTGCAAAGCACACCTTCTGGGCCTCACGATACATATCTCAAAAGGGTCGCATGCTATATGAAGCAGGAATGGAAAATAATTGTGACTTTCATTCGACTGGCAAGCCAACTTACTGGCCAACTGATCCGTCGAAAATATCTGACCTAATCGATTTATTCATGGTGAAAGGAATTCCCTCTAACCGTATAGAAAATTCAGAGGGCTATGACCTCTTCTCAGATCATTCTGCCGTCGTACTCATTATGAGCAAAAGCCTGGTTAAAATTGAAAAACCACCCAGGTTAACAAACAGTAAAACCAACTGGGATGGATTTAAAAAAGATATCGAGGACAACGTTGAGTTAAGGGTATCATTACAAACGCCTCTTGAGCTTGAAGACGCAGTAGATACCTTTGTTGATATAATACAAAAAGCAGCTTGGGATAACACACCTTATCAAAGGCTAATGCCTCGCTATAAAGATATAAAATATCCGCAAAAAATAAAAGATTTAGTGAAAGAGAAACGAAAACCAGGTAAGAAATGGCAGCCATCTCGTGCTCCTCAACTCAAAGCTCATTTAAACCGCTTGAGTAATATGCTAAAAACGGCGATATCAGAATTCAAAAACCTTGAAGTTGAAAATTACCTTGAAGGCTTGACAGCGGGGAAAGAATCCAACTACTCACTTTGGAAAGCTATAAAAACGACGAAAAAACCGAAGCTTCCAGTGTCCCCGATTAAGAAAAGCCAAAATGAATGGGCTGAAAGTGACAAAGAAAATTACTTAGATTACTTAGAGGAAACATTTAAGCCGTTCGATGGGCAAGAACTCAACGAATGAAGTTTACCTCAAATTGAAGCTACGTAACGAGAAATGCTACACTTGTTGAATTAAAAACAGAAATAAAAAAGCTTAAGTCCAACAAAGCTCCAGGATATGACTTAATAACGGCAGAGATTTTAAAAATGCTCCCTCGTAAAGGGTTTATTAACCTCGTTTACATAATAAATGCCACTCTAAGATTAGAATATGTTCCGAGCCAATGGCAAGTTGCGGAAGTCATAATGGTTTTGAAGCCTGGCAAACCATCCCACAAAAAGAAGTCTTACAGGTCGATTTCGCTTCTTCCCATAATATCAAAAGTTTTTGAAAGAATACTACTCCTGCGCCTGCAACCGATAATAGAAGAGAAACAATTAATACCTGAAATCAGTTCGGATTTAGAAGCAAGCATTCGACAATTGATCAAGTGCATAGAATTACTGACGTAATTGAGAGAGCTCTTGAAGAAAAGAAAATTTGTTCGACTGTCTTTTTGGACGTGTCGCAGGCGTTTGACAAGGTATGGCACGAAGGCCTCAAATTCAAATCAAGACAAGTTCTGCCTGAAGGACTTTACAACATTTTAAACGGATATCTAAATGAAAGACTTTTTCGTGTAAGACACGGAAATGACATATTCTGATTTCAAAGAAATAGTGGCTGGGGTACCACAAAGAAGTGTTCTGTACCTTTTATTTACACGCGATATACCTCAAACAGATGACACTATTGTAGCCACGTTTGCTGATGATACTGCAATACTAGCAGTAGGCAAAACGATTAGCGAAGCTACAATTAAATTACAAAAAATGCTCTTAATATTGTTAATGAGTGGACGAAAACATGGCGAATAGCGCTTAATGAACAAAAGTCAGTCCACGTGGACTTTACGTATAAAAAAATAAATAGATTACACGTCTTTCTTAATACCGCTCGTGTTCCATTTGCAAATGAGGCAAAGTATCTGGGAATGACTCTAGACGCGAAATTAAAATGGAAGCCGCACGTGAAAAAGAAATGCGAAGAACTAAAAAGTAAATTAAGAGATATGAAGTGGTTACTCGGTAAATATTCAAAGCTTAGTATTGAAAATAAATTGATTTTATACCGACAGGTTCTTAAACCTGTTTGGACTTATGGTATACAACTTTGGGGTTGTACCTGCGATACAAACTTAAATAACTTACAAACGTTTGAAAATAAATTGCTTAGGTCATTTGTAAATGCTCCGTGGTATATAAGAAACGAAGATCTTCATAGGGATTTCGGGATTCCTACGGTGCGGGAGGAAATAAAAAGTTTCGCGCGAAAACATAGAAATCGACTATTAGAACACGCTAATTCAACGATTATTGACATTCTTGACGAGTCGAATTTAGTACGCCGTCTGCGAAGAACAAAACCTTCCAACATGGTGCGGTGAACAGAAAACCGCTTAAAAATAGCGGATTAAGCAGGAACTTTCACCGGAAAGTACCCTGCAACACGTTACTTAACTTCGTTAAAAATAAATTGCTAGATAAGTTTCAACTTATCTAGTTGCAATCGGGAAGTGGAGGTGGTTTTAGTGTAGTAAGAATCACACACTTCTATGAGCACGCGTTCTTTGGTGCTCATAGAGCCTGATATGCAGGTTTTGCACCTACCCACGGGAAAATAACCACACAAAAAAATGTTGGTTCATTATTATAATTAGCAATATAATAAAAGTTTGAAAGATTAATTTTTTTTTAAATGCAAAAGATTACTTGACTGGATACCCATATATAAGTATTTCGATTTTTCGTAAAAATTCTTCAATGACCCTATGAACCTGCTTGCAAGCATGAATATTGTGGCTCACTGAACTTCTGCGTTATTTCTTTAACTAAATTTTGATGGTTTGGGTTTGACGTTATTTTGGTTTCTTTCCTGTTTTGTTCTTGATCACGAATGAAATTCCGCCTCTGTGTTATTTTCTTATGAGGCACACGACAAACGTTTATTCCAGTAAAATACTGTCGTACAATTATTTATTAAGATTTGTCAGATTTTGTGTGAAAAAATGTCGTATGTTTTAATTTTGTCGTTTATATTACCGTTAAAGTGCCAAACTACGTTAGTCGTTAGTGTGCACATTAACTAGTTGAATTGCGTGGCACTTTCGCCTATTATTCCAGGCTAATTTTCCTTTTCCATTAAAAGAAAATCAAGATTTATTAGATTTTTTATTGAATGGTTAATATTTACAATTTGCTGAGCGTTAGTTATCTTAAAGTAGGTATACATTAATTTTTAAATATATGTATGTTGGCACAGTAAGGGCCCTAACTTTTTACATTGATAATTTTTTGCCGAATTTATATTTAATTGTTATTTTGTTTATATCGTATCTTAATCTAATAGCTGCTTCATTTCTCGGAGTGTTCGGAGAAAGAACCTCGTGTTCGTGTGTGAATTTATACTTAGCAAGAACACGACGCACTTTTATCTGTTCTAAATAAATCATCCCCTTCGCGAAGAATGTTACAAAAAAATTTTTTACCAAGAAAAAGGATTATGAAATTAAAAAATTCGCTCGAATTTGTTGTTGTTATACTTTTCACCAAGGAGATGATTTATTTAGAACAGATGAAAGTGCGTCGTTGTTTTTTTTTTCTTTTTTTTTTTCTTTCAAAATTTCGAGTTTGAAAATTAATTTTTCAAAAACTATTCAATAACACAACTTAATTTAAAATGAAAATCAAAGAAGAGATTTCTGGCTTTCCAAAAAAGTAAAGCATGGTATTGTAAATTAAACCGTTGTTTTTAAATATTTTTTTTTCTGTTTTAAGTAATTTTTTTAGAAAATAACCTATACCTATACGATTTTTGTCTTGTCTTAACCCAACCTACTTGCTCCAGCTTCTTGGTGCACGTTATACCAATCACCTTGAGCAAAATAAAGTATAGCTTTAACCAAATCACTTGGCCAACGGTTGGTTGCGAAGAGAGAGGATTTAAGAGAACAAATCAGTATTTATGAGTTTTAATAATTTTTACCTACGAGTTTTTAAGAATGAATACTTTCTTGAGAGAGAAAAGTTGGCGCAACAAATAATTTGAAGGAATAATTAACATTGATTTATTTTATTGTAAAATAATTATTATACATAACTATGTATTTAAAAAATAAAAAGGAAACAAAATAATAAAATATAAATAGTATAAATAACAATAATATAGTTCAAACAATAACTGTTCATTTACATATATTAAATTTTATGAACTAATGTCGGTTTCATAATCGGTTGTAGAATCATCACCGATATTGTGTCCCACATCAGGTCGTGAGAAAAGTATTCTTCTTCAGTTCTAATAGCTTTTTCACATACCTTTCGCTAATCTTCAGCCGTTATTTTTGAAAATTCTTCCTCTGCTAATTTTTGAACATCTAATAATTTGAATGTTGTGTTTCGTCTGCCTACCCTTGCCTTGACAGTTGCCCAAATATTCTCAATGGGATTGAGGTCAGGATGATAGGGTGGTAAACGTAGAGCCTCAGGCCCTATGCTGTGAATGTCGTCAATCTTATGCTCTGAGTTGTGTATAGCTCGGCGTCGTTTTATTATTCAAAACTTGTTCTTGCATCCAATTGCAGACATTTTCGAAATTCATGTCGTCGTGATAGTCTCCCGTTTTCGTTCCAGATTTGAATAAAAGTAGGGCGTTTTTTCACGAAACCTTTTTCATCACCTGCATGCACCATTATCAATCTCTGTCCATTTTAAATTGGCGTCTTCAATCCACTTTTACTGTCATCAGTCCATGACCTTGGCCTTGTATGGGAGCTATGAATATAACTTTCGTCCAAATAAATGATGTTATATCCTTTTGTCCTGTACTCTCGAATGTTTCTCAGATACTTCACTCACATGAGTTTGATATCATTTCTTTCACAAAGAAGGTTGCGGTTGTTTTGGATTTTCTTGTAGCTAAATCCGATTCTTCTTAGAATCCTGTTGAAAGATGTAATACTTAAGTAAAGCTGCAGATCTTCCTGGACTCGTTCTCTCCACATTTTTAAGAATATCATCATTCTTTCCTCCTGGTGGAAGTTGTGCATTATACGCCGAATAGCTGTGATGTCCAATTCGTCTAGTCCAGTTTTCCACTTCGTATGTGGTACTTTTTTACTTGGCAATTTACAACTCCTGTCTCTTCGTATTCCTTAATAATCCTTCTGATTGATCGTTCTGAAATCCCAGTCAATTCCTTGGTCTTGCGAGGTTATGGAACTCACAGGATTTTCAAAAAACAAACTCTTTGCTTCTACAACTTGTCATTATATACCTTAACAACTATCTTACGCGCCTGGCTTCCAATAGGTTTTCTTTTTCTTTCCCTCTCGCTGTTTAAGCTTCTGGTTGTTTTTTTAAACTGATTTCCAAACCTAAGCAAATATCATTTAAATATGTAAATTGCCTTTGATGAAAAAATTCATTCTTAAAAACTCGAAGGTAAAACTATTAAAACTCATAAGCACTGATCTATTTATATTTTCTGAAAAACGCCACAGGTCAAGATATATATTAAATAAAAACTTAAGCCATAAAATAAATACAAACATATCGCCCCCGGAACATATATGCTAAGCCATAAATCATAAAACCATAAAGGATACAAACAAACAATAATCCCTAAACTATTTATTAATCAGTCCAAACTCACAAGTACTTTTTTTAATATTTAACCCCATTGCATTTTGGAATACATTAATTTGTTTATTGTTAGTGCACCGAAAATTTTTCCCATTGATAAAAACAAAAATTCAGAATTTTATCTTTTCGAGGTAAAGTTTATACTTAAAAATCTTTCCTTTTTATCCTACCAGAGATGAAATACATTTTTAGACATCAAGTCATGAAAGAAAAATAATTCATGACCAAACCTCATTGAAAGAAAGTCCATCGCTGGAAATTCATCTCTATTTTACTGTGAGCGAAGCTATAAACAAAACTCACCCTCTTTAGTGCTTCAGTATTTTCGCAGCAGCGATCATAGAGTACCTATATTATCTAGAGTTATCCTAATACACCCGCAAATTTTATTTGAGCACTTTAAGAGAAAACTCTCTAAATTTCCTGTCTGTGAATACGTGTGATAGCTCTAAATGTGACGTTTTCAATTTTTCTATTCAATTTTTTGTTGTTTTCAGTCTAATGAGCCAAAATCCATTAAGTTATTATTGTATTGGTGAGGTTCCATTTAAAATGCATTGGGCAGCTAACACATGCTCAGCCATGTGGAGGAAATGCTCACAGTGCAGTTTGTAGGGTGAAAGAGAAAAAGCCCTGAAGTCGGTTCTCTAGATAACATAGGTACTCTATGGCAGCGATAATGACAACATAAAACATCAAAAACATACTGAAAATTTAATTTTTGTTGTCAAAACAAAAATCCCTATCATTTTAATTTTAAATGTTACTGCTTTTTAATATTAAAATTCAGTATGAACCACGACGGATTAATTCAAAGCAAAATTCAAAATTATAATTAGTTTTTCTCGTTTTTTTACAATTTGGTACAAAAAATCAAAAAGAAAATTAATTTTTATTTGCTTATTTATTGTGAAACATCTTTAATTTGAGTTTATTTTCGTCTCCAACATTCTTCAAACTGGTCTTCCGCCCTTCTTCAAAAATCTGGGGAGATTGATGGAATTTAAAGATTGAAGGTTTGTCTGTGTATTGTCTTTGTTAAGCATTGCCTTTTGTCTAATCTAACCAGTATTTTTTTAAGAACTGAATGGGTGATTAAATCATGTTTTTGCGCTGGTTTGGAAAAATCTTACTGATAACAACGTATTATTATATATATAATATATATATATTAAACATTGTTTACTTTCGCCTAAAATTTGCGTTATTGCCCTTTGTTTGCAAAGTGTGGCAATTTTTCAGTTTCACGGTATGCATATGGCAATTAATCGGTAATTAATGTCGTTTTCAAAAATAATTTTTGACCAAAAATTAAAAATTCATGCTTGCACATAAAATTAGCGTGATGGCCCTTTCTGGGCAAACTATAAGAGCGGAAATTTTTTTGTTTATAGCAATAAATCGGCAATTAATAGTGCTTTTAAAACTATTATTATCAAAAGTTGTCATGCTAGCCTTACGCTTAAAATTTCGGTTATTGCCCTTTGTGGGAAAACCATAGGAGCTGCAATTTTTTGATTTCACAATATGTTACGGCAATTAATCTGCAATCAATGGCGTTTTTAAAAATAATCTTTGACCAAAAATTAAAAAGTTAGCCTTACACCTTAAATTTACGTGATTGCCCTTTGGGGGCAAACCATAAGAGCGGCAATTTTTTTGTTTTCACGGCAGTTAATCGGCAATTAATGGCGTTTTCAAAAATAATTTTTTTCCAAAAACAAAAAAGTGTCATGCTAACTTTATGTAAAGTTAGCAGTATTGTCATCGACTTATTAAAGAAATTATGGCGTTTTTAAAAATAATCTTTGACCAAAAATTAAAAAGTTAGCCTTACACCTTAAATTTACGTGATTGCCCTTTGGGGGCAAACCATAAGAGCGGCAATTTTTTTGTTTTCACGGCAGTTAATCGGCAATTAATGGCGTTTTCAAAAATAATTTTTTTCCAAAAACAAAAAAGTGTCATGCTAACTTTATGTAAAGTTAGCAGTATTGTCATTGACTTATTAAAGAAATTATTTAAGTGTCAGGTATCTGAAGTTGCAAGCAATGATTCAGAGAAGAAAAAAGAGAAATTAGTCTGTATTAGTCGATTAATGTTTTAATAAATAGTTTTCAACACTATTTTTGAAACTTAATTCATTTGTTTGTTATTGTTATTTTGCAAAATATAATAAATAACACGCAAATACTCAATTCAGTCGTCAAAAGTTACACCAAATCTTCCGCCTATTCGACGGCAGCGCTAGTGTCGTATAGTGATAGACTGAACTGAAGTGAAGTTGGCTCCTGGCAGTCCATATATAGTAAGTCAATGAGTATTGTACTTTGTGGACAAACCGAAAGAGCGGCAATTTTTTTGTTTCCACGGCATATTTACGGCAATTAATCGGCAATTACTGGCATACTCAAACATTATGTTTTCGAAGTTGTAATGCTAACTTTACGCGGCTAAAAAATGTGGAATGAGAGGAAATATTGATATCCCGCAAAAAAAAGATCGTGTTGAAAATTCATCTTCATTCTTACTTTTAAGCAATGTATTTAATACAAGGGCGGATCCAGACTTTGCCCCAGGGGGGGTGACGTTTCTTAAAACTTCAGTAAAGTATTGCACCCAAAAAAAAATTTGACTTACGATATAAGGCAAGTTTTGTATTCGAGCAAAGTGGGTGGCACAATTCTGTCTGGTTGTCTGTCTGTCTATTCCTTGGCCTACAGCTACAGCCTAAGCCACTGAAGCGATTTTCTTCAAATTTTTAAATTATTTTTTTCAATTCTTCGGAGGGGATATTTCTTACCTACTAAAATTATACCAAAAAATACCATTAAGAAAAAGCTTACTTATCTGAAAAACGGTTTCAACGAATTTAATAAGACCAGTGGATTGCTGTAGGTATGGTGAACATTCTGGAAAAAAAATCCGAAAAACTGTAAATAACGGTACCTGCCATTTAAGGCTTTTTGAACTTCGATTTGTTCAAAGAATTTCAATCAAAATTTGCATGCAAAGGGTCCATAAAAATCTCAATAAAATTGCATATCAAAATAAAAAATAAATGTTATCATTTTAAGAATATATTATTTTTTTTTAAATTCAATATTTCAAGAACGCGTTGGTCAATTGTTTTGAAACTAGTTTATAAATGTATTTTGAAATTAATTATTATTTAATTTAATATAAAAAATAGCTTTTTAAGAAAATCGCTACAAAGTTTTTTGTTGTGCTTATATTCATATTTCTTCAAGTTATTAAATTGGTTTTAAGCCTTAAGCTATTTGAAAAGTTGTTAAACAATTGAAAGAACAATTTAAATGCCCTCATTTTATATATTTTTATATTTTTTATATATGTAATTACTGGCATATTTTAAAAGTTCTTAATAACTGGCAACTTGAACATCAGAGCAAGTAGCTGCAATACAGTCGTACATTTTATTTCCATTGCAAATATTTTTTGAAAAATAAATTAATTAATTAAGGAATTGAAGCCAGAACCATCATGCTACTAGATACTAAAAATATTGTCCAGGAAAAGTTTATTTTTGGCCCTAAAATCTTAACTCTTTACAATAAGATCGTATTTACTCTACAAGATCTATTTTGATCTTTTGCCTGGCAACTAGAAGCTACTTTTGTTATACGTACCAATTTCCTTAATGACATCCCCGAACAAAACAAATTCATGAAACGTCAAAATTACAAAATAAAAAATTTGTATTCCCAAAATGGTGCACCCAAGTGAGTGGGAAACACTGATCTCTATATACACTGGATAGTGTATTCCTTAAAATGTATAACAGTTTTTTTGCTTCAATTTGAAGATGACAATTAGGTGGTCGGCTTCATAATTTGACGTCTACATTAATACAAAAAAAACCTGTTTCCAAAATTTCAATCTGAAGAAAGACAAACAGACCAATAATATGAAAGGGAAAAACTTTGTGGGAGTTTATTTCATAATTTTTTTTTTATTAAGTTATTCATTGTGTACATTTTGTTTGTGCTATTATTTTCCAATGGCACTAGAATTATATCATTAGAAAGGTGTTTAAATAGGTAAAAGTAAATATGTAGATGGGAACCATTTACTTCGTTCATCATTTCAGTTTGCAAACAAGTTGAACAAAACAAAAGTGTGAAGAATAGAAAGAATGAAGATTTTACCTCCTTCTCACACTCTACGTTTGTAATTCCATTTCATTTAACCATTTGTGAATGAAATAAAATTACAAACACAACAATGTTAGCGAGCAGATTTGGGGGCAGCAACGAACGGAGATTTGACGTCTTCATAGTGGATTATTTCGTATAACTTATTGTGCAGTTATATTGTTAAACAAAAAAGTGGTCAGCTTCATAATATAACAATTCTTCAAATGGAAGCATTTTTCTTGTGTCGATACGCTATCCAGTGTATTATAGAGATCAGTGGTGGGAAAGCGTAAGCAATTAGAGTCTTGGGAAAACGAAGTAAAATGAGGTAGTTTTTCAATAAAAAAAGGCTTGCTACCACTCATGTCTCCAAGTTGCTCAATGCTTAAAGTTACTTCATAATGCTAGAAACTAAAAATTGATCGCAATTTACAACTTAGTTGCCTAATGGTTGCTAGACCTTGATTTTGAGATTAAGCAAGCGATATGTCATTTAGGATATTTGCAAAGAATGTATGTGATCAGTAAAAAGTCCAAAAAGTTTAATTTTATAAATTTATTGAGTTGGACTTAGAAAATTTTGAATCAGCTGTAAGAGTTTTTCCAAGTACCGCCCAATTTTTCGCACTTCAATGTGAGAAATTGCAAAATACCAAAATCTAAAATATCGAAACTGCATTATTTATAGATCTTGAAAAATGATATCTCACACTAAGTAAAAAAAAACTTGCATTCTCACCTTACAATCTTGCCAATGTCAACCAAAATCTCGAAAATTGAAATCTCGAATACCTACTCAAAACTGAGTTGGTCACATAATTTGTATTACTTTAATTTGCAAGATCTCGAATGCGAGTTTTTCATTTGCACGGTTTTGTAATTTGTGCCCAATTCAAAAGACTGCTGATAAAAGGTCATCTAGCTACATTAATTGGTTGCGGATTTGTTTTAATGGGATTTTAAAGTTTTTTTTATGTCATTCCAGGTCACTGAAGAAAATTTTTAGGTACATATCTTATTAAGGTTATCTTAAAAAACAAATATTTCATATCAAAGGTCACTTATTTGTTATTAAAGGTCTCCTAGATTCATTGGTGACATACATTTTTTAAAATGAATTTTTAAAGTTTTTTCATGGTTCAGTATTACTTTTTGAAAATTGTATGCCTGAAACATGATCTACTGTTACTACCTGGCCTTTTACGACCAGTAACCTTTCGAAGAGTACACATACGGGATGCCATGGAATTTGTAATGTGATTCGGTGTACGGTATCAGAAATGTTCACAAAATCATCAGATCAATTTCAAATTATTTTTACGGTTAAACTATAGTAAACAAAAAGTAGAATTCTGTATTATTCTTGAAATGAAGACTTTTATTGTTTTTTGGCAGAAGAATTATTTTTTCAACTTTTCACGAACGATATACATATCGTCGGCTTTCTGTCAAAACCTAGCAAGTCCTTAAAAGACATTTTAATGTAATTTTGGTCAACAAGAATTACTGAATTCGAATATCAATGTCTAGTTACTGTGTCATGGTTTCTTTTGGCTCTATCAACCAGTTTTAAAACCTTTCATTATCTTAAAATTCCATTTTATTACCTTTTAAATCGGTGTTTTGTGTCTTCGTAGCAATTTTTCAAATCTGAAATTTGTTTTGACAGAAAGCCGACGATATGTATTTTTACCCTGATTTTTGTGTTTTAACTCTTTAAATACTCGTACGCACGTTTAATTAAAATAAATTTGAAGGCAGAGTATATCCTTTGAGCAGTGAAATTTTTTGTTTATGATTGAATTCATATGTCTAATATTTATATCTGGGAAAAGCCCCAGGGGGGGTCATGACCCCCATGACCCCCCCCCCTTGTATCCGCCAATGATTAAATATTTAACGAACGGTTATGAATTTTCTACAACGATGCGTTATTTTCATGTTTGATTATGTTGAAAACTCAGCAAAAATTCAACTTTAGTGTAGTTTTCAACACAAAACAAGCTTTAAACAAACGTTTATTTATACTACACTTTTATTTTGTTACTAAAATAGTTGTAGTAAAACTTAATGGTTGTTGAAAAAATTTAAACACTTATTGTAGTAATTTTTCGATTATTTTTATAGTGTACATTTGATGTCAAATTGCTTAAATAAATAAATAAATAAATTGGGTGGCACAACAGATCGTGGAGAACCAAGGCCTAGTGACTTACAACTTGCAACCATTCCTGTGTACGTATTTTTGGCAGGAATGGAGGGGATCTACAATTTTTGCCGAGTCCGAATGGCTAGATGAGAAAGCACTTATTCATGACAAGTATACTCTTAGAGGATTTGTCAGTTCCTCGCAAGAGGCAGTATCTCGGAAAAAAACAATTTTGTTTTCAGGTGGCAGCGGCTGGGAATCGAACCCAGACCTTTGGCATGACAGTCCTACGCACTAATTTTTTTTTTTTTTTTTTTTTCATTTTTATTTTTCAATTTTCTTAAAACTATCTTAAAGCTAGACAAAAATTCATAAAAACTAGCCTACTTATCAATATCTTAAAACTAACTTACTGGCCCCAGTCGGGCGCTCTAAGTTAAACTATAATAACTTAATGCTAATGCCTTTCGGCCTAAGAACTATCTTAATACTAAATCCAGGTCGGTTTTATTTTTTACCGAGAAGAATTTCACAAAAAAACTCGGTATCTATGTCTTTTATTTTTTGGTTTTATATAAAACTTACAAACTACATAAAACTAGATTAAAGCTAATTAAAACTACTTAAAACTACTTACAACTAATTTTAAACTAATTACAACCTACTTATAAGCTACTTACAAACTAGAACAGCCACAGCAAGCATTTTCCGGTTTTTATAATTTTTTTTTTTTTTTTTTTTTTTTTTTTTTTTTTTTTTTTTTTTTGGTGCCACCCTGACTGTCCCTACTTAAAACTAACTACCTAAACCTATGTAAGTCGGCCATACAAGAGAAAATAGCAAGGTCAACTATTAAATGTCTGAAGGAACTTCATCCTCGTTTTTCAACCACCAGAACTGGTTCTCCTGTTTTACCCTATCTCTTCGGTCCCGTTCGGACACAGTCCTACTGAACCGAAGGTGCTCAGCTCCGTCTTGTGCGAGGACGTCTCGACTGTAAAGGAGCCGCCGATCCACAGTTCTACGGCCGACGTGGTAGATTAGCGGAACCGCCGCTCTATCCTGGATCAGCCCTCGACTGTCTAGGTGGAGGAATGCATCGGGCGGAATAAAGCCGCTTAGACGCACACTCTCGTAGTATTCGTATTTAGGGTAATAAGCCCCGAAAATTAAGCTGTTAGACGAGGACATCGCTCTTGCAATGTGACCTCGAATAAGCTTCAGCAAGAAATTATCTATCCTGTTTATATTGGCCCCGTTGTATAGAGCCAGGTTGGAATAGTAGTGTTTGTACTCCGACTCTGGTGTTCTGTGCAATCCAAGGCAGCGTCGAAGACACTGCCTCTCAAACACCCGAATCTTTTCCATTTGAGATGGGGCAACGTTGAACCAAACCGGGCACCCATAGGCAATCATCGGCCGGATAAGGGCCATGTAGCAAATCACCTTGACCCTGCTGTCAAGCCGGCTGCTATAAAACAACCGTTTCGTCAGGGCAAAAGCTCCCCTAGCCCTGGCCAGAGCAGCATTTATATGTCTGTCGAAATACAAATACTGATCCATCCAGATGCCAAGGTACTTTACTACACTTTTACTCGCCAGTGGATGTCCACTTGGCCCTACGATCACCAGCTTGCGCCAGTTCTTTCTCGTATCCCTTGTGGCTCTAAGCAACGGAGTCCTAAACAAGATAGTTTCTGATTTCTGAAAGTTGATTTTCAACTTCCAGTCATCGCAATATCGCTGAATCTTCTCGAAGTCACGCTGCAAAAGAATCCTGATGACCTCGACTTTTGGAGCTGTTCTGTACGCAATTAGATCGTCGGCATACGCAATTGCCTGAGTTAGACTACTTATCAGATCGCTGGTGTAAATGCTGAATAGAATCGGCGAGTTGACCGCTCCCTGCTGAAGACCATTTTTAATATTAAAGGTTGTGGCAGAAGTTACATTGCCACTTTTGACAACAAACTTTCTGCCATTGAGCATATCATAAAGCATATATAACAGTGGTTTACTAATGCCAAGTCTGGTCAGCTTTAGATAAAGACCCTCTAACCATACGGTGTCGAAGGCCTTCTCCAAATCAACCAGACCGGCACCCGTACACTGCTTCTTAGATTTGTTCCATTGGACATCAGAAACGAGTTTCGACGCGGCATGAATAGTGTCATGTCCCGCCTTAAAACCGAACTGATTGTCCGGTATGATATTATTGTCCTCTGCCCACTTAGACAGAGCTCTATTGATAACTTTTTCGAATACCTTGCTGATACTCGGAAGAAGACTTATCGACCGGAGATTCGCCGGATTGGAGTTGTCCTTTCCCTTTTTCGGGAGAGGATGCACCACAGCTGTCTTCCACCGCACTGGATAATATGCATTATTCAGAGCGTTGTTAAACAGAGTGGTATAAATGTCTACTGCTTCTTGAGGTAAATGTCGAAGTACAACGTTGGATATGCCATCGACTCCTGCTGACTTCTTCTTCTTTAATGAATCGAAGATGAGCTGGAGCTCCACCTTCGTAATTAACAGGGAACTGGGCCCATTTCGCTCGGCGATTATGGCGTTTGCCAAATGATCTTCATTGAACCCGGTGAAACCAAGGTTCTCTGATCGCCATTGCGTGATGTCATTCCGAAGGTAGAAGTGATGGAGCAAGGCTCTGCTTTCCAGGTCGTGATTCGGGCGAATGCACGCATTCACCTTGTACACTTGCTGGAAAGCAGCCCCCACAGCCTCCACTTTCTCCTGCGGATCTTCGACAATAAAGAGGTCATCGTCCAAGACGGCGTCCTCTGGATTAATTCCTGCTGTCAGAAGTACGTCTCTGTTGTCTGTCGTTCTCTGAAGCTTGAGACACGGAAGATCGTTCTGATCATTCCTTCTAAATATCTTGTTAATTTGCGGAAACATGCTCGGGTCGCTAGCATTAACGGCCCGAATTTTGTTGTCCCAATACAAATTAATTGACAACCGATAGTTCTCTTTAATTAGTTGGTTGATGTTTTTGATCGACGACTTCAGTGTCCTAATCTCCAGATGGTGAGGGTCAGTAAACCGTCGGTACAAGAGTTTTAGTCTTGTCAGCAGTCCACTTTTTTGTCTGTGTAGTGCGTCAATGGTTGCGTTTCGATACATGTCGGTTGCGTCCCGTTGCTTGTATTTCGGTATTGTTCTGTTCATTGTTCGTTTGATTGTCTCATCCATTTGTTCTAGGTAGTGGTCTATTTCGTTATTTGTCAAATTCCTGTCATTTGGTGGGGATATGTTGTTCGATCTGATTTCGCTCGATAAGGCGTTGGTAAAGCGTGGCCAGCGCACCTTACTGTAATTGTAAGTATGCACAGGTACATACTCATCCAACTCCACGAGCTCATTCGGAAGCTGTATTACGGCGGCGAGTCCGCAGTGATCACTGTCGTACTCGATCGTTCGTAAGCAGTTTCTTGGTCTTTGACCCACAGTGTCAGTAATTGTCAGTCTTGCGTCTATTAGCAATAGATCCAGATAGGCACCGCTTCTTGGAAACGATGGCCGATCCGTAGCCAGCAGGTCGACACCATATTCAGTGTTGTATCGACTCATCCAATTGAAAAGATGAATACCTCTTTGATTTTGAATTTGATTTCCCCAATCTTGGTGTTTGGCATTCAAATCACCGGCCATGAGAAAATAATTTTCTTCCAAGCTCAAGTGTAGACATTCGAAAAGTTTTTCAAGCTCTGTCATAAAATCAGTTGGCTGAGGTGATTCCGGTGCATAAGCCGCGATCACATACATTCTCTTCCCCTGTTGGAGAGGAATGCATACGATGCACGCCTCTAACAGCCGAAATCTGCGCAGATCACTATTATATATAACTTTATGATTAATGCCTTTTCGTATGAAGATTGCGACGCCCCCCCCTTGAGTGGAGTTGGGTCGATCTCTTCTAACGATATTGTAATTGTTGTTAGTCAACTTATGTTTCTGGTTCAGCTTAGTTTCGCTGGCCATAAACACATCTGGACTTTGGTCTTTCAACAATTGGAAAAGATTAGCTCTACGTTCGGTCCTAATCAGTGAATTTACATTCACAGCAAGGATCCTAAGAGGCCTCTCCGACAGCGCGCCTTTAACCTCTAATTTGCATTAAGCTAGGCAAAACAGAGTAGAGATAGTCTACCCTAGTCGCCTGCTCCTTTATCTGGTTGTGAAGTCCTGTTAACTGGCCTTGAATTGCCAGCAACATGCTTCTTATTTCGGCCTGAGCGTCCGGCGCCTTTGGCACTAGGGCCGGTTGGGCTGCCTTAGCTGCAGGCTGTACCGTTTTTCCCCTTCCTGCCGCCATTTGGGCGTAGGAAATTTGGGGATTAACGGGCGTTGCTGTAGGAGCACGCGTTGATGGGCGTATCTCTACCGCTGTCTGCTTAGCCGCTTTGTTGTTTCTTATTTGCTGAAAAGCTGAGCAACCCCGATAATTAGCAGGGTGCCCCTCCTTTCCGCAAAGTGTACATTTAAGCTGGGTCATGTCTTCGACCCGTTCTTCACCGAGCTTGCACTCCCCTTTAATGTGGTCCTCACCACACTTAACGCAGCGTGGCTGCATTTCGCAGTTTGCTGCAGCGTGGCCAAACCTTTGGCAGCGCTTGCATTGAAGCATGTCGCCGCCTCTCTTTAATTTATCCCAAGTTACAACCTGGTAGTTGAGAACGGAGATACTTCTCAACCTATCCAGTTTGCTGCTGGGCGATAGCTGGACTAGGAAGAACGGCAAAGACCGCTTCTCCCGTCTGGCTCTGACTGTAGCGAACGGCTTGACCCCGATAAAGTCGAGATCGTCGCTCGCTTTTTGACGGAGCTCATTTAAGAGCACCTGTGGTTCCGTGCAGGAATCTATGCCCTTCAAGAGGACCGTTTGGTATTTATCCACTTTGGGGGTAAAACTGAAGAACTCAGTAGTGGATTTCTTTAGTAATTCTTTTATTATTTTGTGCTGCTCCACTGTAGAGCAGTGGATAGCATGTCTATCTTTGCTTAATCTTTTAATAAAAAAGTTTTGGCCTATGGCCGACTTACATAGGTCTATGGTTTCCTGTAGCTCCATTTTATAGGTGTTAATTGGTGGCACCTTTTCTTTTTTATTTTGGGGCGGCTGTGGCTGCTGCTGGTGTTCTCCTTGCTGCTGCTCGTTCCGCTTCTGCTGACTCCGCTCCTGTGGTTGCTGCTGCTGCTGCTGTGTTGTTTTATTTTTTTGCCGTTGTTCCTTCGGCTGCTGCTGTGGTTGTTTCGTTGGCAGCTGTTGTTGTTGCTGCTTATTTTGGTTTGGCCTTGGCAGTTGCTGTTGCTGTTGCTCTGGCTGCTGGCTTTTCGGTGGCAGCTCTTGCTGTGGCGCTACTTTTTTTGGCGCCTGTACAACTTTTTTTTGCTCGCGCTCTTGCCTTTCTCTTTCACGCCGAGCTTCTTGTTTATTTTTCAGAGCTTGTATCAGAGGGGTCACGATGGCATTGAGTCGTTCCATCTCCCCCCTAATGGCATCAATTTTTTGGCTGATGGCCTGCTCGTCCAATTGCCCCTCACATTCTTCTTCGGAGGACGCCTCTGGTGAAGTAATATCAACAATCAGGTTGCTGTTACTGTCCCCTGTTGTGTATAATCCCTCACCACCCTCTGACATGTACTCGATGTCATCGTCGGATGGCGAGGTATCCAGATGTTCTTGCATTTTTGCTGCTGCTGTAGTTTTAGCTGTGCGCGCCGGTTCCTTCACCCCGGCTGGCAGCTGGGCTGAGGTGATGGTGGAGCGGCGCTTCACGAGGTTCGGCGCACAGCTAATCCTCTTCCTCCTCTTATTTTTGGTGTCGGCTGTTGTTGCCGTTGGTGGGTGTGCCGTTGTTGCTACGGCACTTGTTGATGGCGTGGCTGGTGGTGCCATCGCTTGCTTGGTTGTTGTTGTTGCTGCTACGGCTTTTGCTGGTGGTGCCATAGCTGGCTTTATTGTTGTTGCTGGGACACCTTTCGATGTCCCCGCCGTGTTATTCGCTGCCATTAGCTGCTCCTCCCACTCAATGAAGTTTTCGACTTCGCGATTGTGGAAAAAAGCAGCCAAATAATAATTGTTGCCCGACTGGGATTCGAACCCACTACCTTCGGATTGTCGGTCTGCCACCTTTTTTTTTTTTTTTTTTTTTTTGAAATTCATTTTTATTTTTCAATTTTCTTAAAACTATCTTAAAGCTAGACAAAAATTCATAAAAACTAGCCTACTTATCAATATCTTAAAACTAACTTACTGGCCCCAGTCGGGCGCTCTAAGTTAAACTATAATAACTTAATGCTAATGCCTTTCGGCCTAAGAACTATCTTAATACTAAATCCAGGTCGGTTTTATTTTTTACCGAGAAGAATTTCACAAAAAAACTCGGTATCTATGTCTTTTATTTTTTGGTTTTATATAAAACTTACAAACTACATAAAACTAGATTGAAGCTAATTAAAACTACTTAAAACTACTTAGAACTAATCTTAAACTAATTACAACCTACTTATAAGCTACTTACAAACTAGAACAGCCACAGCAAGCATTTTCCGGTTTTTATAATTTTTTTGTATTTTTGTTGATTTTATAATTTTTTTGGTGTTTTTATATATTTTTTTTTTTTTTTTTTTTTTTTTTTTTTTTTTGGTGCCACCCTGACTGTCCCTACTTAAAACTAACTACCTAAACCTATGTAAGTCGGCCATACAAGAGAAAATAGCAAGGTCAACTATTAAATGTCTGAAGGAACTTCATCTTCGTTTTTCAACCACCAGAACTGGTTCTCCTGCTTTACCCTATCTCTTCGGTCCCGTTCGGACACAGTCCTACTGAACCGAAGGTACTCAGCTCCGTCTTGTGCGAGGACGTCTCGACTGTAAAGGAGCCGCCGATCTACAGTTCTACGGCCGACGTGGTAGATTAGCGGAATCGCCGCTCTATCCTGGATCAGCCCTCGACTGTCTAGGTGGAGGAATGCATCGGGCGGAATAAAGCCGCTTAGACGCACACTCTCGTAGTATTCGTTGTTGGGGTAGTAAGCCCCGAAAATTAAGCTGTTAGACGAGGACATCGCTCTTGCAATGTGACCTCGAATAAGCTTCAGCAAGAAATTATCTATCCTGTTTATGTTGGCCCCGTTGTATAGAGCCAGGTTGGAATAGTAGTGTTTGTACTCCGACTCTGGTGTTCTGTGCAATCCAAGGCAGCGTCGAAGACACTGCCTCTCAAACACCCGAATCTTTTCCATTTGAGATGGGGCAACGTTGAACCAAACCGGGCACCCATAGGCAATCATCGGCCGGATAAGGGCCATGTAGCAAATCACCTTCACCCTGCTGTCAAGCCGGCTGCTATAAAACAACCGTTTCGTCAGGGCAAAAGCTCCCCTAGCCCTGGCCAGAGCAGCATTTATATGTCTGTCGAAATACAAATACTGATCCATCCAGATGCCAAGGTACTTTACTACACTTTTACTCGCCAGTGGATGTCCATTTGGTCCTACGATCACCAGCTTGCGCCAGTTCTTTCTCGTATCCCTTGTGGCTCTAAGCAACGGAGTCCTAAACAAGATAGTTTCTGATTTCTGAAAGTTGATTTTCAACTTCCAGTCATCGCAATATCGCTGAATCTTCTCGAAGTCACGCTGCAAAAGAATCCTGATGACCTCGACTTTTGGAGCTGTTCTGTACGCAATTAGATCGTCGGCATACGCAATTGCCTGAGTTAGACTACTTATCAGATCGCTGGTGTAAATGCTGAATAGAATCGGCGAGTTGACCGCTCCCTGCTGAAGACCATTTTTAATATTAAAGGTTCTGGCAGAAGTTACATTGCCACTTTTGACAACAAACTTTCTGCCATTGAGCATATCATAAAGCATATATAATAGTGGTTTACTAATGCCAAGTCTGGTCAGCTTTAGATAAAGACCCTCTAACCATACGGTGTCGAAGGCCTTCTCCAAATCAACCAGACAGGCACCCGTACACTGCTTCTTAGATTTGTTCCATTGGACATCAGAAACGAGTTTCGATGCGGCATGAATAGTGTCATGTCCCGCCTTAAAACCGAACTGATTGTCCGGTATGATATTATTGTCCTCTGCCCACTTAGACAGAGCTCTATTGATAACTTTTTCGAATACCTTGCTGATACTCGGAAGAAGACTTATCGACCGGAGATTCGCCGGATTGGAGTTGTCCTTTCCCTTTTTCGGGAGAGGATGCACCACAGCTGTCTTCCACCGCACTGGATAATATGCATTATTCAGAGCGTTGTTAAACAGAGTGGTATAAATGTCTACTGCTTCTTGAGGTAAATGTCGAAGTACAACGTTGGATATGCCATCGACTCCTGCTGACTTCTTCTTCTTTAATGAATCGAAGATGAGCTGGAGCTCCACCTTCGTAATTAACAGGGAACTGGGCCCATTTCGCTCGGCGATTATGGCGTTTGCCAAATGATCTTCATTGAACCCGGTGAAACCAAGGTTCTCTGATCGCCATTGCGTGATGTCATTCCGAAGGTAGAAGTGATGGAGCAAGGCTCTGTTTTCCAGGTCGTGATTCGGGCGAATGCACGCATTCACCTTGTACACTTGCTGGAAAGCAGCCCCCACAGCCTCCACTTTCTCCTGCGGATCTTCGACAATAAAGAGGTCATCGTCCAAGACGGCATCCTCTGGATTAATTCCTGCTGTCAGAAGTACGTCTCTGTTGTCCGTCGTTCTCTGAAGCTTAAGACAAGGAAGGTCGTTCTGATCATTCCTTCTAAATATCTTGTTAATTTGCGGAAACATGCTCGGGTCGCTAGCATTAACGGCCCGAATTTTGTTGTCCCAATACAAATTAATTGACAACCGATAGTTCTCTTTAATTAGTTGGTTGATGTTTTTGATCGACGACTTCAGTGTCCTAATCTCCAGATGGTGAGGGTCAGTAAACCGTCGGTACAAGAGTTTTAGACTTGTCAGCAGTCCACTTTTTTGTCTGTGTAGTGCGTCAATGGTTGCGTTTCGATACATGTCGGTTGCGTCCCGTTGCTTGTATTTCGGTATTGTTCTGTTCATTGTTCGTTTGATTGTATCATCCATTTGTTCTAGGTATTGGTCTATTTCGTTATTTGTCAAATTCCTGTCATTTGGTGGGGATAAGTTATTCGAACTGATTTCGCTCGATAAGGCGTTGGTAAAGCGTGGCCAGCGCACCTTACTGTAATTGTAAGTATGCACAGGTACATACTCATCCAACTCCACGAGCTCGTTCGGAAGCTGTATTACGGCGGCGAGTCCGCAGTGATCACTGTCGTACTCGATCGTTCGTAAGCAGTTTCTTAGTCTTTGACCCACAGTGTCAGTAATTGTCAGTCTTGCGTCTATTAGCAATAGATCCAGATAGGCACCGCTTCTTGGAAACGATGGCCGATCCGTAGCCAGCAGGTCGACACCATACTCAGTGTTGTATCGACTCATCCAATTGAAAAGATGAATACCTCTTTGATTTTGAATTTGATTTCCCCAATCTTGGTGTTTGGCATTCAAATCACCGGCCATGAGAAAGTAATTTTCTTCCAAGCTCAAGCGTAGACATTCGAAAAGTTTTTCAAGCTCTGTCATAAAATCAGTTGGCTGAGGTGATTCCGGTGCATAAGCCGCGATCACATACATTCGCTTCCCCTGTTGGAGAGGAATGCATACGATGCACGCCTCTAACAGCCGAAATCTGCGCAGATCACTATTATATATAACTTTATGATTAATGCCTTTTCGTATGAAGATTGCCACGCCCCCCCCTTGAGTGGAGTTGGGTCGATCTCTTCTAACGATATTGTAATTGTTGTTAGTCAACTTATGTTTCTGGTTCAGCTTAGTTTCGCTGGCCATAAACACATCTGGACTTTGGTCTTTCAACAATTGGAAAAGATTAGCTCTACGTTCGGTCCTAATCAGTGAATTTACATTCACAGCAAGGATCCTAAGAGGCCTCTCCGACAGCGCGCCTTTAACCTCTAATTTGCGTTAAGCTAGGCAAAACAGAGTAGAGATAGTCTACCCTAGTCGCCTGCTCCTTTATCTGGTTGTGAAGTCCTGTTAACTGGCCTTGAATTGCCAGCAACATGCTTCTTATTTCGGCCTGAGCGTCCGGCGCCTTTGGCACTAGGGCCGGTTGGGCTGCCTTAGCTGCAGGCTGTACCGTTTTTCCCCTTCCTGCCGCCATTTGGGCGTAGGAAATTTGGGGATTAACGGGCGTTGCTGTAGGAGCACGCGTTGATGGGCGTATCTCTACCGCTGTCTGCTTAGCCGCTTTGTTGTTTCTTATTTGCTGGAAAGCTGTGCAACCCCGATAATTAGCAGGGTGCCCCTCTTTTCCGCAAAGTGCACACTTAAGCTGGGTCATGTCTTGGACCCGTTCCTCACCGAGTTTACACTCCCCCTTGTTGTGGTCCTCACCACACTTAACGCAGCGTGGCTGCATTTCGCAGTTTGCTGCAGCGTGGCCAAACCTTTGGCAGCGCATGCATTGAAGCATGTCGCCGCCTCTCTTTAATTTATCCCAAGTTACAACCTGGTAGTTGAGAACGGAGATACTTCTCAACCTATCCAGTTTGCTGCTGGGCGATAGCTGGACTAGGAAGAACGGCAAGGACCGCTTCTCCCGTCTGGCTCTGACTGTAGCGAACGGCTTGACCCCGATAAAGTCGAGATCGTCGCTCGCTTTTTGACGGAGCTCATTTAAGAGCACCTGTGGTTCCGTGCAGGAATCTATGCCCTTCAAGAGGACCGTTTGGTATTTATCCACTTTGGGGGTAAAACTGAAGAACTCAGTAGTGGATTTCTTTAGTAATTCTTTTATTATTTTGTGCTGCTCCACTGTGGAGCAGTGGATAGCATGTCTATCTTTGCTTAATCTTTTAATAAAAAAGTTTTGGCCTATGGCCGACTTACATAGGTCTATGGTTTCCTGTAGCTCCATTTTATAGGTGTTAATTGGTGGCACCTTTTCTTTTTTGTTTTGGGGCGGCTGTGGCTGCTGCTGGTGTACTCCCTGCTGCTGCTGCTGCTGCTGCTGCTGCTGACTCCGCTCCTGTGGTTTTTGTTGTTGCTGCTGCTGTTGTTGTTGCTGTTGAATTTGCTTTTTCGGCCGTTGCTCCTTCGGCTGCTGTTGTTGTTGTTCACTTGGCAGCTGTTGTTGTTGCTGTTGTTGACTAGGATCCTGCTGCTTGTTTTTCGGTTGCAGCTCTTGCTGTGGCGCTACTACTTTTTTTGGCGCCTGCACCACTTTTTTCTGCTCGCGCTCCTGTTTCTCCCTTTCGCGTCGAGCTTCTTGCTTTTGTTTGAGCGCTTCTATCAATGGGGTCACGATGGCATTGAGACGTTCCATCTCCCCCCGAATGACATCTATTTTTTGGCTGATGGCCCGCTCATCCAATTCTTGCGCCTCGTTTTCCTCTTCGGAGGACGCCTCTGGTGAAGTTATATCCACAATCAGGTTGCTATTACTGTCCCCTGTTGTGTATAATCCCTCGCCACCCTCTGACATATATTCGATGTCATCGTCGGATGGCGAGGTATCCAGTTGTTCTTGGATTTTCGCTGCTGCTGTAGTTTTAGCTGTGCGCGCCGGTTCCTTCACCCCGGCTGGCAGCTGGGCTGAGGTGATGGTGGAGCGGCGCTTAACTAGGTTCGGCGCACAGCTTATCCTCTTCCTCCTTTTGTTTTTGATATCGGCTGTTGGTGCCGTTGCTGGTTTCGCCGTTGCTACGGCACTTGTTGATGGCGTGGCTGGTGGTGCCATTGTTTGCTTGGTTGTTGTTGTTGCTGTTGCTACGGCATTTACTGCAGCTTTGGTTGCTGGTGCCATAGCTGGCTTTATTGTTGTTGCTGGGACACCTTTCGATGTCCCCGCCGTGTTGTTAGCTGCCATTAGCTGCTCCTCCCACTCAATAAAGTTTTCGACTTCTCTATTATGGAAAAAAGCAGCCAAATAATAATTGTTGCCCGACTGGGATTCGAACCCACTACCCCTGGATTCTCGGTCTGCCACCTCTTCCTCTGTGCTATCAACACTATTGAGGATCGCTCGGTTGAAATAAAACTTGACTAAGTCACTCCGATATAATTACTTTGAATAAACTGTGTTAAAAATAGAATAAATTAAATGTAAGAAAAATTTAACCTGACCAATGTTTTGTCACACGGCTTTGAATTAAAAGCTGACGCGGTGGGAAATGATTTCCTATCACTTCCCACAAAGGCACCAAATATACTTTTATTATTTTTTGTCTATTTAATTACTCCAATTTCCATTTTCATACCTTTCCTACAATTAAATTTCCATCCAACTCTCTCAGCAGCGTGAGACCAGACGAAATATGATCTAAATATAACTAAAATTCAAGGTCTTGCCTCACGCGCTGAGAATTCATTTTAATTTAATACCGTTTTTTGGCTTTGCCTTAAGCAAACCTTTTGGCACATTAATATCATAGTTTTTAGTTGCATTTTAGTCATCACACCTACATGTTCATTGTGTTTTACTTAACAAATAAAAATTTGAAAAAATTAAAAATTTATATCTTAGTTTTATCTTTTATAATTTTTACTATTTGTGCGAACAAATTGGCGACCGTGACAGGACTTTACTAAAAAAGTTTAGTGGCCTGTAAATTAAATAAATCCAATCAAGAAGAATTATACTAAAAAGATAAATAATAAGTTTTGAAAAAAGTGTGCGTGTTTATTTGGACTCAAAAATCGTTTAATATATAAAATAAAGTGAAAATGGTTTCTACATTGGAACAACTAACCGACCATCAGGAGGAGGTAGGCACAGCTATCTGTAAGCTTGCCCGCAACTACGGAAAGGATGGACCTGGAAGAAAAACCCTGGAGAATCTCCAACATCGTTGGTCCAGTCTTAACGAGCTATGGGAAATATTCCATAGCACGGACGTCGAAATTAAGACCAAGTATCCTCTAGAAACCGATCATGAATATCATATGAAGGGATATTTCAAAGAGATCAAAGGGGTGTATGAGACAATGAAGGACGACATCGTGAAGCGTATTTTGGAAGTACAAAAATCTGATAATGCGGATAGAACTCAAGAAGAGAGGCCGAAAGAGACCACAGCAGTCAAGCCGCCATCAGAGCAGCCAAAGGAGCCTCTCGAAAAGCCCCCAGCAGGGCTCTTAATAATGCCCGCACCAGATACTGCTGAAGATAAAACAAGTAAAAGATTCAGCATTGATACCTTTCCGGGAACCAGTAAATTGACAAGTGAAAGCAAGTTCCGTCTCCTTGGGAAAATTTTCCAAGGATCTCTTAACAATTGTCCGGTGAATTTACGGGAAGCTATACCTCAGCAATTCCAACAAAAAACAAATACACTCATGCGCAACTGGGAAGAATTAAGAACCGCATATGAACGACTTGGGGACGATGCAACTGCAGCCGACATAGAGCTGTATTTTAAGCTCCAAGAAGAATTAGACGAGAGAATTGCATGGCTACCAAACCGAGTGACACCAAATCAATCAAGTCAAATGAATCAAATCGGAGCAACTACAATTAAGCTCCCAAAAATTGAGATACCAAAATTTGATGGAAGCTATCTTAATTGGCCTCAGTTCTTTGACCTGTATAAACAAATGGTACACAACCAACCAATTGCAGCAGCACAAAAATTATATTTCCTGAAAACCAATGTAACTGGCGATGCACATACTTTAATTCAACATTTTCATGCCACCGATAGCAATTATGAGCTGGCATGGAACACATTAGTGGACAGATTCAACAACAAGAGGCTGTTGTTAACGGCACAGTTGAATAGACTTTTTCAAAATTCCATCGTCGTTGACAATGCTAAAAGTCTCAAAAGACTTCATGACACAACAAAGGAAGTTATGCAAGCTATCCAGAACCTTGGCTACGATACCAGCGGATGGGATCCTGTTGTTGTGCATCTGTTGCTAGACAGAATGGATAAGGACACCCGAATGATGTTCGAAGAATCACTACAGTCACCAAGAAGCAGTCCAACTTTAGCGCAACTACTGGAATTCGTTGAAGCTAGATTCCAAGCCCTAGAAGCCGTTCATCGTGATGATAGGAAGAAAGTGGTAACAACCGCTTCCGAAAATTCAAGGGGAGTTTCTATTTGTAGTTTCTGTAAATCAAATAATCATAAGATTTTTAATTGCAAAAAATTTATTTATCTTTCAGTGGAAGAACGCAATCAGAAGGTGCGAAAGCTTCAACTATGCACCAACTGTTTGCAAGGAGGACATCATTTTTCATCGTGTCAGCAGCTCGGAAAATGTAAAACTTGCAACGGTAGGCATAATACTTTGCTGCACTATCCGTCTAAAAATGATTCACACATAAAACCATCCGGTAAGTCGTGTGATAATAATATTGGTCGGGTGGGAGAGACTCAGTCAGGGTCATCAATTAGTAATTCATTAGGAGTTGTGTTCAAAGGTCGTGAGGTGTATCTTGCCACTGCAATAGTTAATATTTTATGTTCAAACGGTATGCGAATTCCTTGTCGAGCCATGTTAGATTCAGGGTCGCAATTGAATTTTATAACTTCCTCATTAGCTCAGCAACTGGGAACTAAAAAACAGAGAAGAGACATTCCCATCAGTGGAATTGGAGGAAAAGAAACCCAGTCAAGTTTTATTATTAATGTCTCCATAGAATCTAGAGCATCTGCTTATAAAACAACCTTCGAGGCCAGTATAATGCCAAAAATAAGTGATTATCTAGCAACTGCACCGGTGGACATGCAAACATGGAAATTGCCTTCCAACATTATTCTTGCTGATCCTTACTCAATTGATTCTCGCCGCATAGACTTATTAATCGGTGCAGAAATATTTTTCGAACTTTTCTTGCCAGGAGAGTTCCAAATTTCAGATAATCTTCCTTTATTACGAAATACTAAGTTAGGTTGGCTTTTAGCTGGTAGCGTTGTAGATCCTTCTTGCAGTTCATACTGTCATTCAGTCTCAAAACCTAGTCTGAGTTCTTTAGATAAATTAGTCCGATCCTTTTGGGAAAGTGAATCTTTTGAAGGTGAATCAAAAATTTATTCTGAAGAAGAATTCAAGTGTGAAGAATATTTTAACAAGCATGTAAAAACCACAAACCATGGTCAATATATAGTGCGTCTTCCTTTTAAACAGGAACCAAATAAAATGTTGGGTAATTCTATGGCAATTGCTAAAAGGCGTTTCTATTCATTAGAAAGAAAACTAGAAAATAATGCAGAATTAAAAACAAGTTATGTTAACTTCATGGCTGAATACGAACGTCTTGGTCATATGACACCGATTGCTGAGGAAACAATACCAAAGCATCATTATGTCCTTCCTCACCATTGTGTACTTAAGCCAGAGAGTTCATCAACAAAACTACGAGTCGTTTTCGATGCTTCGGCAAAAACATCGTCAGGTTTTTCTCTAAATGACACCCTCATGGTCGGTCCGACAGTCCAATCAGACTTATTCTCAATTATTGCAAATTTCAGGCTACACAAATATGTATTTACTGGTGATATAAGTAAAATGTATAGACAAATTCTAGTTCATCCAATAGATAGAGCATATCAGCTCATTTTGTGGAGGGCAGATACTATAAGCCCTTTAAAAACATATCAGTTGAATACAGTCACATATGGAATGGCTCCAGCTTCCTATTTATCCACAAGATGTCTAGTTAAATTAGCAAATGATTTTCAGCATATATATCCTAATGCATCTAAAATAATTACAAAAAATATATATGTGGACGACTGCCTCACTGGGGCAAACACTCTTAGAGAAGCCAAGCAGCTTCTCGATGAAACTATAACATTATTAAGACAAAGAAATTTCGAGTTAACTAAATTTTGTTCAAATGATCCACGTATTCTTGAAAATATTCCGTTCGAAAAGCGAGAAAAAATGTTGACTATATATCAATCCGAAGTAATAAAGACACTTGGTTTAGTTTGGGAGCCAACTCAAGACACCTTCAAAATTTGCTACGATTATAAAGCACCTTCTAATGTTCAAGTAACAAAACGAAGCGTTCTTGCTGATTTGGCTAAATTCTTTGATCCTTTGGGTCTTATTGGGCCAGTGATATTACTGGGAAAAATATTTCTTCAAGAACTTTGGAAAACCAAGATTTCTTGGGATGAAAAATTGCCTCTAGAGCAGGCATCTAAATGGCTAAACTATTTGTCAGAATTTTCCTCTTTACAGAAAATTAATATACCCCGCTTTGTTTTAATAGATTCAGCAGAAAAATTAGAGCTACATGCATTTTCTGATAGCAGTGAAAGTGCTTTTGGCGCATGCATTTATTTAAAATCTATTGACAATGAAGGGAAAGTTTTTGTTCAATTATTGTGCTCAAAATCGCGTGTAGTTCCCTTGAAAGCAACAAGCATAGCCCGATTAGAACTTCAGGCGGCAGTGTTATTGGTAGATTTGGTTCAAAAAATTCTCCCAATAGTTAGTAGGGCAATTTCATCTATTAATTATTACACTGATTCCACAACAGTCTTAACATGGATAAAAGCACCTTCTTATACCTGGGAGACATATATTGCAAATCGTGTAGGTAAAATTCAATCGAATTCAAACTTGAATCATTGGAACTATGTTAGAGGAGAGTTAAATCCTGCAGATCTCATATCGCGTGGATTAGGAATGCGCGATCTTATAAGATCAACTGTTTGGTTCGATGGTCCAGAGTTCTTAAGACAAAATTGTTTGTATAACATTAAAGTAGATTATTCAATACCAGAACAAATCCCTGGCCATAGAAAGCTTAAAACGGTATTAAACATGGCCACCCAAGGTGATTTATTTACTTCGGTAAATCATAAAAATTCGTTTTATACGCTGCAAAAAATTTGTGCATATTGTTCTCGATTCTTAACGAGTTTTAAGTCCCGTTGTGAAGAAAACAAAAGCATTGGTTCCTTAAATATGGAAGATATCCAAAAGGGCACAATACTGTTGTGGAGAAGCGTTCAAATAAGTGTTTTCCCTGAAGAGTATAAAGCACTTCAAGCAGGAAAACCTCTCCACAATAATTCCAAAATATTATCATTAAGTCCATATTTTGACAAAACAACAATGTTAATACATGTGGGAGGAAGACTTGAAAACGCTGAAATCCCTTCTCAAGCAAAACACCAAATATTACTTCCAAAAAATAATATAGTCACAACATTACTTTTAGATTATTTGCATAAAAAACATCTACATGCCTCCCATAGAACACTTGTATCTATCTCTAGGCAACAATTTTGGATTCTAAGCGTAGGAAGGGAAACACGCAAGGTGCTCTCTAAATGTATCCAATGTTTTCGTGCTAGACCCCGATCTATCGATCAATTAATGGGTAACCTACCCAAAGAAAGAATCATTCCTACTCGGCCATTCCATTTTTCTGGAGTGGATTTCTGTGGTCCAATACGGACACATTACAAAGTTCGAGGAAAAACACCAACAAAGTCTTATCTTGCAGTATTTGTATGCTTCTCCACAAAGGCTGTTCACCTTGAGGTAGTAAGCGACCTTACCACTGAATCGTTTATTAACTGCTTAAAACGATTTGTTGGAAGACGAGGTGTATGCCACACCATATTTTGTGACAATGCCACAAATTTTGTTGGTGCAAGAAATCAATTAAGAGAATTTCAAGATTTCCTTGACTCATCTGAAACGAAATCATCAATCAATTCGAATTGCTTAAAATTGGGAATCAACTGGAAACACATTCCACCTCGCTCTCCCCATTTCGGAGGCCTTTGGGAGGCCGCTGTTAAGGCTGCTAAAACCATGTTAATAAAATACTTAGGAGAAGCTTCTTTAACTTATGAAGAGCTTTCAACAGTCGTTGTTCAAATCGAATCAATCTTAAATTCACGACCACTTACACCAATCTCCTCAGATCCTAATGACTTGCAGGCATTGACTCCAGGTCACTTTCTTATTGGGGCTCCATTAACTGCACTACCTGAACCTAACGTTACTGATCATAAAATCTCAAGATTAGACAAATTTCGTCAGATTCAGCACATTCAACAGCATTTTTGGCAAAGATGGTCAAATGAGTACCTCCACCTTCTTCAACAGAAGTTAAAGTGGAAGGTGCAATCCCAAAATCTAGAACCCGGAGCAATGGTTGTTTTAAAAGATGCACACCAACCTCCAATGAAATGGAAGCTTGGGCGTGTAGTCGAAGTTGTCAAGGGGTCTGATGGGTTAGTGCGAGTGGTACATGTAAGAACGGAAACAGGAACATATCAACGAGCAATTCAAAATCTATGCCCTTTACCACTTGATCATGAAGAAGAACGAGAACAAAGTCCAGAACCCCCAGTAAAAAATGAACCTTCAATGAAATTAAGAAGCGGAAGATTCTTTGGTAATTCTATGACATCGTTATTATGTTTAATGCTGCTATTGCTTCCTTTAGCAGCCTCCTTAGAAAGTGAACCAATAAGGATTACAAAATTTAACAATTCCACAGGCATTTATTTTGAGGATATAGGTAGTGCTAGCACTGTTAACAGCTTTTGGAACATTTATATCTTTTATAATTTGTCATCGTATTGGTTAGAGTTAGGAGAAGTGAAAACATACCTGAAGAGAATGGATACAATCTGTTTAGATGATTTGAAAACTAATCCGTTTTGTTTGCCTACACTCACCGCACTCAAACATAGAGTAAATGTTATCGATTCGAATAATGATCTCATTCATAACTATCATACATCTTATAGCAAACGGATAAGAATTGCTAGATCTCCTTTCGATTTTATCGGAAATGTAGCACATAGTTTATTTGGAGTATTGGATCAAGATGATGCTAAGGACATACATCATCAAATTTCATTGGTCAACCAAGATGAACAACACCTTGTACATCTCTTTAAAAAACAAAGCTCAATAGCAGACGCAACAGTAAATCTACTTAATCGAAGCAATCTCCAAATAAGTCAGCAATATCAAGGTTTAAAAACTATCTTCGAAAAATCATTAAACGTCATTGAAAAGCATCAAGAAATAATTGATGTTAATCAGCGGTTTTCTGCGTTAACATCGTATTTGATTCTATCAGTTACAAATCTGGAGATGGTGCAAGATACATTACTTGACATTCTCCTTAGCCTTAACAATGCCAAAATGAATCCTCATTTTATTTCGCCTTCCCAATTTACCCAACAACTCCAAATCATTAGGAACAATCTCCCGTCTCATCTTAACATTCCCACAGCATCTATATTAGATATTTTTAAGCTTTCATTTATCAAGGGACGAAGTCTTAATGACTCAATAATATTTGAAATGATGATTCCTTTGGTGGATAACCAAGAATTCCAGCTTTTCAATTTAGTTCCCTTTCCCATATTTCAAAATAATTCAAGTTTCATAATAGAACTATCATCCCAGTATTTGGCAGTCACTCCAACGAGAGAAAGGTATTTTGCATTAACAGAAAACCAATTATTATCTTGTCAGTTGCTTTCAACTAGACATTTTATTTGTAACCAACAATTGCCAACAATGATCCATCAAGGCAGTAATAATTGTGAAGTTTCATTACTGAATCACTTGGAGAATGCTCTAAGTTACTGCTCTCTAAAAAAATGTATTCTTCACGATCAATGGATCAGTCTTAGAGATGCAAATAGCTGGATATTTGCTCTTGAGGACACAGTAACTGGTTTACTAGTTTGTGAAAGAATAACGAAGAGCATAACCATCTTTGGCAGTGGTTTGTTGGAGTTTCTAAGACCATGCACATTAAAACTTCCACATCTAGTTATAAATGGGCGAGTTCTGAGCAATACCACCTTAAAAAATTCATTTATTCCCTTAGTTAAAATTTCAGAGGCAATCAAAACAAAACTATCAAATGAATTAGTCAGTCTCCCTACATCTTCCAGCAATGAGACGAATACAGAAATACAGAATATAAAGAACCAAATAAATGAATTAGCTAAGGATTTAGGCAAGGATATAGGGGTTAATGATATAAATATGCACGACTACCATCACTATGGATTCAGCTTCATCTTATTTATATCAATGATAGCATTCATCATATTTACCTTATTAAAAAAAAGAAGGCCCAAACCTCTTCCTAGGAGGAACGTTCTTCCTAGAGGAAACGCTCCTCGTTTTGAAATAGAAACGCAATTTTAGAATTTCGAGAGATAAGATCCCTCAAAGGGGGGGAGTATGTTAAAAATAGAATAAATTAAATGTAAGAAAAATTTAACCTGACCAATGTTTTGTCACACGGCTTTGAATTAAAAGCTGACGCGGTGGGAAATGATTTCCTATCACTTCCCACAAAGGCACCAAATATACTTTTATTATTTTTTGTCTATTTAATTACTCCAATTTCCATTTTCATACCTTTCCTACAATTAAATTTCCATCCAACTCTCTCAGCAGCGTGAGACCAGACGAAATATGATCTAAATATAACTAAAATTCAAGGTCTTGCCTCACGCGCTGAGAATTCATTTTAATTTAATACCGTTTTTTGGCTTTGCCTTAAGCAAACCTTTTGGCACATTAATATCATAGTTTTTAGTTGCATTTTAGTCATCACACCTACATGTTCATTGTGTTTTACTTAACAAATAAAAATTTGAAAAAATTAAAAATTTATATCTTAGTTTTATCTTTTATAATTTTTACTATTTGTGCGAACAAACTGGGAAGCCGAAAACGTCTACACACTTCCACAGTACGAGATCGACGAGTCCTACGCACTAACCATCATGCCACGAGGTACTACGAGGTCAAATTGCTTGGCCACTAAAAATGTTTTTATAAAACTATTAATGAGACTTCAAGGAACTATATTTCATCTTTCTAAACCATTTTAATCTTTTCAAAATTCATTTTCTTTCCAGAAAAACAATGTTTTCAAAAATCAATCACTTACAAAAATGTAAATACTGATGTTTTGAAACTTTGCCGCCTTGTATCTGTTATTTACCGCAACAATGACCAGTCTTTGACTGCTTCCTTTTCCTTCTTTTTGTTTCCGTTGTGGCTGCAAAGTACTGGTGAGGTTGAGGGCAACCATGGTATCATGGTACCATGGTGTACTAAACCAGGATTTTGCAAAAGCAACAACAGACGTTTGAGCGACTTATAAATCGAATGGAACAAGCGGTTCCAAGATCCATGAGCTTATTTTACGGGCGGTCTTATGCAGCGAGAAACAAATGCCAGCGGATGAGCTGAAGAGGTAACGAGCCAGGCGGACTCTTATATGTACCTACTCTGCAATCAAACATAACATCCCTATTATTAACTTTATAATTTACGGTAAACAAAATGGGTGGTTAACGTATTTACTTCTTAAAGTCCCGTGACCAATGCTCACGAAAACGGATGGCTGAATGTGTGAGTGATTGGAATGGTCGAGGAAAGGATTGTTTTTTTTTTTTTTTGCTGGGAAAGTTCACTCTTCATAGAGCTAACCAAGTGAGTAGTTGAAGAATTAGAGAAGTTTTTTTTAAAAAAAGGAGAAAAGTAAAATCGAGAAATAGTGAAGAATTTAAAAAGGATAAGGAGAATCGAGAAAACTTGGAAAAAGATCTAAGGGATTCGAAGTGCAAATAAACTATTTTAGAAAACAGAAAATTTCGAGGAAAGAAGGAAGAAATTCAAGGAGAAATAACAGATAAAAAAGATAAGCAGAGTGGAGATATTTACTTCAAATTTTTGTTTTAATTTTTTCAATTCCAAACGCGCCTATTTTGTTTGTTTTATCTAATATCAATTGAATTTCGATTTTGAATCTATTGAGTAATTATTGTTCCTGTAGTTGCCTTTTTTGCGTTAACGGCCCATTTGAATTTTCATTTTCTTTGTTTCTTTGGCTCAACGATTCCCCGTGAGCAGTTATAAATTCTTAGTAATATTTGTAAAAATTTGGGTTTTTATCCTGGTTCGTCCAAGGTTTCCCAAATAAAAATTTATTTAAAGTCCCCATCTGGGCATTCAAACTTTGTGTTTCATTTCTTTTGACCTTTAGTTCACTAGATTTGGAATTTAGCTAATCTTGGCTAATACAAATTCCTGGCGCCCACTTTTTATTGTAAGTACCCCAACGTACTTGCACTAATAAATTGCGTGTATTTTGATTAATAAATCAAAGATATTTTTTTATTGTCGTCAAATTCTTCCGCTAAACCCAGCCCAGCTGAGCAGCCGTGGCAACAGCTTTTTTTTATCGTGCTTCTGTTTGCACTTTTTCGTATTTTTTTTTATTCTCTCCTTCATTGTTTGGCCTACCTATTAGTTGTCAAGTTCTTATTGTGGTGCACAGGTGCACATTCATTTTGTTTATTAACAAACAAAAAAATCTAATTAATTCACGGTGCTTAAATTGGTTTAATTTGTTCGTATAATAACAAAATATAACAAATAAGGTTCCTCACCCTCACCGAGAAAAAGTGCAAAGGGTCTAACTGCAGGGAGTCAAATATTTATATGACAGGAAATGTTAAAAATTGTGAGTTTAATATTTCTTGAATACACATTTTTTTCTCCGAAAAATAGGTATTGAATTAAATCAATTATTAAAATAAGGTTGGCAAAATGCGTTGGGAGGGGGAATTCACCAATTTTGTCTGTTTTAATTTAGACTTTGAGAAATAATAATATGAAAACGAATTTTTGTGATCACATTTATGATAATCAAATGTCATCACATTTTATTTTTCGTCTGTGTAAGGTGATCACTTCTTCCCTACATACTTGACTTTATGAATATTGAAGAGATGTTCCATTATCTCCCAAATAAGATATTTTTTTTTCAGTGTAAACCATAAAAACTACACAATTTTGAATTTTTTTTTCAAAAACGAATTAATGTATTGAAGAATAAAGAAAAATCTGGTTTCATGTGAAAACTAATATTATGTGGAGTAAATCCTCTAAATTTGAGCTGAATTGGCACAGTATAGTTTTATTTTTTATTGGTTAACCTAATCTTAGAGGGCTTAATTTTTCAAATCATTAATTTTTTTCATAAACCATCTAGAAAAAAAACTAGACGTGATAGATTTTTTTGGAAACCAGATTCAAATTTAAAAAATTCTAATCTGACATAATTTAAAAAAACATTATTTGAAGGCAAAAAAAAAATAAATTTTTGCAGACCAGTGTAATTTATGTACCAAAGGGTTTTCAAAAAAATAGCTTTTGTCATAAAATTTGGTTTGGGGAAAGCCCATTGAATTGTATTTGTTTCGAGAAAAAATTTGGTCCTCCTTGTCGCCAAAATAATTGCGTTTAGTTTTTGACAGTTTTTCACGCCTAGGAAAACATTTTTTTTTATATGAAAACTACACTTCACATGGATGTGCATATAAACTACGCTTAAATGTCAAAATGAAGATGTTTTTGTACCCTTCTAAGACGCATAATTTTAGTCGATGGTTACCGAAACGTATTAAATAAACAGAACAAATGCTCTGTAAATTAAATTATCTAGTGGAATTCGGTTAAATTCAGGCGACTAGAAATTGATGATGGTAAAGCCCGTGATCTGGCTGGTAGAAGAATTAAGAATAAATTTAACCAAATTCCACTAGATAATATAATTTACAGTGCATTTGTTCTGTTTATTTAATACGTATCTTAAAAGGCACAAATCTTCTTGAATACACTGAAAACAAAATATTATAGGTTTCTTATAGTCAAATATACTCGTATACTACCAGTCGATCTCGATCTGTGGAAGTGTGTGCACGTTATTGGCTTTCACAGTTTTCTTTAACTAAAATCGGAGTGACTTTTCAAAGTTTTAATTTTACCCAGCTATTTTTAATAGTGCAATAGCACAGAGGTAGAGGTGGCCAACCGACAACCTGAGGATCACAGGTTCGAGTCCCAGTCGGGCAAAAATTATTTGGCTGCTTTTTTTCACAATCGTGAAGTAGAAAACTTTATCGATTGGGAAAAGCAGCAAATGCAAACCAACAACACCGCGGGGACATCGAAAGGTGCCCCAGCAACAACGATGAAGCCAGCTATGGTACCACCAGCCAAAGCTACGGTCAGTGCCATAGCAACAACAACAACAAGCAAGCAAGCGATGGCACCACCAGCCATACCATCGTCTAGTGCCGTAGCAACAACGGCAAAAACAGCAACGGCACCAACAGCCGATGTTAAGAATAAGAGGAGAAAGAGGACTAGCTATGCGCCGAACAGTGTCAAGCGCCGCTCCACTACCACCTCAGCCCAGCTGCCAGCTGGGGTGAAGGAGACGGTTCGCACAGCGAAGATGTCAGCAGCAACAAAAATTCAACAACAATTGGATTCCTCGCCATCCGATGACGACATTGAATACATGTCAGAAGGTGGCGAGGGATTATTCACAACAGGGGAATCCAACAGCAACTTGCTGGTGGACTTAACCTCACCAGAGGCGTCCTCCGAAGAGGAAAATGAGGCGCAAGTTGCAATAGTCGCGCTGGATCAGCGAAAAAATTGATGCCATTCGGGGGGAGATAGAAAGGCTGAACTCCATAGTTACCCCTCTGATTGAAGCCCTAAAATCGAAACAAGAAGCCCGAAGAGAACGTGAGAGGCAGGAGCGCGAGAACAAAACAGCGCTACAGGCGCCACTTAAAGCAGCCCCACAACAAGGGATGGCGCAGCCACAGCAAAGGCAAGCCCAGCAGCAACAACAGCAACAGCAACTGCTACAGCAGAGCCAACAGGAGCAGCAACAACAACAGCTGCCAACCGAGCAACCACAGCAGCAACCGAAAGTGCAACGCACACAAAAACAAAAGCAGCAGCAACAACAAAAACCACAGGAGTGGAGTCAACAGCAGCGGAATGAGCAGCAGCAGGGAGTTCACCAGCAGCAGCCACAGCCGCCCCAAAGTAAAAAAGAAAAGGTGCCACCTATTAATACTTACAAAATGGAACTTCAGGAAACCATTGACCTATGTAAGTCGGCCATAGGCCAAAACTTTTTTATTAACCGATTAAGTAAAGATAGACATGCTATCCACTTTTTTTTTTTTTTTTTTTTGTAAATTCATTTTTATTTTTCGATTATCTTAGAGCTATCTTAAAGCTAGACAAAAATTCATAAAAACTAGCCTACTTATCAATATCTTAAAACTAACTTACTGGCCCCAGTCGGGCGCTCTAAGTTAAACTAGAATAACTTAATGCTACTGCCTTTCGGCCTAAGAACTATCTAAATACTAAATCCAGGTCGGTTTTATTTTTTACCGAGAAGAATTTACAAAAAACTCGGTATCTATGTCTTTATTTTTTGGTTTTATATAAAACTTACAAACTACATAAAACTAAATTAAAGCTAATTAAAACTACTTAAAACTATTTACAACTAATTTTAAACTAATTACAACCTACTTATACGCTACTTACAAACTAGAACAGCCACAGCAAGCATTTTCCGGTTTTTATAATTTTTTTGTATTTTTGTTGATTTTATAATAATTTTTTTTTTTTTTTTTTTTTTTTTGTGCCACCCTGACCTGTCCCTACTTAAAACTAACAACCTAAACCTATGTAAGTAGGCCATACAAGAGAAAATAGCAAGGTCAACTATTAAATGTCTGAAGGAACTTCATCTTCGTTTTTCAACCACCAGAACTGGTTCTCCTGCTTTACCCTATCTCTTCGGTCCCGTTCGGACACAGTCCTACTGAACCGAAGGTGCTCAGCTCCGTCTTGTGCGAGGACGTCTCGACTGTACAGGAGCCGCCGATCTACAGTTCTACGGCCGACGTGGTAGATAAGCGGAACCGCCGCTCTATCCTGGATCAGCCCTCGACTGTCTAGGTGGAGGAATGCATCGGGCGGAATAAAGCCGCTTAGACGCACACTCTCGTAGTATTCGTTGTTGGGGTAGTAAGCCCCGAAAATTAAGCTGTTAGACGAGGACATCGCTCTTGCAATGTGACCTCGAATAAGCTTCAGCAAGAAATTATCTATCCTGTTTATGTTGGCCCCGTTGTATAGAGCCAGGTTGGAATAGTAGTGTTTGTACTCCGACTCTGGTGTTCTGTGCAATCCAAGGCAGCGTCGAAGACACTGCCTCTCAAACACCCGAATCTTTTCCATTTGAGATGGGGCAACGTTGAACCAAACCGGGCATCCATAGGCAATCATCGGCCGGATAAGGGCCATGTAGCAAATCACCTTCACCCTGCTGTCAAGCCGGCTGCTATAAAACAACCGTTTCGTCAGGGCAAAGGCTCCCCTAGCCCTGGCCAGAGCAGCATTTATATGTCTGTCGAAATACAAATACTGATCCATCCAGATGCCAAGGTACTTCACTACACTTTTACTCGCCAGTGGATGTCCATTTGGCCCTACGATCACCAGCTTGCGCCAGTTCTTTCTCGTATCCCTTGTGGCTCCACGCAACGGAGTCCTAAACAAGATAGTTTCTGATTTCTGAAAGTTGATTTTCAACTTCCAGTCATCGCAATACCGCTGAATCTTCTCGAAGTCACGCTGCAAAAGAATCCTGATGACCTCGACTTTCGGAGCTGTTCTGTACGCAATTAGATCGTCGGCATACGCAATTGCCTGAGTTAGACTACTTATCAGATCGCTAGTGTAAATGCTGAATAGAATCGGCGAGTTGACCGCTCCCTGCTGAAGACCATTTTTAATATTAAAGGTTGTGGCAGAAGTTACATTGCCACTCTTGACAACAAACTTTCTGCCATTGAGCATATCATAAAGCATATATAATAGTGGTTTACTAATGCCAAGTCTGGTCAGCTTTAGATAAAGACCCTCTAACCATACGGTGTCGAAGGCCTTCTCCAAATCAACCAGACAGGCACCCGTACACTGCTTCTTAGATTTGTTCCATTGGACATCAGAAACGAGTTTCGATGCGGCATGAATAGTGTCATGTCCCGCCTTAAAACCGAACTGATTGTCCGGTATGATATTATTGTCCTCTGCCCACTTAGACAGAGCTCTATTAATAACTTTTTCGAATACCTTGCTGATACTCGGAAGAAGACTTATCGACCGGAGATTCGCCGGATTGGAGTTGTCCTTTCCCTTTTTCGGGAGAGGATGCACCACAGCTGTCTTCCACCGCACTGGATAATATGCATTATTCAGTGCGTTGTTAAACAGAGTGGTATAAATGTCTACCGCTTCTTGAGGTAAATGTCGAAGTACAACGTTGGATATGCCATCAACTCCTGCTGACTTCTTCTTCTTTAATGAATCGAAGATGAGCTGGAGCTCCACCTTCGTAATTAACAGGGAACTGGGCCCATTTCGCTCGGCGATTATGGCGTTTGCCAAATGATCTTCATTGAACCCGGTGAAACCAAGGTTCTCTGATCGCCATTGCGTGATGTCATTCCGAAGGTAGAAGTGATGGAGCAAGGCTCTGTTTTCCAGGTCGTGATTCGGGCGAATGCACGCATTCACCTTGTACACTTGCTGGAAAGCAGCCCCCACAGCCTCCACTTTCTCCTGCGGATCTTCGACAATAAAGAGGTCATCGTCCAAGACGGCGTCCTCTGGATTAATTCCTGCTGTCAGAAGTACGTCTCTGTTGTCTGTCGTTCTCTGAAGCTTGAGACACGGAAGATCGTTCTGATCATTCCTTCTAAATATCTTGTTAATTTGCGGAAACATGCTCGGGTCGCTGGCATTAACGGCCCGAATTTTGTTGTCCCAATACAAATTAATTGACAACCGATAGTTCTCTTTGATTAGTTGGTTGACGTTTTTGATCGACGACTTCAGTGTCCTTATCTCCAGATGGTGAGGGTCAGTAAACCGTCGGTACAAGAGTTTTAGTCTTGTCAGAAGTCCACTTTTTTGTCTGTGTAGTGCGTCAATGGTTGCGTTTCGATACATGTCGGTTGCGTCCCGTTGCTTGTATTTCGGTATTGTTGTGTTCATTGTTCGTTTTATTGTCTCATCCATTTGTTCTAGGTATTGGTCTATTTCGTTATTTGTCAAATTCCTGTCATTTGGTGGGGATATGTTATTCGAACTGATTTCGCTCGATAAGGCGTTGGTAAAGCGTGGCCAACGCACCTTACTGTAATTGTAAGTATGCACAGGTACATACTCATCCAACTCCACGAGCTCGTTCGGAAGCTGTATTACGGCGGCGAGTCCGCAGTGATCACTGTCGTACTCGATCGTTCGTAAACAGTTTCTTGGTCTTTGACCCACAGTGTCAGTAATTGTCAGTCTTGCGTCTATTAGCAATAGATCCAGATAGGCACCGCTTCTTGGAAACGATGGCCGATCCGTAGCCAGCAGGTCGACTCCATATTCAGTGTTGTATTGACTCATCCAATTAAAAAGATGGATACCTCTTTGATTTTGAATTTGATTTCCCCAATCTTGGTGTTTGGCATTCAAATCACCGGCCATGAGAAAGTAATTTTCTTCCAAGCTCAAGTGTAGACATTCGAAAAGTTTTTCAAGCTCTGTCATAAAATCAGTTGGCTGAGGTGATGCCGGTGCATAAGCCGCGATCACATACATTCGCTTCCCCTGTTGGAGAGGAATGCATATGATGCATGCCTCCAGCAGCCGAAATCTGCGCAGGTCACTATTATATATAACTTTATGATTTATGCCTTTTCGTATGAAGATTGCGACGCCTCCCCCTTGAGTGGAGTTGGGTCGATCTCTTCTAACGATATTGTAATTGTTGTTAGTCAACTTATGTTTCTGGTTCAGCTTAGTTTCGCTGGCCATAAACACATCTGGACTTTGGTCTTTCAACAATTGAAAAAGATTAGCTCTACGTTCGGTCCTAATCAGTGAATTTACATTCACAGCAAGGATCCTAAGAGGCCTCTCCGACAGCGCGCCTTTAACCTCTAATTTGCGTTAGGCTAGGCAAAACAGAGTAGAGATAGTCTACCCTATTCGCCTGCTCCTTTATCTGAGTCTGAAGTCCTGTCAACTGGCCTTGAATTGCCAGCAACATGCTTCTTATTTCGGCCTGAGCGTCCGGCGCCTTTGGCACTAGGGCCGGTTGGGCTACCTTAGCTGCAGGCTGTACCGTTTTTCCCCTCCCTGCCGCCATTTGGGCGTAGGAAATTTGGGGATTGACGGGCGTTGCTGTAGGAGCACGCGTTGATGGGCGTATCTCTACCGCTGTCTGCTTAGCCGCTTTGTTAATTCGAATTTGCTGAAAAGCTGAGCAACCCCGATAATTAGCAGGGTGCCCCTCCTTTCCGCAAAGTGCACATTTAAGCTGGGTCATGTCTTCGACCCGTTCCTCGCCGAGTTTACACTCTCCCTTTATGTGGTCCTCACCACACTTAACGCAGCGTGGCTGCATTTCGCAGTTTGCTGCAGCGTGGCCAAACCTTTGGCAGCGCATGCATTGGAGCATTTCGCCGCCTCTCTTTAATTTATCCCAGGTAACAACCTGGTAGTTGAGGACGGAGATACTCCTCAACCTATCCAGTTTGCTGCTGGGCGATAGATGTACCAGAAAGAACGGCAAAGACCGCTTCTCCCGTCTGGCTCTGACTGTAGCGAACGGCTTGACCCCGATAAAGTCGAGATCGTCGCTCGCTTTTTGACGGAGCTCATTTAAGAGCACCTGTGGTTCCGTGCAGGAATCTATGCCCTTCAAGAGGACCGTTTGATATTTATCCACTTTGGGGGTAAAACTGAAGAACTCAGTAGTGGATTTCTTTAGTAATTCTTTTATTATTTTGTGCTGCTCCACTGTAGAGCAGTGGATAGCATGTCTATCTTTACTTAATCGCTTAATAAAAAAGTTTTGGCCTATGGCCGACTTACATAGGTCAATGGTTTCCTGAAGTTCCATTTTGTAAGTATTAATAGGTGGCACCTTTTCTTTTTTATTTTGGGGCGGCTGTGGCTGCTGCTGGTGAACTCCCTGCTGCTGCTCGTTCCGCTGCTGTTGACTCCGCTCCTGTGGTTTTTGTTGTTGCTGCTGCTTTTGTTTTTGTGTGCGTTGCCCTTTTGGTTGCTGCTGTGGTTGCTCGGTTGGCAGCTGTTGTTGTTGCTGCTCCTGTTGGATCTGCTGTCGCAGTTGCTGTTGCTGTTGTTGCTGCTGGGCTTGCCTTTGCTGTGGCTGCGCCATCCCTTGTTGCGGCGCTGTTTTTTGTGGCGCTGTTTTGAGTGGCGCCTGTAGCGCTTTTTTATTCTTGCGCTCCTGCCTCTCACGTTCTCTTCGGGCTTGTTGTTTCGATTTTAGGGCTTCAATCAGAGGGGTAACTATGGAGTTCAGCCTTTCCATCTCCCCCCGAATGGCATCAATTTTTTCGCTGATGGCTTTCTCATCCAGCGCGGCTATTGGAACTTGCGCCTCATTTTCCTCTTCGGAGGACGCCTCTGGTGAGGTTAAGTCCACCAGCAAGTTGCTGTTGGATTCCCCTGTTGTGAATAATCCCTCGCCACCTTCTGACATGTATTCAATGTCATCATCGGATGGCGAGGAATCCAATTGTTGTTGAATTTTTGTTGCTGCTGACGTCTTCGCTGTGCGCACCGTCTCCTTCACCCCGGCTGGCAGCTGGGCTGAGGTGGTAGTGGAGCGGCGCTTGACACTGTTCGGCGCACAGCTAATCCTCTTTCTCCTCTTATTCTTAACATCGGCTGTTGGTGCCGTTGCTGTTTTTGCCGTTGTTGCTACGGCACTAGACGATGGTATGGCTGGTGGTGCCATCGCTTGCTTGCTTGTTGTTGTTGTTGCTACGGCACTGACCGTAGCTTTGGCTGGTGGCACCATAGCTGGCTGCATTGTTGTTGCTGGGGCACCTTTCAATGTCCCCGCGGTGTTGTTGGTTTGCATTTGCTGCTTTTCCCAATCGATAAAGTTTTCTACTTCACGATTGTGAAAAAAAGCAGCCAAATAATTTTTGCCCGACTGGGACTCGAACCTGTGATCCTTAGGTTGTCGGTCGGCCACCTCTACCTCTGTGCTATTGCACTATTGAAAATAGCTGGGTTAAAATAAAACTTTGAGAAGTCACTCCGAATTTAATTAAAGAAAACTGTGAAAGCCGATAACGTGCGCACACTTCCACAGATCGAGATCGACTGACATGCTATCCACTGCTCCACAGTGGAGCAGCACAAAATTATTAAGGAATTATTAAAGAAATCCACGACTGAGTTCTTCAGTTTTACCCCCAAAGTAGATAAATACCAAACGGTCCTCCTGAAGGGCATAGATTCCTGCACGGAATCACAGGTGCTCTTAAATGAGCTCCGTCAAAAAGCGAGCGACGATCTCGACTTTATCGGGGCTAAGCCGTCAGAGCCAGACGGGAGAAGCGGTCTTTGCCGTTCTTTCTGGTACATCTATCGCCCAGCAGCAAACTGGATAGGTTGAGGAGTATTTCCGTCCCTCAACTACCAGGTTGTTACATGGGATAAATTAAAAAGACGCGGCAACATGCTTCAATGCATGCGCTGCCAAAGGTTTGGCCACGCTGCAGCAAACTGCGAAATGCAGTCACGCTGCGGTAAGTGTGGTGAGGACCACATAAAGGGAGAGTGTAAACTCGGTGAGGAACGGGTCGAAGACATGACCCAGCTTAAATGTGCGCTTTGCGGAAAGGAGGGGCACCCTGCTAATTATCGGGGTTGCTCAGCTTTTCAGCAAATTCGAATTAACAAAGCGACTAAGCAGACAGCGGTAGAGATACGCCCATCAACGCGTGCTCCTACAACAACGCCCGTCAATCCCCAAATTTCCTACGCCCAAATGGCGGCAGGAAAGGGAAAAACGGTACAGCCTGCAGCTAAGGTAGCTCAACCGGCCCTCGTGCCAAAAGCTCCGGATGCTCAGGCCGAAATTAGAAGCATGTTGCTGGCAATTCAAGGCCAACTGACAGGGCTTCACAATCAGATAAAGGAGCAGGCAACTAGGGTAGACTATCTCTACTCTGTTTTGCCTAGCTTAACGCAAATTAGAGGTTAAAGGCGCGCTGTCGGAGAGGCCTCTTAGGATCCTTGCTGTGAATGTAAATACACTGATCTAATCTTTTCCAATTGTTGAAAGACCAAAGTCCAGATGTTTTTATGGCCAGCGAAACTAAGCTGAACCAGAAACATAAATTGACTAACAACAATTACAATATCGTTAGAAGAGATCGACCCAACTCCACTCAAGGGGGGGCGTGGCAATCTTCATACGAAAAGGCATTAATCATAAAGTTATATATAATAGTGATCTGCGCAGATTTCGGCTGTTAGAGGCGTGCATCGTATGCATTCCTCTCCAACAGGGGAAGCGAATGTATGTGATTGTGGCTTATGCACCGGCATCACCTCAGCCAACTGATTTTACGACAGAGCTTGAAAAACTTTTCCAATGTCTACACTTGAGCTTGGAAGAAAATTACTTTCTCATGGCCGGTGATTTGAATGCCAAACACCAAGATTGGGGAAATCAAATTTAAAATCAAAGAGGTATCCATCTTTTCAATTGGATGAGTCAATACAACACTGAATATGGTGTCGCCCTGCTGGCTACGGCTCGGCCATCGTTTCCAAGAAGCGGTGCCTATCTGGATCTATTGCTAATAGACGCAATACTGGCAATTACTGACACTGTGGGTCAAAGACCAAGAAACTGTTTACGAACGATCGAATACGACAGTGATCACTGCGGACTCGCTGCCGTAATACAGCTTCCGAACGAGCTCGTGGAGTTGGATGAGTATGTACCTGTGCATACTTACAATTACAGTAAGGTGCGCTGGCCACGCTTTACCAACGCCTTATCGAGCGAAATCAGTTCCAATAACATATCCCCACCAAATGACAGGAATTTGACAAATAACGAAATAGACCAATACTTAGAACAAATGGACGAGACAATCAAACGAACAATGAACAGAACAATACCGAAATACAAACAACGGGACGCAACCGATATGTATCGGAACGCGACCATTAACGCACTACACAGACAAAAAAGTGGACTGCTGACAAGACTAAAACCCTTGTACCGACGGTTTACTGACCCTCACCATCTGGAGATTAGGACACTGAAGTCGTCGATCAAGAACATCAACCAACTAATTAAAAAGAACTATCGGTTGTCAATTAATTTGTATTGGGATAACAAAATTCGGGCCGTTAATGCTAGCGACCCGAGCATGTTTCCGCAAATTAACAAGATATTTAGAAGGAATGATCAGAACGACCTTCCTTGTCTTAAGCTCCAAAGAACGACAGACAACAGAGACGTACTTCTGACAGCAGGAATTAACCCAGAGGACGCCGTCTTGGACGATGACCTCTTTATTGTCGAAGATCTGCAGGAGAAAGTGGAGGCTGTGGGGGCTGCTTTCCAGCAAGTGTACAAGGTGAATGCATGCATTCGCCCCTATCATGACCTGAAAAACAGAGCCTTCCTCCATCACTTCTACCTTCGGAATGACATCACGCAATGGCGATCAGAGAACCTTGGTTTCACCGGGTTCAATGAAGATCATTTGGCAAACGCCATAATCGCCGAACGAAATGGGCCCAGTTCCCTGTTAATTACGAAGGTTGAGCTCCAGCTCATCTTCGATTCATTAAAGAAGAAGAAGTCAGCAGGAGTCGATGGCATATCCAACGTTGTACTTCGACATTTACCTCAAGAAGCAGTAGACATTTATACCACTCTGTTTAACAACGCTCTGAATAATGCATATTATCCAGTGCGTTGGAAGACAGCTGTGGTGCATCCTCTCCCGAAAAAGGGAAAGGACAACTCCAATCCGGCGAATCTACGGTCGATATCTTCTTCCGAGTATCAGCAAGGTATTCGAAAAAGTTATCAATAGAGCTCTGTCTAAGTGGGTAGAGGACAATAATATCATACCGGACAATCAGTTCGGTTTTAAGGCGGGACATGACACCATTCATGCCGCGTCGAAACTCGTTTCTGATGTCCAATGGAACAAATCTAAGAAGCAGTGTACGGGTGCCTGTCTGGTTGATTTGGAGAAGGCCTTCGACACCGTATGGTTAGAGGGTCTTTATCTAAAGTTGACCAGACTTGGCATTAGTAAACCACTTTTATATATGCTTTATGATATGCTCAATGACAAAAAGTTTGTTGTCAAGAGTGGCAATGTAACTTCTGCCACAACCTTTAATATTAAAAATGGTCTTCAGCAGGGAGCGGTCAACTCGCCGATTCTATTCAGCATTTACACCAGCGATCTGATAAGTAGTCTAACTCAGGCAATTGCGTATGCCGACGATCTAATTGCGTACAGAACACTGGCGAGTAAAAGTGTAGTAAAGTACCTTGGCATCTGGATGGATCAGTATTTGTATTTTGACAGACATATAAATGCTGCTCTGGCCAGGGCTAGGGGAGCCTTTGCCCTGACGAAACGGTTGTTTTATAGCAGCCGGCTTGATAGCAGGGTGAAGGTGATTTGCTACATGGCCCTTATCCGGCCGATGATTGCCTATGGATGCCCGGTTTGGTTCAACGTTGCCCCATCTCAAATGGAAAAGATTCGGGTGTTTGAGAGGCAGTGTCTTCGACGCTGCCTTGGATTGCACAGAACACCAGAGTCGGAGTACAAACATTACTATTCCAACCTGATTCTATACAACGGTGCCAACATAAACAGGATAGATAATTTCTTGCTGAAGCTTATTCGAGGTCACATTGCAAGAGCGATGTCCTCGTCTAACAGCTTAATTTTCGGGGCTTATTACCCCAACAACGAATACTACGAGAGTGTGCGTCTAAGCGGCTTTATTCCTCCCGATGCATTCCTCCACCTAGACAGTCGGGGGCTGATCCAGGATAGAGCGGCGGTTCCGCTAATCTACCACGTCTGCCGGAGAACTGTAGATCAGCGGCTCCTGTACAGTCGGGACGTCCTCGCACAAGACGGAGCTGAGCACCTTCGGTTCTGTAGGACTATGTCCGAACGGGACCGAAGAGATAGGGTAAAGCAGGAGAACCAGTTCTGGTGGTTGAAAAACGAAGATGAAGTTCCTTCAGATATTTAATAGTTTACCTTGCTATTTTCTTTTGTATGGCCGACTTGCATAGGTTTAGGTAGTTAGTTTTAAGTAGGAACAGTCAGGGTGGCACAAAAAAAAAAAAAAAAAAAAAATATTAAATCCACAAAAATACAAAAAAAAATATAAAACCGGGAAATGCTTGCTGTGGCTGTTTTAGTTTGTAAGTAGTCTGTAAGTAGCTTATAAGTAGGTTGTAATTAGTTTAAAATAGTAGTTGTAAATAGTTTTAAGTAGTTTTAATTAGCTTTAATTTAGTTTTATGTAGTTTGTAAGTTTTATATAAAACCAAAAAAAAATAAAGACAGAGATACCGAGTTTTTTGTAAATTCTTCTCGGTAAAAAATAAAACCGACCTGGAGTTAGTACTAAGACAGTTCTTAGGCCGAAAGGCATTATCATTAAGTTATTATAGTTTATCTTAGAGCGTCCGATTGAGGCCAGTAAGTTAGTATTAAGATATTGATAAGTAGGCTAGTTTTTATGAATTTTTGTCTAGCTTTAAGATAGTTTTAAGAAAATTGAAAATAAAAATGAATTTGAAAAAAAAAAAAAAAAACAAATACTCGTATACTACTGCTATTTGTTTGCGTTATGTTATTTGAAAGTAATTTTTTTTAAATTTATTAAATATCCAAATAAAATTAGAAAAATAGTATGAAATAAAGGGCGCGGTAATGGACAACCAAGTTCTTGCTTTACAGCAGTGTTTCTCAACGTGGTGCCCATGCCCCACAGGGGGGAAATTCGATTTTACTGGGGGGCAATTTCCATTTTCCATGAAAAAAAATATCACTTTCGCATTCATTCAGACAGTATTTTGGAGATCAAAAATATAAACACGATTTCTCACAAAAATTGGTTAAATTTCTCCTTTTAAACTCAGAATGAATTTTTTTTGGATTGACTTCCCCACATCATTTTTCGTTGTAGTAAATTGCATAGGTGAGAAGAAAAGAAAAAGAGAGTTGTTTTGACTTCTATGTGAGGAATCTTGTTTATAATAATTGAATATGAAGAAAATTTAAAAGAAAATTCTTCTGTTTGAGTGGAGTGACCGAATTTATAATTCAAGTTAAAAGTTCAAATGAGCTCAACTCAATTGCGTTTCGCTCAGGTATGATAGTTGGGCTCATCAGTTAGATGACTATCATACCCTTCTAAGACACAAATTTGTATAGATGATTACCGAATAATATAAAAATCACAGCATTGGAGATACTGTGAATTTTATTATTCTAAGGGAATTTGGTTAAATTCAGACACTTAGAATTTCAAATGCCCGTGCTCAGGCTTGGAATATGAAGAAAATTTAAAAGAAAATTCTTCTGTTTGAGTGGAGTGGCCGAATTTATTATTTGCGTCTTAGAAGGGTATGATAGTCATCTAACTGATGAGCCCAACTATCATACCTGGGCGAAACGCAATGGAGTTGAGCTCATTTGTACTTTTAACTTGAATCTTGTTTATATTTTATTTTCCTACTCTGTCAATGAACGGAGGAAAGTTACTGAGTGCTCATGAAATATAAACTGACCAATTTATTTTCGACAAGTGTCTGGTTTCCATTTTGGCTTGTTTAAACGTTCGATTACGTTTTTTCTTGCTGTTTTGTAAAGATCAAAATGTAGGGACACTTCACACTGATCTAAGAAAGGAAACTGTTTTAAAAAGATTTGGAAATTTTGGTTCTCCTAAGAGACAAACTGGCCATGAAAATCTGTTAGGTAATGTTGGATGGTAAGGTATTTGCAAGGGCGTACGCAGGATTTTGATCAGAGGGGGGCAAACTTCTATAATACTATGTTCCCACCAAAATGATATCCGAGATTTCAGCTGAATACTTTTGAGATTTCAAATAGGTGTTCACACGGCCAAAACCAAGATTTCGTCACACACACACACGCACGCACACACAACTACCATTGTGTGCTTATGTGTTTGTTTTTCTCTCCACTCAAATGTCAAATACAATATCATACTCTCTCTTTTTGCCTGCTTGGCGTTGGAGTGAAATATCCTAATTTTTATTATAAAGAAGAGTTCGCATCGTTACTAGATTTCATTGAGATTTCATCGAAATCTCGCATTTTGAAATCCCAAAACTGATGGAAAATGTGAATGGATTGAAATCTCTGAAATCCGAGATTTTACTTCGGTGGGAACATGGTATAGGAAACGATTTTTTAGCTCAATATTAAATAGGACTTCCCTCTTCTATCAAAATGTAAGAGGGCTTCGCACAAAAACTGCTGATCTCTATATTAACTCTTAGGCATTTTCACATGACATCTTTCTTTTGGCAGAAACCTGGCTTAATTCAAGCTTTTTGGACACAGAACTTTTTAATGAAGAGTTTTTATAGTTTATATAGTTCATGTTGGCAGACCAAAAGAAGTGGGAGGTGGTGTTTTAATCGCAGTTCGTAATAAATGTATATCTTCTCTTATTATATTTCCTTTTAATCTATCAGTTGAATTAATTTGCATAAAGTTAGCCGTAGAGTCAAAATTTATTTTTATATTAAATGCTTACATCCCTCCAAAAAGCTCGGACTCAGTTTATGTAGAACTCTCTAAGGCCCTCGATTTTATTATTGAATTGTCTTGCTCCAACAGCAGCATATTACTTCTCGGAGACTTTAATTTACCATCTATATAGTGGGTTCCTTCTGAGGATGAATCTTGTCATGAAGCGTCTTTAACTTCTTCACAAACTTAGCTCCAGTTTTTAGATAGAATTATTACAACTGACTTACAGCAAGTAAGCTGTATTAAAAATTCAAAAAATCGAATTCTCGATTTAGTTTTTTCTTCCGACGCTATTAGTACTCTTGTTCTAGAATCTAGTTCTGGAATCACTAAAATAGATAGGTGCCATCCTCCTCTGGATGTAGTTCTTGACTTGAGCAGTCATATAATTGAAAATAACAACGCTTGTGGTCGCTCATATACTTTTGACTTTAGAAAGGCAAACTTTTAGTTGCTTTCAGAAGAATTAGCTAGATCTGGTATTGACAGTATATCAAAAGCTAGTAATATTGACGATGCAGTTACTAGTTTTAATACCAGACTTTATAACTGCATAAATAACTCTATGCCTTTAAAATTATTTAAAAACACGAGCTTTTGCCACTCATGGTATACAAAAGAGTTGAGGATACTACGAATTAAAAGAAATAGAGCTTGGAAAACATATTTAAAAACTCTTTTTTTTAGTTGACACAAAACTCTTGCATTGTCCTTTTCGAAGAATTTAAATCTCTTTCAAAGACTCTATATACTAATCATGTATACGAAATAGGAATATCTCTTAAAGAAGACCCTAAAGCATTTTGGAAGTTTGTAAATTCAAAGAAAAAATCATATGGTTACCCCGCAAATTTCATATATGAAAATCTTGTGTTGAAAGGAACTATTGATATTTGCAACGCTTTTGCGAACAATTTTAGTCACTCTTTCGTAGACACACCTCTTGATATTGATGAACATTATTTCAGAAATTTGTATTCTTATGCGCAAACGAGTTGCAACAATTTCGCTGTGCAACAAAGTACTGTCTAAGACCTTCTCTCATCGTTAAATGATGATTTCTCTTCTGGGCCAGATGGAGTTCCCCAATATTGTTGAAACATTGTAGGCATATACTGGCTGAGCCTCTTATTTTTGATTGAGTTTTCGATTAAATCAGGGAAATTTCCCTGTTTATGGAAAACTTCATTTCTAACTCCAGTTTTTAAAAAAGGTGCAGGTGATAAAGCTCATAATTCGAATTCGAATCCAAACTGTCATGTATTCCAAAGCTCTTTGAACAAGTTGTGTGTGAGACTTTAGCATTCCATACCAAGAATATAACATGTGAACAACAACATGGGTTTGTGAGAAGAAAATCAACAGTAACAAACGTCCTTACATTCTTGCATAAATGTTCTAACGCATTAGAAAATGGAAGTGAAATGGACTGTATATATACTGATTTTCCTAAAGCGTTCGACCAACTTAGTCACAACATTATTATCTTCAAACTTAAATCTTTAGGATTTCCAACACTTTTTATCACGTTACGCTTTCCTTATACAATTGTTATGAACGACCTCATCTAAAGTACGCGTCTCAAGTATGGTCTCCCTTTGATGAAATTCATAAAAATCGTATTGAATCGATACAACATAAATTCATTCGTTTTGCACTGAAAGGCCTTCCTTGGGCAGATCCATTCAACCTTCCACCATATGAACATAGGATCCAGCTACTGCAAGTCCAAACCTTATATCAAAGGCGGGTGAATAATGACCTATTTTTTCTTCACCAACTTATAAATGGTTAAATCGATGCTCCTGATTTGTTGGCCTGTATTGGCATAAATTTCCGTGGAGGATCTCGTCATCTGAGAAAATTTGAACTTTTACATGTAAATTTCCATAGAACTAACTACGGTTTACATGAGCCCCTTAACCGTATGTGCAGGATATTTAATTTAAATGGCTCCACGGTTGATTTTAACGTTAGTAAGATGGGATTGAAAAAATTGTTTCGAACCAGTTCTCCACTTTCGTGATTGTTTTTTTTTTTACTTTTAGATCATATTTAATTCAAATGTGATGTATATTGTTTAATTATGTTTATTGTTTGTTTGTTTAACTATGTAAATGTATTAATTTTATTTGTATGCATGTGTTAGCTCGCATTATTTTACTAACCACTAACACATGCACTTATGATGAGCCTCTGATTGTAGGTTTGCAGCTTGCTCTAAGCTTACTACAACAAAGAATCTGAAGTGTTAAAAAAAATATTTTCTATTTAATTTTATTTTGTTAATAACATAGAAACATTGTTTTATTTAATATATAAGCTTACCTATACATTTCTAATAATTTATTTGTTGAGTAAATTATTTTAAATAACTATTAATAATAATAATAAAAAAAAGGTATAAGGTAAAGTAATTAGGCACTTCGTTTAAAGTTCTGCCATATTTGACTTAAAAAATCTAAATTATCACCCTTAATTTAGGTTTAAATTTATTCAACTGAAACCAATGGTATCTGAATACTGGGGCCAGATTACCGCGTCAGTGACCGAGTGAGAGAGTGCCATCAGTGATGGATTGAACGAGTAACCACTTCAAATTTTGGTATACTAGATTGCTCGAAACGTGAGTGGCAATGCCAAACTAATATAATTCAGTCACGTATTGCTCGGTAGCTGATGCGGTAATTTCGCCTCTGGTTTCAAGCTTAGTGAATTTTGTAAGCTAAAAATAAAAGAAATTTTCCATATGGTTCTACATCCATCGACGTTAGAGCCAAACGGGGTGGGTCTTCAGCAAATCTTTCTAACACTTCTTTTAAAATGTCCTTCTCATTTTCCTTTACTGTTTGCTTGTATACACTCAGCATACATAATCCTGTAAATTTTAATATTCGATCACAAATGTATATTTATCTAACAATATCACCCACGGTGATTAATCAACTTAAAATAAATACGTTTATTGTTAAAAAATATTAAAAGAAAATGCTTTGAAAGATTTGTTATACGAAAAAAAAAAGAAAAACCAATGCCGATCCCCCTAAATCAAGCACATCTTTAGCAATGGAAAAATTGCCGTCAGACTGGTAAATTGCAAAAAATAATAATCAAAGTATGAAACTTTATTCTAGACAATTTTTTAACAATGAACCAGAAAAAACAACCGGTGCAACAACATCAAAAGGATTGCCTTCAAGTAGCCGGTATAATTTATCTAATTCGAGCTAGCATAAGTTTTTAAATGGATAGAAATATTTACATTTTTATAGAGAAGCAAATTTGGACGAAGAAGAAGATCAAACCATCAAGAAAGATCAAAGCTTCCGACAAGAGTGGATTTCAAATTTTCCATGGCTGACAAATAAAAATAATAAATGCTTCTGCAAGGCTTGTGACAAAACGCTGGTGAATCATTTGAGTCATATTAAACTACATGGAAAAACAGATTCACATATTCGTAATTTTGAGAAGAAAAAAAATCAAACACAAATCGAAATGTTAATGAAGGAGGAAATGCTTTAATTTCAAAATCAAGTCCGCCTATCCGAGCTAACTCTGGTTTTCTTTCTATTATCACATAACTTACCATTTTTACTAATGGATTTTTTGCCGAATTTGTTAAGACAATGTTACCCAGATTCTAAAATAGCGAAATTTATAAAGTGCGTTTGGACAAAGGCGACTGAACTGGCAAAAATGTTGGGCAATAAAGCTAAGGAAAAGATTGTCTTAGTTCTTCAAAAAGCTAAATTTTCATTAATTGTGGACAAAAAAACAGATTTGGAAACAAAAAAATCTTTGGTTTTTATGGTAAGGTATGTAGACAACGTTTCTTAATCCATTCATGATCGTTTTTGGGCTTAATCGAGTTATTCAAAACTGACGCGAATACTATTTCACAATGCACTAAATAGTTTTTTTCTGCAACAGCATTTATGTTCGTCTTATGCATGCAAAAAGTTTCCGGTGGAAATTGAAAAAAATTTTAGAAATATATATAAGTTTTTTGCATGATAGTTCCAAGCGAATTAATGAATTTAAATAAGAATTTCAAGATTACTGCAGCGTAAAGCCTCATAAAATACTTGGAATTTCTTTAACTAGATGGCTGGCTCTAGAAAGTGTTATAAACCGAATCATTGAACAATGGGTTGCCCTTAGATTGTATTTTATTTCTTGTTCATTGGAAATAAATGGAATTTAGTTTCATACAAATGAATTGGCAAACTTAATGGATAATCCCGACACGAAAGTTTATTTTTTGTTCTTGTCGTACATTTTAAAAATTATAAACGATTTGAATAAGGAATTCCAATCAGAAAAAACTAGCTTATCGTATTTATATGACCACCTAGAATCGAATATAAAATTAATATTAAGTAATTTTATAAACAACAACTGTGTATGAAATAATTCTCTAGAATAAATTAACTGTAGGGATACAAACAATTATTTGCCGACTGAAGAAGTTTTTGTTGGAACCAAAAAAAAAACTCAAACAAAATCTCAATAAAATTAAACATTCGAAATTTGTATATTGAACTGTTAGATCAGATTATGTCAAGATATGATTTGAGTGATATAAACTTAAGAAATTTGTGCATCATAAAAGTTGTGCAAGAAAAAGTTTTATCAGATCAGGAAGTAACCATTGTACCCTTAGGCGCCAGTTATAGCTTTCATTGAAAACCATCATTGAAACACAAATCAGAGGAATGGTGGAATTTTTGCTGACAAGCCGGTTATAGCAATCATTAAAGCCTGGCTGTCATTGAAGACAAATCTGTCAGCGAAAAGAAAACTGACAGGTGAGTAGGGATGGGCTAAGCTGCTAGTTTGTAATACCTGTTGCTACTAGCATTGCTACTCTTTAATAGCAGTTACAAATACCTGTTACTGAAATAACAGTTTAGAAAAAAAGTCGTTGAAATATAAAAACGAAGATACCCATTGTAATTCTAATTAAAACTCATTGTTGGAAATATTTTCTGCTAAATAATGATTTCAGTTCTATCAAACCTCCTTGCCATAAAAAAGTCGTTTTTGTTTTGTAACTGATTTTGCTGTTATCTCCCTAAGGTGCCAGTTATAGCTATCATTGAGACTCATCATTGAAAATTTTAATGATTGATTTTGAGACATTTAGGTGCCAGTCATAGCTATCATTGAAACTCATCATTGAAAATTTTAATGATGGATTTTGAGACACTTAGAAAACAAAATCATTTATTATTTTAATAGATAAATAAAGCTCAAGACTTAATTAATATTTTGAATCAAACAAAATTTTCAAATAGGCCCTACTTTCCACATAAAAACACTTTTCTTTTGTCAATGATTGAACTACCTTACCAATGATCATTGGAATCTTCAAAAAGTTATTTTATGTGGAAAGTCTGGCCTATTTGAAATTTTTTTTGACTAGAAATATTAATTAAGTTTTGAGCTTTATTTGTCCATCAAAATAATATTTGATTTTGCTTTCTAAATGTCTCAAAATTTATCATCAAAGTTTTCAATGATGAGTTTCAATGATAGCTATAACTGGCGCCTTAGAAAGCAAAGTCATTTATTTTTTTGATGAAGAAATAAAGCCTTGACTAAATAAATATTTTTAGGCGCCAGTTATAGCTATCATTGAAACTCATTATTGAAAACTTTAATGATTGATTTTGAGACATTTAAAAAAGCAAAATCATTTATTATTTTGATGAAAAAATAAAGCTTAAGACTTAATTAATATTTCTAGTCAAAAACAAATTTCAAAGAGACCCAACTTTCCACATAAAATGACCTTTCTTTTCTCAATGATTGAACTACCTTACCAATGATCATTGGAATCTTAAAAGTCATTTTATGGGGAAAACATTGACCTATTCGAAAATTTGTTTGACAAGAAATATTGATTAAGTCTCGAACTTTATATATTCTTCAAAATAATAAATGACTTTGCTCTCTAAAAATCATTAAAATTTTCAATGATGAGTGCAATGATAGCTATAACTGACACCTAATAGCGAATTCACTGTTGTCGTGTAAGCTATAAATCTCATTGCAGAATAACTGTTATATACTACTATCATAGATAATAGCAATCAGGCAAAATCAGTAACCAAACTAAAACGATTTTGCATTTATTTTTGGAGCCTACACGATAACATTGAAATCACTACGAAGCAAAATAACAGCCAAGAAAATTCACTAATGTTATGAGTTAGACTAACCTCATCTCGTTATTTCTAAGCAAAGACGAACAGTCACAAAATAATGGATTTAAATTAAAATTAATTTCTAGCATTAAACAAAAATCACATTAAAAATTTTGTTTTGAGTAACATTTATTTTTGATTTTCGGTAACAGGCTATCATTGTTATTTACCAATACTAAATAACTGTAAACATATATTTTTAACCCATCCCTACAGACGGGAGTTTAATTTTAATATTTTTTTGAAAGTGCATTATAAAAATTATTGTTGAAAATGATTGATACAACTAAAAAGAAGAAGTTATTAATGCTTTTGAGCCTGTATGCAATCTTACAAAAAAAAGAAGTGTTTTTCTACACGAAACAGAATGTACCAAGTACATCCAATATATCAAGCCCGAAAAAAGCATGGGGAATATTTTAATTTGATGAGAAGTTTGGAAAGGTTTCCTTTGAAATTTCACGAGTATTTTCGGATGACAAAGGAACAATTTAGTTTCCTGCTCAAAAAAGTAGAAAATGATATAAAGCCGCGTAATAATTTGTTCCGAAATCAACAAGACTATATTAGTTTTACTAAAATTGAATCATTAATGATATGTTACTTTCAGGTTCCTTGCCACTGGTGCCAGCTGTTCTGATCTGTCGTTTCGGTTTTTGATGGGTAAAACAACTGTGCGGTATTGCATCATACAAACGATTCATGCAATGATTAAACACTTGAAAAAATTGTATATGTCCATACCCCAGAGCCCGAACGAGTGGAAAAGTATTGCAGATGGTTTTCTGGAAAGATGGCATTTTCCAAATTGCCTTGGAGAAGTAGATGGCAAGCATGTCAGAATGTTTGCTCCAAGGAATTCAGGAAGTTTCAACTTCAAATTATAAAAAGTGCTTTTCCATCATTTTAATGGCAATAGTTGATGCAAACTACAGATTTGTTGTAGTCAGCATTGGTGCTCATGGGTCAAATTCCGATTCCACCGTTTTCTCGTCTTCAAATTTTGGGAAAGCGTGGATTCATAATCCCGAGTCATTAAAAGTTCCCGCCGATGTTAACTTACCAGCTACAATTGAGCCACAACCGTACGCCTTAGTTGGAGATGAGGCTTTTGGTTTAAAATATAACCTCCTGACACCGTACGCTGGATCAGGCCTAAGTTATAAGCAAAGAATTTATAACTACAGGTATGAGTTAAAAGAAATTGCTCAAAAATGAGTTTAATACATTCGTTTAATATTTCAGGCAATCGAGAGCTAGAAGGATTGTTGAAAGCACTTTTGGGATTATGACTCATACTTGGAGAATTCTGTTGAAGTCACTTGAGGTTCAGCCAAATTTAGCCAAACCCCTTACATTGTGCTGTTGCATATTGCACAACTATTTGCAAGGAGAAAAATTAAGTCCCGACTCATTTGCCGAACCATTGGCTATTGTTAATAATGCGCGAATGTCACAACCAGTTTCAAATGCAATTGAAATTCGAAACAAATTCGCAGATTGGATGGTTGGTGAAGGAGATGTTCCCTTTCAACATGACAGAATTTAAAAAGACGCACGTTTGGAAAAAGACCAATAGAGTATGCATTTTTTAATAATTACAAAGACAATTTTAAAGTAAGGAAAAGAAATAATTAGCTTTAGCACAGATTTTTTTTTTCAACTGTTAAAATTAACTTTTTGCTTGTTAATATTCTTTATGTATTAATGCTATGACAAAAATTAATTTGGCTTTATAACAAAAACTTAACTATGAAAGCAAATAAATAAACACATTGTTAAAACAACATTTTAGAGTGAGTTCTATTTATTTAAAACTTGGGCAAGGAAACAAATATACATACATATAAAGAGAATAAAAAAAAAGTAAATAAACAGTCTTATTGACTAGGTCTTTCTCTTGATAAAAAAAATAACAACCACAGACTTAAAGTCTTTCTTAGAAAAAAAGATTTAAAAGTAAACAAGAGTCTTCTTGACTTTTCTCTTTAAAAAAATAACAAACAGAGGCTTCTTGTCTCTTCTTAAGGAAAAAATAATTTTAGGTAATATGTAGCAGGTACTATGAACAGTATCGCAAATTTTATATATCAAATAGGAAATAGTTTAAACCTCTTTGTTATTTGGTTAGTAAGATTTGCGTTTCAACAAACAGACCAAGAGCCAACGACATAAAAAATCATGTCATTTGCGTAACATTGCCTACCTAAAAACGTGTCGAATAAGTTTAAAATTTGTCTTAAAATGATTGCACCAATTTATTTTAATTCCTATTGGTCGTAGGGAGAAAGTGTCCACACACGAAATATACAACTTGCAATTTTGAACAATTGCTTTATTAAGTCAAACTTTCTGTATTTAGTTCCTAAGAAGATAGATAGGAATGAAGTTTCCAAACATTACTTGTTCACCTGAAAATTTGTTGCTTATAATATCTTCTCAGGGAGTAACTACAGTAATTTGGACCTAGACAACATTTGTTCAAAATTGTAAGCTATATATTTCTTGTGTGGATACTTTCTTCCTACGACCATTAGGCATTGAAATAAATCGATGTACAAATCTTACGTCAAGTTTTACACATGTTCGACAAGCACACAAACGTTTCAATACCTTAAAAGTTATTATTATATGACTTACAATGTTACGCAAATGACATGACTTTTTAAGTCGTTGGCTCTTAGACTAAAACAACTTATTTAAATATCTTCAGCAAAATCAGAAGCTAATATGGATAAGATTTTTTGTTGCAGTTCGATTTGTTTCCTGAAACTGAAGTTCTCCACTTGTAGCGCAATGCCATCAAAAAAATGTTGCATAGGCTTTTTTAGGGCCGTAGGAGAAGTAGTAGTATCACTAGACACATTTTCTATTGCCTTCAAAACTCTGCTAAGATCATCTTCTTGGGTGAATTTCTTTTGTTTTTTTTGCTTGGTTGACTTTTGAGTGGCTGTTGTTTTCGATCCAGGGCTGAGGTCTAATTCTATATTACTCCCCCCATAATCCTCAACGCATCCTTCTTCAAAAGAAACTTCGATTAAATCTTCAAAAGATTCCCCATAGTAGTTGCCACAGTCACTGTGAAAAGAAATAATTTTAATTGAAGTTAGTCGTTTCAAAATGTAAAAATCAAATACTTACTCTCCTGGAACCTTTATGTACGGTATAAGGAATTTAAGGCTTTCGTAGTGCACCCATTTTATTTTGGGTATAGCCCTGACCCACTTGGAGTATTGCATTCGGTCTTGTAGCTCTGTCTGAAACTATCTCGAAGAGAGTTCCATTTTTTCTGACATTCATCAGCTATATAGAAAAGATATTGTTTGTTTAGAATAACAAAAATAAATAATTCCTATGTATTTATATATATGAGGTCGTGACTGCAAAGGTGGTTTACCCAACCCATTTTTTGAATGTTAATTTTGTCTCGTATTTTTTAATTTATGCATCAAAGTCATCAAAGCCAAAATTTTAAGTTAAATATCTAAGCTTTCCAAAAATGTGACTTATCTTCCTTAAACAGAAAATTAAATAATATTTAAAATCGATTAAAGATGGAAAATATGATTAAAAAAATTGGGGCTACACCACTTTTACACCTATAGCCTCATATGTAAATGAGTACCTACCTCTTTTTCCAGTAATGAGGGCAATGTCTAGCCATGCATTTTCCCTTTTTATCTTGTTTGAGTATTCGGGGGTATCTTTTGCATAGATGCAACAATGGTTTTTTACTTCCATTATGAGCTTAAACTTAAACTCTCTCAATTCTGTTCTACTATCGTTTGTTTTGTTTTTTTGTTTGTTCATATTTATCATCAACTGAAAAGATATAGAACATATACTTATGATTTTTTATTTATATCTTAAATAACACTCACAATTCACAGCACAGTTTTCAATTATTCTTTTTTTTCGCCACCGCACACCACCAGTCGCAAGAACAAGTATTTTAGTTTTGAGGTTAAAGTTGATCATTGAAAGAAATAATGACAGCTGAAAACAGAAAGAGAAAAGAACACAAATCATTGGAACGATTATGTTCCACTTTTGTGAAACAAAAATCAGCTGTTCATTGAAAACGATTTTGATCATTGAAATAATAAAATTGATTTTATGAGAGAGTGGTAATCCAAATGAAAAATTTTTTTTGCTAAAAAAAATATTTACATAATAAGCCTCATTTTGGTACCAAAATGCAATCAGTTTTATTTGTTTAAATGCCTCAAAATTGAAACACAAAATTTTCAATGATGGTTTTCAATGAAAGCTATAACTGGCGCCTTAATATCAGCTTTTCCACATTTATTTATTTTTCTTAAACTAATTTGAGCTCTACTGTAGACATTAATCAGATCTGGGGAAAAGTCAGTGAAACTCGAGATGGATTGAATGAGTTTTGTTATAGAGATTTGACAAATTTCATTTTTAATTTATTGACTCTGCCTCACAGTTTGGCAGCAGCAGAACGAAAATTTTTTGATTTATTCTTAATAAAAACCAAACTTCGAAATAAGCTTGGATTTAGTGTTATTAACAGTATAATGCTTGCGAAAGAGTTGGCTGCCGACAGCAAAAATGATTCGCATTATGTCTGGTCGGCGAAAAATTATTTTTAAACTATTTTTTCTTACTTTCGGTACGCTTTTTTTGTTACGTTCTTTAATCTTACATATTTAATAAAAATGTGATCCCTATGCGAAATATAAATTTAATAGGTTTTTATTATTTTCTTAGTTCTATGTATGTACATTTATAATGAATTAAATAAACATTGAAATTACTGTACATATATAATAAAATGTGTTTGCTTTTTATTTAACGATGCCGATATATCAAAAAAAAAAATATTGAGAGTTATGCTTTGGTATGTTTCTCTTTGAGTTGGTAGGTTTTTTTTAGAATTGTTGGTAGAAATTTGTTTCAGAGAGTGGCAACCGTGGTTGTAACTAAGGAATTCATGTAAGGGATCAAGAGTTATCGCTTCCGAAATCCACCAAATAAAAATATGATTGTCCTTTTGTGGACTTTAGGTCAATTATTGATTAAATACATAAATAATTGACTTAAAGCTCATTAGGGGACAGTCATCTTTTTATATAAAAGGTCACGAAACATAGTATACATAGTAAAATAAAAAGTTTGAAAATTACAATTGTCAAGAAATAACAGCCAAACGCCCCCCTCCCATCTGCCACCCCCTGCGTACGCCCTTGGATATTTGTGATTTATTTAGTTAATATATTCGAAAAACTCAAACTGCTATCAGAGCAAAAAAGAAGAAATTTTGTTTCTCTACCCTTCTTGATATGTATATCAGTAATATATTAATAACACAAATTTTGATAGGCTTCATTATGCGTTTTTCTTTTTTAGCTTTGAGCAGAGAATGGAGTAGAGCTCGAGCTATCAGAGTTAGCTCTGAGATGAGTATGACCAGAGCTCTCGAACATAATTTTCAAACACATCGAAGCACTGGACTGTCATACGATTTCAATGCGTCCACATACCAAAATTTAGTAGGTACTGATTTTCAATTATTATCTGATAGCTGCCCAATAAAAAACTCGACAAATTAAAAAAAATGGACTGAAATTGAAGTGTTGAAAGCGCCCATTTCAATGAGAAAGAATTTTGAAAAAGATTTGGTGAGACATAGAACAACAAAGTTGGGAAACACCCTTCTTACAGGATCCAACTCAGGCTATTATTGATTCCCCTCTTACTCCAGTATACCAATGAAGTGAGATACCTACCTCAAAGGAAAATTGGTAAATTGGCCCTTATGCTCAACACAATTGCGTCATACATTTTTGAAAAGCTTATTGTTAGGACATAATTTTATTGTATAACCGTTAAGTTCTTTACCATGGGGCTCGCGAGATATTTGGCGTCAAATCACATTGTCTTCTTACTTTACATGAATGTGTCGTACAAAGTTTGAAAGGTTATAGCACGTATTTAATTTATGTATACAACGGTTAAGCCTAAGGCCATGGTGTTTGAGAGATATTTAGTAAAATCGCATTTTAAAACATTGATGCAACTCCGTATAAGGAGGTGGTCTACCGAGTCAACAGTACTATGTCGTGCATCTTTGAAAAGGTTATGTCTTGTATAGCTTGAACCAAATCCCTTTGCCATTCTACTGCGCAGCTCTCTTTAAATTTCTCTGATCATCTCTTTAATTTTGAAAGATACACAAAAATAGTGACAAAAAGAAAAAAATTATATGCATACTGGCGTTGTTGTCATTATCGCTGCTGCGAAAATACTGAAGCACTAAAGAGGGTAAGTTTTGTTTATAACAAAAAATTGAATAGAAAAATTGAAAACGTCACATTTAGAGCTATCACACGTATTCACAGACAGGAAATTTAGAGAGTTTTCTCTTAAAGTGCTCAAATAAAATTTGCGGGTGTATTAGGATAACTCTAGATAATATAGGTACTCTATGATCGCTGCTGCGAAAATACTGAAGCACTAAAGAGGGTGAGTTTTGTTTATAGCTTCGCTCACAGTAAAATAGAGATGAATTTCCAGCGATGGACTTTCTTTCAATGAGGTTTGGTCATGAATTATTTTTCTTTCATGACTTGATGTCTAAAAATGTATTTCATCTCTGGTAGGATAAAAAGGAAAGATTTTTAAGTATAAACTTTACATCGAAAAGATAAAATTCTGAATTTTTGTTTTTATCAATGGGAAAAATTTTCGGTGCACTAACAATAAACAAATTAATGTATTGCAAAATGCAATGGGGTTAAATATTAAAAAAAGTACTTGTGAGTTTGGACTGATTAATAAATAGTTTAGGGATTATTGTTTGTTTGTATCCTTTATGGTTTTATGATTTATGGCTTAGCATATACATATGTTCCGGGGGCGATATGTTCGTATTTATTTTATGGCTTTAGTTTTTATTTGATATATTTCTTGACCTGTGGCGTTTTTCAGAAAATATAAATAGATCAGTGCTTATGAGTTTTAATAGTTTTACCTTCGAGTTTTTAAGAATGAATTTTTTCATCAAAGGCAATTTACATATTTAAATGATATTTGCTTAGGTTTGTAAATCAGTTTAAAAAAACAACCAGAAGCTTAAACAGCGAGAGGGAAAGAAAAAGAAAACCTATTGGAAGCCAGGCGCGTAAGATAGTTGTTAAGGTTTGTTTTTTGAAAATCCTGTGAGTTCCATAACCTCGCAAGACCAAGGAATTGACTGGAATTTCAGAACGATCAATCAGAAGGATTATTAAGGAATACGAAGAGACAGGAGTTGTAAATCGCCAAGTAGAAAAGTACCACATACGAAGTGGAAAACTGGACTAGACGAATTGGACATCACAGCTATTCGGCGTATAATGCACAACTTCCACCAGGAGGAAAGAATAATGAAATTCTTAAAAATGTGGAGAGAACGAGTCCAGGAAGATCTGCAGCTTTACTTAAGTATTACATCTCTCAACAGGATTCTAAGAAGAATCGGATTTAGCTACAAGAAAATCCAAAACAACCGCAACCTTCTTTGTGAAAGAAATGATATCAAACTCATGTGAGTGAAGTATCTGAGAAACATTCGAGAGTACAGGACAAAAGGATATAACATCATTTATTTGGACGAAAGTTATATTCATAGCTCCCGTACAAGGCCAAGGTCATGGACTGATGACAGTAAAAGTGGATTGAAGACGCCAATTTCAAATGGACAGAGGTTGATAATGGTGCATGCAGGTGATGAAAAAGATTTCGTGAAAAAACGCCCTACTTTTATTCAAATCTGGAACGAAAACGGGAGACTGTCACGACGACATGAATTTCGAAAATTTCTGCAAATGGATGCAAGAACAAGTTTTGAATAATAAAACGACGCCGAGCTATACACAACTCAGAGCATAAGATTGACGACATTCACAGCATAACCTGAGGTTCTACGTTTACCACCCTATCATCCTGACCTCAATCCCATTGAGAATATTTGGGCAACTGTCAAGGCAAGGGTAGGCAGACGAAACTCAACATTCAAATTATTAGATGTTCAAAAATTAGCAGAGGAAGAATTTTCAAAAATAACGGCTGAAGATTAGCGAAAGGTATGTGAAAAAGCTATTAGAACTGAAGAAGAATACTTTTCTCACGACCTGATGTGGGACACAATATCGGTGATGATTCTACAACCGTTTATGAAACCGACATTAGTTCATAAAATTTAATAATAAAATTAATATGTAAATGAACAGTTATTGTTTGAACTATATTATTGTTATTTATACTATTTATATTTTATTATTTTGTTTCCTATTTATTTTTAAATACATAGTTGTATAATAATTATTTTACAATAAAATAAATCAATGTTAATTATTACTTAAAATTATTTGTTGCGCCAACTTTTCTCTCTCAAGAAAGTATTTATTCTTAAAAACTCGTGGGTAAAAATTATAAAAACTCGTAAATACTGATCTTTTAATGTTTTGCCAAAACCCCGCAGGTTAAAAAATGTATCATATAAAACCTAACGCCATAAAATAAATACAAGCATCGCCCTTGGAACATATCTGTTGCTAAGCCACAAATCACTAAACCATAAAGCATAGAAGCAAACAATAATCCCTAAACTATTTTTCAATCACTCCGAAGTCACTGCAATAGATTCATTTTTTTATTATGATAAGTGCGCTGAAATTATTCAACCCCAAATAGAAAAAAATTAAATTCATAGATTCAATCGCATTTTAATTTTAAAGAAAAACAAAGTTGAGTTAGGCGTTGTAAAATTTAAGGAATGTCCTTACCAGTACTACCACTTTACTTCAATTGAAGTAGATCTACTTCTTTTTTTCAAAAAAAATATTAAAATCTACTTCCTACTTCGCACCATCACCAAATTATTGAAACCTACTTCGTTTTAGAAATCTCTGTTTCAACTTACTTCAATTTTACATTAATAGGTCAAATCTAATTCGTTTTTCTCTTTTTAAATCAAGTATGTAGCCCCAGAACTTCCATTCAAATAAAAACGGAACTGACACAATATTAATACAAAAATCAGCTATTTTACAAAACATATAAACTAAACGCATTCTTCTATTCATGAATCTTGTGAAAAGTTCGCTTGAGTGTGTGAATTTCGAATGGTTTTCTTTTTTTTAATTTTTGATTCACCCCTTTCTATTTTAGTTGATGATCTTTGGTCTGTTTGCTTAACCCCTGACCTTAATCATTTTATTGTTCTTTATATAAAAGAAAAATAGGTAAAGTACCTTGACTAAATAAAACTAAAAATTGCTATAAAACCTTGATGCAAAACATACATGTAGAAATTAAGTATGTTTTTTTTTTTTTAAATTGAAATAGGTAAATAATGAAAAATGAAGTCTGAAATAATTTCTTTTGTTTTGTTTCCAGTTTTTTTTTAAATTTAAATTTTTAAAATATATGATATAGATTTGTAAGAAAAAAGTTAATTTTTAAATCTACTTCGATTTTTGTCAATCTACTTCCTTTTTTTCTTCAAATCTACTTTGACTTTTTTTTCTCGAAGTGGTAACGCTGGTCCTAACTCATTAAATATCTTGCGCACCATTTTTGTTCTCTTAAATCCTCTCTCTGCACAACCGAACGTTGGCCAAGTGATTTGGTCAAAGCCTTATATCGTATTTACTCTCATCCAACATTATATCATAGAGTACCTATTTTATCTAGAGACCTATTTTAAATGTGACGTTTTCAATGTTTCGATTCAATTTGTTGTTGTTTTCAGTCTAATGAGCCAAAATCCATTAAGTTATCATTGTATTGGTGAGGTTCCATTTAAAATGCATTGGGCAGCTAACACATGCTCAGCCATATGGAGGAAATACTCACAATGGAGTTTGTAGGGTGAAAGAGAAAAAGCCCTGAAGTCGGTTCTCTAGATAATATAGGTACTCTATGTTTAGAGCTATCACACGTATTCACGGACAGGGAATTTAAGAGAGTTTTCTCTTAATGTGCTCAAATAAAATTTGCGGGTGTCTTAGGCAAGATGGGTTCGAGTCGCGACTCTAGATAATATAGGTACTCTATGCATTGTTTGTTGAATACTCTCACAATAACTGTTGAAATTCTCATCGTTACTCGTGAGAAAAAAAGTACCTAAATATCTATAAGAGCGTAGAAAACTATTAAAACATTTCTTTCGGTTGTGGTTCCTTTCTCCCTTCCTCGTGAATGACATAGAGTACCTAAATTATCTAGAGAACCGACTTCAGGGCTTTTTCTCCTTCACCCTACAAACGGCACTGAGAGGATTTCCTCCACATGGCTGAGCATGTGGTAATAGCTGTCCAATGAATTTTAAATGGAACCACACCAATACAATGATAACTTAATGGATTTTTGGCTCATTAGACTGAAAACAACCAAAAATTGAATCGAAAAATTGAAAACGTCACATTTAGAGCTATCACACGTATTCACGGACAGGGAATTTAAGAGAATTTTCTCTTAATGTGTGTACGGGCACCTTGGCGCAAACTACCTACATACTCGATGATTGATAGTGTGAATTTTTATACATCCCTGCAACACTAATTCTATACCTTCGATACTCGAATGTTTCGCTGCCAGCTTCAGATCATTTTTTTTAATCTACTATCACGGCAGAAAATGAGCTCTTCCTTACTCCATGCTTTATAGTTTCTTTTCGATTCCATCATCCGCCTACGAACGATCATTTCTTGTGTTAGCTCTTCGATAACAGAGTAAAGCTAACCTTATAAATATCCTGTATCAGGAATCGGTAAGTCGGCAATAGAACCTTAGTAATGAACCTTAATAAAATTATAAAACTACAATTAGATTTTTCGGCTTTAACGAGGCGATCTATCATCCGAAACTAGAAAAATTGGGATCGAAATTTGATCCACGCTAAGCGTGACGGTACTTGTGTCCATCAGTTTACTGGGGACCACGTAAACATCTATTTTCTTCCCAAAAGGTAATTCCGAACATCGGTTTTGTGTGAATTTGCAGTCGATTAAAGTTTGTTTTGTAAAGGTACGCAATGCTTATCAATCGGTCGCCACCGAGATCTGTCCACAAGCCAGAGTGAACGGAGCGCGTCGTTGCTCGCATTTCAGCAGCATCCTCACATACTGTGTACAGAGCACACTCTAACCTATCTTGACCTGAACCAGCCTTTTCAAGCCATAAAATTCTCCGGTGTTCAATTCTATAACCATCAGCTAAGAAGCTGAAAATAAAATCATCAACCTACTTCAAATTAACAGAATCGGATCAAACCAACATCAACTCATCTTATCCACGTATAATCTTATCATTTAATCATCTATCTACTTATCACCTTATCGCCTAGTATAAGAGTAAAATTTGGGATAATTCTCTCTTTCTCCGAGTTAAGTAATTATTAAAATTATTTTTTTTATATGTTCAAATTAAAAAGAATTTGTCTCTTCCACCAAGCAACAATTTAGCTTTCACAAGAAAATTAACATCAACGCCTAGAGAGCGTCACTTATCATCCAACCAACAAAGGAGTGCGCACCACTTTATTGGACGGAGCCTCAGAATCATAAAGTAATGTCGGTGAGTTCACATATATGTATGTTCGTATATATTGTTTGAATGGATATAGTATAAAATCAAGATAATTTGAACGATTTGACGAAATAGATTTCGTATCTATATAAATGTTTGATATATTGGTAATTTGAGAGAGAGAGAGAGAGAGAGAGAGAGAGAGAGAGCTAAACCTCACAGTTTAAAAATAATATAATAAGAATCAGAAGCCTCTTCGAAGATAAATGAATTTAAACCGCAAGTAAGAGCACGCGTATTTAAATTTCTCGAGTTTTAAAAGCAAAACAAATTTAGAGAAGAGACCTATCAAAAGTCCGATTAAAACCTCTCTTCCATTAAGATCAATTTGTCAAGATCGTTTAACATTTGAAGAGAATATATACAAAGAAGAATGTGATAAGAAATGAACTATTTTTTTTCTCAATAAAAATCTGATACCATGTATGAATTTTAACCCAATTCTTTTGTTTCTTTTCTCCATGAGTGAGTGATTTTTGTAGTAGAAGGGAAAGTGAGTAGGTCAAAGCGCGTCGACGGAGGTTGCATGTGTAGGCAGTAGGCCAACACATAAGCATAAATTAGGGGTTATCGCCAGTATAAGAGGAGTCGTGCGGTAACCACGGTGTTTTTACTCAAGAGTATTAAACGGTGGGAGGGTATACTCCGGGAACCAGCACATCGATAGGTTCCCCCACAAAGAGATGTACTTCAAAAATGTTGCTTAAAACAGAACTTAAAGGGATAGTGAGCCCAATATGAATTATTTTTATTATCTTTGAATAGGCATGTTAAGATTAGGTACGGCAGTCCAGCGGCGGGTGCAAGTTCCCACCCCACCGACGAGTTAGCTTTTGGCCTTCGCAAGCATGCCTGCATGCACTCAGTTGACTGGACACCCTACGTTGCATACTAAGGCCTCCTCAGAGAATCCTGTGGTTCTGAGTGGACTTAGAGAGGGCAGATCACCGCCCATATACAAAGTAGGACCATCTTCCGTTACATGTGCTCAAATAAAATTTGCGGGTGTTTTAGGCAAGAGGGGTACGAGTCGGTTCTCTAGATAGTATAGGTACTCTATGGGTACGCGTCGGTTCCCTAGATATAGTATAGGTACTCTATGGTTAAGGAAAAGAATACGTTAACGTGATAGGCTTCACAACAAAACAACATTAAAAGAATTAGAAATCAGTATTGCAGTAATAGTGAAGTGGCTAAGTTAAGTGTTGTTGTCGATAACAATGTAAATTGTCAGTGAAAATAAAATTAAAAATGAAATGAATAAATACAATACATTTTTAGGTAAGTAATAAATATTTCGTGTATATATTATTTGAATTTACTGTGGATTTTGTAGTTTTCAATTTTAATGTCTGTGCTAGATTCAATTCAGTAGTTTGCTGAATATCTTACAGACATGCTTGTTTGAGTGTACGCTCAGTAAAATTTTTTGTTGATTTTTCAGGAAACCGTTAAATATCTGGAATATGGTTTATGGTTTGCTTTAACATTCACTTTTAATTTTAACAATTCACTTGAAAATTAAAAATTTTGTTATGTGGTGAAACATTTTGATAATAAAATCAACTTCCTTGCGTTTTCGACAGTAAAAGAAAAAAATAATTTTATTTCAAGCAATTTTGGAACGTTATTAAAATATTTGTGTTTAAAAATTAGAATTTTTGTTTATGTTCCACATTTTAATTATAAAATTAGATTTGTGTGTTGTTTCGTCAGCAAAAAGTTGACTATCTTAAAAATTGTATATGAGTTATTATTTTTGCAACATTTCACTTGAAAATTAAGCCTTTTAACTATGGTCAACATTTTCATTTACAATCAACAAACAAAAGAAAAATTCCCTGCTTTGAGTTTCTGCTCAACAAAAATCATCATTTTGTTGTTGATTCTTCAGCAAAATGTTGAATACCTAAAACATGGTTTCATTAACTCACATTTATAAATATTTTGCAATTATTTACAGAGAACATGATTCGTGAACCAGCCTCTGATGCCTATACCTTTGGATCTCATCAATTTTACTTATTTCTTTTTTTGTACTCTTTTGTATTTAAGGTCATTTAATTTAATTTTATGTTATTTTATTTATTCATTCGGTTTAAATAAACATTTCATTTAACTGATGCTATTGAATCTTTCAATTTCAGGATAGTTTCGAATAATGAATATTAACTCTGCATGATTTGCAATGGTTTGTATTCAAATTTCGGGGAAACATTATCCAAATTCGAACTCAACCGCTTAAAAAGGTAAGAACTCAACATATTTTGAAAGATACCTATTAGCAAATACTGGAACTCAATTTCAAAAATTCCTACATTCAATTAACTGTATAGATTTTTTAATATATGTACAAAGGCTCAAAAATGACATGAAGACTTGAATATTCATTAACATTAGCTAGTTTTTTTTTTTTACAGAAAAGATGTTGGAAATTTAGGGAAATAAAACAAATTCATAGCCAATATATTTCATTTTCAACAAAAAGGCTTAAATATATGAAGAAAACAGTGAATTTCCGACAGTTTGCTGGGATTTTTAACAAAATATATTAAAATTCAACACGATCGTAAGAAAGGACTAAAAACCCATTTTAAATGAAGCGGTTATTAATTAAATGCTGATTTTTTAATAAATTTTGTTATATATCCAAAAAAAATAATCGGAAATTCACATTAGTTTCATATATTATTCTAATTCTTTATGTTGTATGTATACAGAATTTGGCTATGAATTTGTTATATTTTCCTTAATTTTCAAAATCATTGCTAAAAATTCAGCAAGTTGATGTTGAATACTAAGGTCTTCGTTTTGTTTTCAGGCATTTCAGTTGAAAAATCGGGTAATTGTGATGGTAAATCAATATTGTTTATTAAATTTATGTGAACTTTTGGAAAAAAAATTATATTTGCTAATCTTTCAATACTTATGTATGATGAATTCTAAGCTTTTTAAGGTACATTTCTCAATTAATAATGGTTTCTATTAAGCTTTTATGTTTAAAAATCAAAGCATATTGTTCTTTCATCAGTTGAGTTTTAAATATTTAAAATTGGTTTTCAGCAAACTTAAATAAGAACTTGCAGTTTTTCCTTTTTCAACATGTATGCTGAGAAACTAGCACAAAAATGTTGATTGATTAACTTATCAGTTGAGTACCAAACTAATTATGTTGAAAATTAAGTATAGTAGTTGAAAAATCGAGCTCAGTTGTTGAATTCAAACTAAGGTTCGAGTAAATTCAAGTTAATTTTCAGGACAAATTATTGAAATTAGCTAGTCATTCAACACAATATGTTGAATTTTAAATTTTTCCAGATTAATTTTCAACACCATAAGTTAATTTTTAGTATGTTTATTGGAAAAATTTGAGTACCGTTATTCTACAACCAAAAAAGATAGAGTTTTATTAATCAAAAATTGCATTGCAACAGTTTTTATTTAATCTTTAAGATTTTGCTTGCTTTTCATCTTGTTTGCTGACACTAACCAACTTTTAAATAATAAATCATAAAGTATTTATAGCATTTGCTGCATAATTGTGTTGAAAGTTGAGTAAAATTGTTGAAAAATGAAAACTAGTAGTTAAAACTCCACACAATACTTGATTTAAAATATGCAACTTTTGTGGAAAAATTAATGATTTTCGTTAGTTTTTTAACATAAGTGTTGAATTCTGAGCCTGTAAGGGTTGTAGTATTATATGGGGTTTTTCAATAAGAGCGCTACAAATGTTTTTTTTAAGTAAAACAAAAACGGTTTAAGATATCAATGAAATTCTTTATTCCTGTGAAATAACGTTCACAGTAACGTGCCGGTCTTGATCATCACGGAAGAAGTACGGCCCAATGACGCCGCCGACCCATAAGCCACACCAAACCGTAATTTTTTCGGGATGCAATGATGACTCATGGAGTACGTGTGGATTGCTGCCTGAAATGAGCCTCATCGCTGAAGATGATTTTTCGACAGTTTTCAAGTTGTTGCTCAGCCCAGTTCACGAACATACGACGCTTCTGGTGGTCAAGCGGCTTCAGTTCTTGCGTCAATTTAATCTTGTAAGGATGAAGGCCAAGATCTTTTCGCAAAACTCGCCACAATGACGTCACAGAGATGCCCAACGCTTGAGAATGAAGTGTGAGATACACATTTGGGCTTTCTGCAACTGAAGCCTCAGCGGCAGCAATATTCTTGACACTACGGGCATTTCTTTGTCTCACTGGTACGGAAACATTTTGTACTGTGCCTGTGGATTCAAATTTGTCCACTAGACGCTCAATTGTTGATCTGCTAGGACGATTATGACGACCATAAATTGGACGTAGCGCTCTTAACGTTGAGGCCACTGACTCGGAATTTCGGTAGTATATTTTAATAATTTCAACTCGTTGTTGGCTCGTATATCTTTCCATCATGAAATGGCAAACCTTACTGAAGAGAAATGTCAAAAGAGCGGCAAGAAATATGGCGTCGTTTGCTGTCCCTGTCGCTTTTGTAGCGTCCCGTTTGAAAAACCCTTTATTAAAATGTTAATTTTTCGATATTTGTGTTCAAAAGTTAGATATTATCGTTGAAATAAAAAAAAGTTAAATATTAAACAAACAAAATTCATTTTGCAACTAATTTTCAAAAAGTATTGTTTATTTTTGAATATTCATGTTGAAATAAATGCGATATTTGCTTATTTACAACAAAAAATTGTACTATACAAACGAATATTTGTTGATTATTCAACTTAATTGTTGGTGTTTCAACACCTGCGAAGTGAATTTTAAATAATGTATGCTTGTTTTTCATCAAACATTGATTACAAAGTTTGCCATATGATCTATACGATATATGATATTCGATATACGATATACGATATAAAGCTGTTTATGTTGAAATTTCTCAAAAACGTGAAGTGAAGAGCAATTTTGACTTCGGATTCGGATTAAGCATGCCAAAATCCATAAGAAAAGTATAGTTTGTCTTAAAGTTTTTTGTTGCATACCAGTGTTATTGATATTTCATTTCAAATTTGATTTCACTTCGTTTTGAAGTATAATTCTGAAAGTTCTAAAGATCTCCATAGGTTGGTTTGTATCACCCGTAATCCAGAAGATGGTGATGCTTCTTCATTTGAGAGTCGTTATAGTTCATTCGAATTCGAAAGTGTTATATTAGAAATATGAGAGTCGTTACAGTATTTTTAAACCTTAAGACGTTATAAAATAAATAGAGCTAAAAATGTATCAAACTGTAAATTTGAACTGATGACGAATTAAAAAATTCTTTTACACCACAGGCGTTTTTTCTTTGACAGTTTTTTTTTTTCTTACCACCAAGTTAATTTTTTTCAAAAGAACTGTATATGTACTAAGCTTAAACGAATCAGCAATAAGTCGCCAAGAATGTTCTTGCAATAAAGGTATCCTGCAATGAAACCTTATTAATATCATTATTAAAATACTCGTTTGTGAAAGTCATTATATGCAGGAGTCAAAGTTATTATAGAGATAAGTTTTCCCATCAGCAGTAAGAAAACGCATACGATTAATTTTGTTCTTCTTTAAATTAAATTTAATTGGTACTAGAAGGCCAACCAACAATTTATCATCGCATTGGCCTAATAACCAAGTCCAAGTCACATGGTTTCATTTCAGGTGCTGGTTTAATACCCAAAAATTTTGTGTAATTTTTCCGTTGAGTGTCTTAATTAAAAAAATTATCAGATGGATGGATTCAATGATGATGTTAATAAGAGAAGATCTCTAATATTATAGCAGGGTGTTAACAATTTGATTGTGTCCACCTTCCTTCCTTTCCATTATATCTACAGTAAATAAAAGAATAATGATGGGTTTAAATAGAATTAATTTGGGTTTATATTCTTTGTTATTTTCGATGCTGAGCATGTGTTTGATAGGAGAAAGGTAGTTAGAGATATACCTACATATTTTTGTAGGTACCTACATACATTAAAAAAAAATAAACTATAATAACACGGTCGTAAGATACTTACTTCTATGCCCAAGACATTTAGGCGCCAGTTAAGCTAGTTATCACTGAAACTAATCATTGAAAATTTTAATGAATGATTTTGAGTTAGAATCCAAAATTATTCATTATTTTGATGGATAAATAAAACTCAGGACATACTTAATATTTCTAGTAAAAAAATGTCAAATAGGCCTATCTTTCCACATAAGATGCCAGTTATAGCGAAACTTATCATTGAATTTTTTTTTCAATTTTAAGGTATTAATATTACCATCAAAATTCGGGCAAAAGAGTCCACCCGTCACGCCTGCGCGCGCCAAAATAGACTCAGATAAAACAAAAAATCTTGAAAAAAAAGATAATAACGAACTTCGACATAGACATGAGAGTAATGGAACCTTATCAAGAACTAAAGAAAGAAGTCGATCTTCTTCGAAAAGAGAATGAGAAATTGAAAAGCAATAATCCTCCAATAAACTCAAAAACAAGCTTGCCACAGGTCAATAATTGTATAGATATGAAATGGACGAAGAAGAGCTATCACGTGAAACGGAGAAGTCCTCAAGGAAAATATTAAGTAAAAAGCGTAAGGCTGGCTCTTCACCTGAGGCAGCCTCGTCTTTTGAAAAAATAGTTTCTTCAAAACATGCGACAGTAAAATAAAAACCTGTTAAGGAACAGCCTTCGCCATCGATAAATGTTTTCGGTATTGCGGAGTATAACAAGTTGCAAACCATATTAAATTCATTATTACCATCGGCTTTTAAAATTACTTCACATAACAACAACAAATGGAAAGTTTGTGTGAGTGAAAGACCCCGGAAGTTATCGTCTTTTGCCGCGAAAGCTAAATGAAGAAAAAGTTGAATGGTTTACCTATGAAAATAAGTCGGAAAGACCCTCACGTGTTGTGGCAAGAGGTCATGGCATCATGTTCGAAAAACGATATCATTAGTCATCTTAAAGAACGCAACCTCAAAATCTTAGATGCTTTGAACATCGTCAAAAGAGAGAAGCAGAAAACAGAGGGTGAAGCGACAGTGGTACAGCAGTTGACTGCAACAAAAAAGTGTAAGTCCACCCCCTCCGAGGTGCATTAATTGTAATGAAAATCACCCGGCAAACAATAGAGGCTGTGAAGTATCTAAGGAATTACAAAAGCGACGATCAAAATCCGCTCAACCAATGCAACTAGAAACCGTAATTCCCAAGACTTCCAAATCTACGAAAGTTCCAAAACCTAGTTTCCATAAGGAAAAGAAAAATAAAAACAAGAAAATGCAGAAACATAAGCCCAAATAGCGGCAAAAATGAACCCGTAAATAACGACAGTGAAACAGACCCGGTTTCGAGAATATTTTCGATAATTTTGTCAAAACTTGAAGAACAATGTGAAACAAATAAACTTATCTCTGAAAGGTTAAGTAAGCTCGAAAATTGTGTTCGACCCAAACCTCTCTCAAAAAATATATGATAGAAAAGCTTAAATTCTTACGTAGAATGCCAACGTATTATGGCAAAAGCTAGGAGAATTAGAGATGACATATTTAATGTCAGAAACGAATGCTAAAAATGAATCAAATCTAAAAATCCACGGGTTTCATGACTACCAGGCTGTTCATCCGCCAAACAAGGCAAGAGGTGGATCATCATTGTATCAAAGATAATATAGCATCCAGTACAAGTAAAGTGAATATTTCATGCCATTTCATTATAATCGGCAATATACACGGCGAGATCGAGGGAGCTCTCTGGATACAATTTAAAATTCTCTTAATTATATCGCAAAAGTACCGGGTTTTGTTGTTGGTTTTTGGGTATGAATTCTGTCTTCTTTTTTTCATTGAATGAATGTTGGCAATGTCAAGCAATGGTGGTGGTTTTTTCTTCATTTTTTGTTGTATACTTTATATTTGCATTTGCATTTTTTTTGTGAAATTCATTTTTATTTTTCCATTTTCTTGAAACTATCTTAAAGCTAGACAAAAATTCATAAAAACTAGCTTACTTATATATCTTAAAACTAGCCTACTGGCCCAAATCGGGCGCTCTGAACTATTTTTTTGCATGTGCATGTGTACACTTGCATGTACCTCGTTTGATTGGATCTTTGGTAGGAATTGATTTTCTTCTGAGAATTTGTGTAGGGCACACAAGTACATACACAACCTACATATATGTACATGTACATTAGGGTAGTCCTAATATTGTTTTTTTTTTCAAATCCTGAGATGGATAGGCATCAAATGGCTCTACATAGAAAAAAATGTTTCCTAATTTTTTCGGATTTTAATTTCACCCCCCTGGTCTCCCTGTTTTCACTTTAAGGTACTAACTATGGGGTTAGGGTGAGTCTTATAAAACGCGAAAAAAACAATTTGAAGGTATAGATAGAAAAAAAGTATTGGAGGGGGTTCTATTTTCCCCCGTTTAGGCGGGAGGAGTAATTTTCCCAAAATTTGGCTCAAAAAAGAAAAAAAAAATATTTAAAAAAAAACGGGAATACTTACAATGACACACTTAATCTTTTTTTAAAGCCACAATTGCATTCTAAAATATAGTTTCTAAATAACGTTTTTATTGCAAATAGTTTTTGAAAAAAATAATTTTTAAATTTAAAAATAAAAAAAGTATAGTTTCTTAAGATTCAAATTATTTTTTCAGAAACTATTAAAAATATATATATAAAAATATAAATATAAATATATATATATAAATATAATATATATATAAATATAATATATATATAAATATATATATATAAATATAATATATATATAATAATGAAATCGTGGTTTAAAAAAGAGCTATGGCGTGGCATTGTAAGTGTTCCCGTTTTTTTTTAAATATTTTTTTTCTGTTTTTAGCCAAATTTCTAGAAAATTAAGAAAATTACCCCTCTCTGTCTGAATGGGGGAAATAGCCCCCCCTTCAATAAAATGTTTTTCTCGTCTGAATCTAATCTATACATTCAGATTTATTTCCGCGTGCTATAAGAATAATCATTTTCCCATAATTAGTACCTTAAAGTGAAAATAGGGAGACCAGGGAGGTGAAATAAAAATCTAAGAAAATTAGGGAACTTGTTTTTCAATGTTTTGAATCGAATGAGAGCTATCCAAGACTATGTACGTCCAATTTAAGGACCACCCTAATACACATATGAAAGAAGATTTCAAGGAGAACTTTTTCCTTGGAGGATTTATCTGCTTTTAAGGTTTGAGGATGGAGAATATATTTTGTTTGCTATGATTGCAATGGTAGACTTGGTGGCGTTTATTTTTGTTATGTGCGTGCATTCTCGATTTCTAATAATGAATTCTCTTTTTTCTAGAATTTTTGGTTGGCATATAAAATGTGGGTATTTCTAGATATGAAGGAAACGTAAACATAATGTTTTGTTGCTACTTTTGGGGTGAGGAATATATACCTGCCTACCTATTTTAATTAAAATATGAATGAAAGATAGGTACATACTCTTTAATTAACGAACAAAACAAAATTTTCGAAAATAAAAGAGTTTAAAAAAATGGGTGGTCCTACCTATAATTCTGTAGATACGTATTTAATAATTTGGTAATTTAATTATCCTTCTAAGCTAAATACTTATATTATGAACTGTACATTTGTGTAGAGTTTAATAAATTGTAACAATAATAATAATATATTATGTTAGTAGGTACATATATGTACACTATATATAATTACATTCATATTATGCATATATTTGATTTTTATTTTGTGGGGCTGGAAGGCAGACATTTTGAGAGATGATAGAGTAGAGTTGTCGAAAAAATATCTGTTTTTATATTGGAGCTTTGAAAAAATATGAAAACTACATATTGGAATTAACATTTTTTTTACTTACTTCATGGACTTAATAATTATAAGAAAAATAAAAACATATAAATACTGGAGATGAGAATAGATGGGTGCTTTCAAATTCAATAGTACGTATTTGAATTGCAAACATTTAAAACACATATTTTTTGCTTTAAAAAAACATTTTAAGGTATCAAACACATAGTTATGCAGCATTTAAATACTACGAAAAAAGTATTCCAACCATTTTTAGCTAAAAAAGGAATAAACTTAGGGAATAGGTAGATTTAAATATACTAGCCAAAGAAATTAAAGGAACAAAATTTTGTTCAATTTTTGTTAGTATTTTTTAAAGAGCTGATCTTTATGATATGTGGTCGTATTGAGCTGAAACTAAAAGCATTATGTTTTTTGTTTCCCATAGGTGCCCTCGGAAGCAAGACGCCCGATTTTATTTATCTTAGAATAATCGCCAATTCAAGATCATCGAAAACATTTTAAGGTGTTTAATATGCAATCAAGTGAAAATTTTTCACTTTTAAAAACAAAATTTGTTGAATTATTTTTCTAAACAAATCAAATATCAGTTATCAAGTAGTGTATAGAATTTAATTAACCCGAAGCTAATTCCCAAGATATTTGGGAAAAACATTTCAACTATTTTTGGTACTGTTCCTGGTAGTTTTCTTCGTTTAAAAAACACACACACACACATTATTAACTGTAAACTAGTAATAAAAATTACACTAACTAGCCAATATCATTGTTTGTTCTCAAGATATTTGAGACACAAAAAAAATTCGACAATTTTTGATAAAATTTCTTGTAATTTTGTATTTATTTATTTTTTTTAAACCCTATCAAGTATCAATTATAATAAATAAGATCAAAATAACGATGGGAACTTTTTGGGACCAAAAATAATGTTCAACAATTATTGGCAAAACAACTAGCAGTTTTTTTCGCTTAAAAAAACTGTTGATCCAATATTTTTAAAAATCTTATCAATTCTAATAGTGCATAAAATAAAATTACTTCAAAACACTTTTTCGAAAAAATTTCAGCAATTTTCTTTATTAAAAAAAATATACAGCCCCATTCTAAATGTTCCCAGGGAAATTCATCAGGCTTGTGTGTACGTGTCAGCTTTGGCGTCTTGATTGTGTTAAACTTTTCTGTATTTTAATTTTAGTAATCTGTGAAAGTTGTTTTGCATTAAGAGTCAAGTAAATGCAGTGGCCGATTAAATAAAAGCGACAGTAAGCAATTACGTCAATAAACACACTTATCTTTGTTGACTGCTATCCATTTGAATCGCGTTGCATTCGGGTCAACAAATGTGGACTGGCATTGCCAATCAACACGTCATCTACATAATTCAACATAATGTGGACTCTGCTTTAGATCGTAAAAGTTTTTTAAACTGGTTGATAGATCCAAAAGGAACCATAATACAATTACAAATCATTGATATTTAAATTAAGAGATTTGTTATGGCATGGTCTCCTTGGTTCTTTGAGAGAGGGCTTCACAACTCAAATGCCTGCTTAGCCCGAAGAAACATCGGTTGGCCAGAGTAATTCTTCGTTTGATCTCTGCGCACTGATGTCATTTTGCGATGTAATAGTGGAGTCCAGGTAGGCAAAGTCCTTGATAACTTTGAAGTTGTACCTATCCATGTGACGTTTTGCCCGAGTCGACGATGTTGAGATTCCTTTCTCGATGATAGCATATACTTTGTCTTGTTCTCATTAACAACTAAACCCATTTCACCGCCTCCGATTCAATACTTGCAAACGCGCTGGTAACAACTTGCTTCGTTCTCCCCATGATGTCAATATCAACTGCATAAGCAAGTAGCAGAACGGACCTTTGAAAAATTGTACCTCTGTTGTTAACTTGCGAGTTGAGTACAATTGCTTCAAGTACGATGTTAAAGAGGCTGCATGATAATACATTGCCTTGCCTCAAACCTTTCTCGATATCAAAGGGTTCGGTGGTGTCCTTATCGACTTTGATGGAGCAGCGATATATCTCCATCGTCATCCTTCACAGGCGTACGAATTTAGCTGCTTAGGCTCATAAGCGAATTTGAAATATAAAGAGATGGAGTGTATCGATTTGAAACTCCTGGGTTTTTTCAAAAATCTGTCGGAATGTGAACATTTGATCGACTGTTGATTTGCCGGGCCTAAAATCACACTGATAGGGGCCAATCAGATCGTTGACACACGATTTAAAGCGATCAAACAGTAAGGATGACAGAATTTTGTATGCGACGTTGAGGAGAATTATACTTCTGTAGTTGGAACAATTCAGAGCATCTCCTTTCTTGTGGATGGGGCACACTATACCAAGGTTCCATTTATCGGGCATACTTTTTTTCGACCAAATTTTGAAGATAAGTTGGTGTATACTCCCTACCAAGCCGTCTTCCCCTGCTTTAAACAGCTCGACTGGCAGGCCATCTGCGCCAGCAGCCTTGCACGCCTTAAACTTAGCTATCACTAACCGCACTTCATTTAGGTCGGGTGGACGGAAATTTTGACCATCGTCGTCCAAGTTCAATGGATTAATCTGCCTCAAGCGAAATTTTGTCTATTATCGCCGTTTAGCAGTCTAGAAAAGTGTTGTTTCCAAATCCTCAGCACCGACTGTGAGTCTACCACCATATTCCCACTCTCGTTCCGGTAGGCTTCCGTTCTGGCCTTGTGACCCTGGGTTGATTGCCTCATCCTTCGATAGAAATTTCGAACGTCCCCCCTATTGATACAGTCCTCAATAGGCCCAACCGCCCGCTTCGCATGCTCTCCCTTTTTCCTCCTAAGAAATCGGCGTTCGTCCTTTCGTTTTTGCCTGTAGAGCTCACGGGCTGCCCTCTCAGCAGCTCTGGTTCTAGTTTGCAGCATTGACTGGTAGTCCTCGTTCTTGGCTGCATGCGTCAGTCAGCATCGAACCAGGGGTTTCGTTGTGGTCACCTAGTGAAACCCAGCACATCAGTGGCGGCACTTCTGATGGCTTGCTGACAGTGCTTCCACTGGTCCTCTGCAGTTTGTGCTGGTGGTGGAGTGGCTGATCAGTGTTGCCATAATCTCAAATTTCATTATGCTAGATTTCAAGTTTCATAATGCTAAATCGTATAGGAGGTCAAAAAACAGAATGCTAGATTTCAAAATTCATATTATGTACCTATTTTCCCTTGCAAAACATTGTTTATTAATGATTAAAAAATCAGCTATGGATATAATTAAGCTGTTTGTCAAACAACAAATCATTCATGGTGTCAATAAATTTATTTCATAATAAAACGAATATCACAATAATTACTTAACGCACTTTTAATGACTCAAAAATTAGCCCTGATATTATCAAATTTGAAGTTCATAAGCTAAAAATTTTAGGTAAGTTACCAATTCAGCTCTTAAGTCTTGATCTAAAGTATATAATCAATAATTTTTAAAATCAAATCATGCTAAACAAAGACAGATAATGCTAAAAAAGAATTTTGCATAATTTAAAAATTTCAAAATGCTTTTCACTCCTGCATTATGCTAGATCTAGCATTTATAATGCCAATATGGCAACGCTGCTGCTGATAGGTTACGAGAGAAACGGTCAGAAAATGTCCTGGCGATCTCTTGCATTTTTAACTTCACGACATCAAATCTTTTCGGTGTTGTGGCGTCATAGATATCCGCATACGTACTTGAGCTACAACCAAGTAATGGTCCAAGTCAATGTTGGCCCCTCGGAACGATCGGACATGCATGGTACTGGAAGTATGTCTGGCGGCTATCACAATATGATCAATCTGGTTGGCGGTTCGTTGATCTGGAGACTGCCAGGTACCTTTGTGTATATTGAGGTGTGGGAATCGAGTGCTAGCTATGATGGTATTCCGCCTCGCCGCAAAGTCAATCAGCCTGAGTCCGTGTCCGGAAGTGTTGTAGTGCAGGCTGTGTCCTTCAACTATCGAAGCAAAGATACCCTCCTCTCCAATTTTGGCATTAAAGTCGCCAAGACTGATCTTGACATCATACTTCGGGCACCTATCATACGTACTCTCGAGAAGATTGTAGAAGTGTTCGTTGGTTGAGTCATTTTTGTCTTCCGTTGGGGCATGGGCACAGATCAACGTAATGGTTTTAAGTTTAGCTTTGATTCGAATTGTAACAAGAGGCGCTCGCTTACATTTCTGAAGCCCAAGACTTCTTGCCTAGGTCTTTGCCTTACCAAAAAACCGCAACAAAAGAGCAGCTGGCCCTGTCGATTTCATCCTTCGTATTCCATCTCCATCCCATCGCACTTCCTGGATGGCTGTTACCCTTAGCCTATCCAGGTTCTCTGCTAATTGTTCGGCTGCATGTGGTCTGTTTAAGGTCCGGACATTCCACGTGCAGATCCGAAATTCTTTGTACTTGTTTCGTTTGCTGGAGTCGTCAACATTAAGATCATCCATATCCGAGTTTTGTTATAGTTTCGAACCCATTGTTGTTTTCCGTGGTAGGGAAGCTACCCCGACACACAACCCCCGACCTGTGGGACCAGACCCTTAATATAACTCCAAGGGTGGGGAGCCGGTAAACCGCTCCTTAAAGGCCTGAGCTACGAGTATGTCGTAGTAGCCCATATAAGGTGTTCACTAAGTAGTTCAACTTAACTGGAACTGTAGACGCCACCGTTGATTCCATCTGGGAAATTCTTCCGCTGCCGCCTGGATAAAGGAGAAGTGCCTTGGTGGGAATACTCCTCCCCCCTATCTCTGCTGTCGCCTAAAACCACAGGGATTGGAACCCCATCTTCAGTTAAAGGTACTAGGCACCCGATGTTCACCACGGGGAGGTGAGAATAGGAGTTGGTAGACAGAGGTTCACTTTGAAAAAAAGCTTGTGGACGCTTGTGTCCTCTTAAATGCACCGTGCCTACCCATTGAACATCTCAATATGGACCTATCTACCTTAATAACAGTAGTTGATGAAGAATGGCAGGTGAATATTTGCGTTTGTTGAATTGAAGCAAAAATAATATTTGATCCAACAGTTCGGAAGAGAAAAGAACTAGGTATGTACCTATGTAGGTACATACCTATAATAAAAAGGTGTCATTCTATATATATTGAAAAATTACATTTAAGAACATAAGGTTAAATATGTATTAGGTAAACTTACCTAGGTACGCTTTTGATTAGGATTCTTCATTCTTTGACAATGTTAAAATAAATAGTTAAATTTCAAAAATGCATATGTTTACTTATTATTTGTTTGAAACAGCATTATGACTCTACTTGCTCTTTTAATGGTCGATGGGTGCCTAGATTTATTTATTTGAAGTTGCGAGTAAGACAAATTTAGCAGGTTTGTGTTCAAAAGAAGAACTTTAGAACATTACATGGTAACTTTTAAAAAACCTAGGTATAACTTCTTTTATTGATCTGCAAGTAATGGTATAATTTAAATTTATAAAAACATTGGACCATTTCAAAACATTCTCTAAATTTGTAAATATAGGTATAAGCCCAGTCCGCGAATTCCAATAAAATATTATGTTAAGTGGTTAAGTGATTATTTAATTGGTAAGAACTTTTAATTGAAAGGAGATGCCCCATTTTTAGGCCCAGAGCGTACACAGAATGAAAGCTTGAAACTTGAATTGAGTACATTAAATATATAAAATATTCTTAAAATCCCATATGTAGTTTTTGAGATTTTTGACTTTGAAGTTGTAGTTCAAAAAGTAAGAAAATCTCAATTTTTTTTACAAATAAGAGGTCATAACTTTTGATACATATCATGTAGAAACATGATTTTGGTACCAAAATAAAGAACATATAAAAGGCTTTAAAATGATTAGAATATGATTTTTCTTATTGTAATCATTTTGTTTGCAATTAGTTTTCTAAAAGTTATTGAGATCGAAAAATATTTTTTGAGATGATCTTTCAAGGCTTAACTTAAAAAAAAACACTGACGCAATATATATTTATTTGCATTTTTGTTAACCTTGACTCATGAGTTTCTAATGACACAGTCTTTGAAATCGTTACTCAAATCATAAAGGTTTTATAAACAAAATAATGCAAAAATCATCTCTACTATCTTAAGAAAATCTGTTAGTAAAAAATATAAGAGGCTATTTTTTTAGCGGTAAATATTTGGTGATATTAAAATAATTTTATTAATGCAGCAATATGTACAGTTCCTCTAAGGCCTCTTGATATTTTCCCATCGCAAAACATAACTACATAACTATTAAATTCGAAATAGTTCGCGGAGTGCAATTAATAATAATTACGTGTTATTGGCTTGTGTTAAAAAGTGCACCGTATTAAATCTTAAAGTGAAAGCCTTAAACTATTAAAAAAGTGCAAACATGAATTCTTAAAGACGAAGTGCAGGCTGTTGTGTTAACTGTAGAATTTATCTGCAAAATAATATAATAAACAGCCTTAGTATTTTAAGTCTATTAAATCCGCTGCAATCAATATTAAAAATTGGATATCTCCAGAAGAAGTAAGTACCAGCTTATAACATTTAAGAAACTTTTTACTACCTACTTAATTTAAATCTTTATTGTAAACTTGAACTACTATTTTTGTATTATAATTACTTAAGATGAGTGATAATGCCTTAGTATGTTTCTCTTTCTATCGGATTTTGGAAAGAATAAGACCAAGGAATGATCGTAAGCCAAGTCGAGAGTATGGACATACAAGAATTTGTTTGTGCTGTGGTGTTTCAATGCGATTGCGTAGATCCCGAAACGTGCCACAAAACAGCGCTCAAAGAACAGTTTTAGTCGAATCGTTGCCAGTTAATCAGGTAACTGTGGAGATTTGTAGCAAGATAATTATAATTCAATGACTTTTTCTTGCTAGCACCGTAATATTAATAGAGTTTGCCTTCCCTGTTGGCTGCGCGAAAATCAGGTTGTTAAGAGAAATCGCCAACAAAATAACAACAAGAGCGATCAGGATGAAATACTTCCAGCCCCAGTTTTGAATATTGTTGAAGACCCTGCGAAAGAATTGCCGTCGCGGCTGCAGCAGAAAGATTTTTCGGCAATTTGCAAACGTGTGGGGATGACTGAAAGACGATGTATTTTTCCTGATTGTGGTAGCATGCAACGCCATCAATTCCCAGAAAGTGTAAGAGAACGGCTGTTACTCGACCAGTAATTGTTTATATCAGAAAATGCAAGAATATGCAAATTTCATCTCACGCTACGCTACTGGGCAACACTTGATTTCACTGGCAGCTAATTGGACGAAATGATGGGCACAACTTCAAATGTTGCTATAAGACTAATCAACTTTATTGACATGGACATTAAAAATGAACAATGTAGGGTGAGCCAAGGCATGTGTGGCTTTTATGATAATTTTATGTTGCATTATTCAACACATACCCACTGAGCCTCATATCTTAAAAGGGTCGAATGCTATATGAAGAAGGAATGGAAAATAATTGTGACTTTCATTCGACTGGCAAACCAACTTACTGGCCAACTGATCCGTCAAAAATACCTGACTTAATCGACTTATTCATGGTAAAAGGAAAACCCTCTAATCGTGTAAAAATTTCAGAGACCTATGACCTCCTCTCAGATCATTCTGCTGTCATACTCACTATGAGCGAAAGCCTTGTTAAAATTGAAAAACCACCCAGGTTAACAAACTACTGTAAAACCAACTGGGATGGATCTAAAAAAGATATCGAGGACAACGTTGAATAAATGCCTCACTATAATAATATAAAATATCCGCAGGAAATTAAAGATTTAGTGAAAGAGAAACGAAAAGCACTTAAGAAATGGCAGCGAACCCGTGCTCTTCAACACAAAGCTTATTTAAATCACTTAAGTAATATGCTAAAAACGGCGATATCATATTTCAAAAACCTTGAAGTTGAAAATTACATTGAAGGCTTGACAGCGGGGAAAGAATCCAACTACTTACTTTGGAAAGCTATACAAACAATGAAGGAAACTTTAAAATAAATCTTTAGATTTTGTTTCCTTGGGACTTAAGAAGATACTCAAAGAAAAAGGCAAAACATTCCTGTACGCATTTTTTTAACTTATATGCTCTACAGAGTGAAAACTGTAAGCAGCATAAGAAAAATTGTAAAGCATCAAATATAAATAATTGAAAGGTCTATAACTCTAATAGTAACATTTTGTTACAGCGAACAAATAAGATCTGATAAATGTAGAAATAAAAAATAAATCCCTCCATTTTGAACATAATGCAGTATAACTTAAAAAAAATTATTTATCAAAAAAGTTACAAAAAACATTTTGTAGGAAATAAGTTTGTCTATAAGTTTGTTCTACAACATTTTTGTATAACATAAAAAAGTGAGTTACGTGTGAAGATATAAGAAATGTAAAAAACAAAATGGCGGCCAAATGACTCTAAGTGCAATTGTGAAAAATGTGGTTTTTGGCTCGTATACTATTACCCTTTTGAATATCGAAGTCAAACTTCATGTCTGAATTACTTCCCAGCAAAAGTCTAACTACCTCGTACTATTGAGTATTCAAGAATTCAGAATTCAAGAAGCAAACTATAGGATATCTGTGTAATTTGTATGTGTGTATCTTTACTTATGAAAAAAATAAAACGGCTGTTCTTGTCTTATTTAAAGTGGCTGTGCCCAAAATATCCCTGTTGTTCCTGTAATAAGCTCATAACTGAGTTATAATGGCCGGATCTTCAAAATTAAGATCTTAAAATAAATTTTTTATAAATTCTAATATTAATATACGAGTATCATCCGAAGTGGAAAGCGAATAAAAATTTCTATTTCTATTTCTATAACTTAATATGGAAAGCAGGTGTACAAATGTACTATTCTGTTGTAAACACAGTGAGATAAGGTTCTTTAGTTTGCAGGTGTTTAACTTTGGCTTCGTCTTCCCTTTTTAGATTATTCACGCCACGCTGCGCCATCCACTGGTACATATATAATCTAAATCTCTAAAGCAAAAATAAAAAACAAATGGATACCGATTGGTAGTTTTTATATTTACTAACCATAGGAAGGTAAAGGTATACCAAAACAAAAAACTAGCTTTAAAGTTTTTAAATACATAATATATTGTAGGTACCTTAACCTTTCTTCCCGAGCGAAGCCGAAAATAATATAAGAAAAATGTAAAAAAAAACAGAAAAGTGGCTCGACGTTTTTTTAGTTTAAATGAAAGAATCATATACACTTTATATTTTTACAGTACGTGTTATATGGACGTCTGTGAAGTTAGCAGGGCAACTTTCACCCACGCAAATGGCAGTTCACCTTCACAGTGAATTTAGCTGGTCACATACTCTTGGTTCTAGGAACTTAGATTAGGTTAGGTTAGGTTAGGAGGGGTGTGCACAGTATGGAGGCCGTTGCAAACACGGAGGCCTATTGGTCCATTCTGATCCCCTTAAGAAGTAAGAGGAGAGATGCTCCTAAGCTACTGGTTCAGATAGACTGGTTCGTTTGCGAACCAGCCTGTACTTTCTATGAATTTTCTGATGTTTGCCATTAAGATCTGCGCTAGGTCATCCAGTTCTCCAAAAAACCTGTTTCGAAATCAACGGAGGCGATTTGTTTGGAGGTTTGGACAATCACAGATCAGATGTTTAATGGTTTCTATTTCTTCGACATCCTGACAGCTCCTACTGAAATCGGGTGCGAATACACCTATTCTAGCTGCGATTGTGCCAATGGCGGAGTGACCCGTTAGTAAACCTTTCAAGATTCTAATATTATTTTTACTTAGCGATAAAATGTACTGAGTTTTCTTTTCAATAATTCTAGGCCATTAACCTCTAGAGATAACGCTATCATGCTTTATCATTCCCTTCTGTATTGCTATGTCCAGGAACCCATTAGAGTTTGACTTGGTTAGTGTTTGCAGATATTGTTCAGAATGCCTCGGCATTTTGCTACTGCCTTGGATCTTATAGTCTCACTGGCTATTGCTTTGATAGCAGCTAGGCTGTTCACGAAAAATTTGATCTCCGATGAGCTCAGTTTTTTCTTGTGAACTATTTCTGCCGCTTTTCCAATAGCGTAAATCTCAGCCTGAAAGACACTACATTCATCTGGAAGTTTAAATGATTCTCTGATATTAAAAGCTTCACAGAATACCCTAGCTCCTGTTCCTTCTTCCATTTTTGACCCATCGGTGTAGAAGGGGATATCCTTTTCACTGATTGGTGAGTTGAAGTCCCATCCCTGCCTTCCAGGTATTAAAATAGAGAAGTTTCTGTTAAAATCTATTAGAGGTGGTAAGTCATCACATCGAGTCCGGCAACTGTGTCATATCTTTGCAAGTTAGACCCATGATCAAAAGTGCTGTGCTTCCAAGAGCCCATATCTTTGAGTCGATGTGCGCTTTTAGTTGCTGTGCATCTATTGTGCTCATCCAGGATTGGAAGGTTAGAATAATTTCCAGCCCTGCTTGTGGCGTAGACCCCTATGCCCCAGTTATTCCTATATAGGCTAATCTCTGTACCTTGTTCAGGTTTTTAAGATAGCTAACTTTTTGAACAGCCTTCCACCTCACGATTGAACCACACGTAAGTATGGGACGAACAATCACGGTGTACATCCACTGGTTGACCTGCGGTTGCATGCCCAACCGTAAAACGAAGGTTTTTTGAAATGTGTAGATAGCACAAAGCGCTCTTTTCATTCTGTCCTCTGTTTTACTTTCTCGTGGAAGCTTGGAATCAAGGATAACTCCGAGACATTTAGCTTCTTGGGTAAAGTTCAGAAGAATAACGCTAAGCTTAGGAGAAGTAATTTCCTTTTCTTCGTAACCAGAACAAGTTAAGTTCTTGTAGGGTTTACCCCAAGACCGTTTTGTGCTGTCCAAGAAGATAAATCTTTAAGTACGGATTCCATGCTTTCCCGATATCAAAATTACTATGTCGCCTGCATAGGCAACAATTTTAATGCCCTGATTCCTAAATTTTGTAAGAAAATTGTTAACAACGAGGACCCACAGGAGAGTTGTGATGTGCCTCTTGTAACTGTTTTTTCATTTTCAAATCTTCAAAAGACACTCGGTAAGAATCGGTACCATGTACTTACTGCACTAAAACCACCGGTGAATCAGGACCAATCTATGAAAGATCGACAAATGATTTTTCTACCTTAATTTATAAATCGCATTGTGGGAAGTTTAAGTTATAACACTTTCCCATAGCTTTTAGACCATCAGCTGATGAGGCTTGGTTCTTCTTAATCTCCGAACATTGTCTCGTACATTTAAGACGGTCTCCATTTCGGAGTTGGTATGACTTTTAGTTCGTCTCTTTTCTTTTTGATGTGCTCTTTCCATTTAAGCTTTGCATCCAAAGTCATTCCAAGGTATTTGGCAGTATTGGAGTAAGGTACTGTTGTACTGTTTATAAGAATTGGAACATTGTTTATTTTGTTGTTTGTAAAGTTTATATGCGTCGATTTTGTTTCATTTAGTTTGATTCGCCATTTTTGCGTCCAATCACTAACTTTATCGACTGCATTTTGCAGTTTTTGTGTAGCCTTCGTAACGGATTTATCTGGCACCAATATTGCAGTATCATCAGCAAAGGTGGCCATGATAGCGTTGATGTCCACTGGAATATCCCTTGTATATAGCAGATACAGAGTTGGTCCTAGGACACTTCCTTGTGGTACACCGGCATCAATTTTCATTAATTCCGAATAATTTTGGTCGAACCGTACTCTAAAAATTCGGTTCGTAACGTAGGATTTCAGTATTTCGTAGTACTGCCTGGGAAGATCCCTTTGCAGTTTGTACTCAAGTCCCAAGTGCCAAACCTTGTCAAAGGCTTGGCAACATCTAAGAATATAGCCGAGCATACTTGTTTTTCTTCAAGTGGCTTTTCCACAACATCCTTAATCCGATGCACTTGGTCTATCGTGGAATGTTTATTTCTAAATCCAAACTGATGGCTCGGAATTAGTCTTCTTTCTTCTATTATTTTGCTTAGTCTTTTCAGAAGCAGCTTTTCGAAAACTTTTGCCATGATTGGTATAAGCGATATAGGTCTGTAAGATGTTACTTCTGTTGGTGGCTTACCTTGTTTAGGTATAACAATGACTTCTGCAATTTTCCAATGATGTGGCACATATCTTAGGTTAAGGCATTCATTTATTATAAATTGGAGTTTTTTGAAGGCATTTCTTTCAAGACCTGAGCAGTTATTAGACCGTACCCTGGTGATTTTTTGTTAGACAACTTATGTTAACACATACTTCTTACTTCTTTGAGCGTGACAAAAGGAATTTCACATTCGTCGTTTCTATCAACAAACTGTAAGGGATTTGTAGCTGTGCGTGCTGGAAATGGCTTAAAAACATTCACGAGATGTTCAGCGAAGAGATCAGCCTTTTGTTTTTTTGTTTTGGGTTTCCGATCCATTTACCATCTTGAGATTTTACTGGCGGGTTTTGTGCCTGTGGTCTTTTTTGGCGCTTAGCTGCTTTCCATAAGCAGTATAATGTAGAAGCATCCGCTGTCTGGCTATTCAGGAATCTACTAAGTGAATCACTCTTTAATTCACAGATTCTTTTCTTTAGTTCATTGTTAAGACGGGTAAGAACTGCCTTATCACCTGGAAATCTCGTAGCTTGCCATTTTCTTCGAGCTCTTCTTTTCTCCAAGATCAGCTCCTTTATTTCGACAGGATATTTTATTTCTTTTTCGCTTGAGTTCGAAATTATTGGAGTACTTTCTTCTGCAGCCTGTTGCACATCAGCAATAAATTGTTCTACTTCATGATCAATCTGTTCAATTGTTTGCATAGGGGATCTTAGGTTTATATAACTTTCAAGTTTATCTCTGGATTCGTTCCAATTTGTTCTTTTATTCACGAGCTTAGGATTACATTTTTTTTTTTTTTCTACTTCGCTCAGTGATAATATTAGTGGAGTATGATCTGACGATAAATCGTAATTACCTTCGACACTTATATGGTTTCGTTTAATACCTTTTACTATGAAAAAGTCTATAAGGTCTGGTATTTTGTTAGAATCAGATGGCCAATATGCTGGCGAGCCAGAGGAATAAAATTCGCAGTTGTATTTGCGGCCTGCTTGATATAGCCGTTTACCTTTCGTTGTTATGAGCCCAGATCCCCATTGGGTGTGTTTAGCATTGAAGTCGCCACCAACAAGGAAGTTATGTCCTAACAAATTTAGGAGTTCTGCATAGTCTTCTTCAGTTGGAGAGCGCCTCGGAGGGCAGTATATAGCTGCTTCTTAAACTCTTTCTTTTTTATACCAATACTAATTGTTATTACTAGCATGTTTTCATTAGTAAACTTAGGCTCTTCATAGTGTGTTAAGCACTTTTTTATTAGTATTGCTGATCCTCCCCTAGCTTTGTCAGCCGGGTGCGGAGCGTGATAACACGTATAGTTAGGTAATTTACTATCAAGATTTTCTTCTATAGCGAGGTGAGTTTCAGACACCAAACAAATGTCTATAATATGTAAAAGAACGTTTGCTTTGCATGCTGCGATTTTGAGTGTTCTGTCCATCATTGTTTTTTAAGAGCGACTTCTTCGCTTAGCTGTTTTATGTTTAAATCTTGTTTGTGAATCCTTTTCAGGATAAGTTCAAGCATTTCCTTAATAGATATTTCTTCGTTCTTGCGCACATTTTTAACAATATGGGAATAGAATTTGTTTTCATCACTTTTGCTTAGTGCAATTGCTTTTGGCGGTTGATTTTTAGTTTTGTTTTCAACGACTACTTTTTTGCTTTCAACTATTGCTTTTGTGTTTGTGGGGTTTCTTAGCTTGTTCCCAGTTTTGTTTTTTCTTTTTGTGTCTTGGATTTTTTTGACAACTGGACATCCTCTGTTACTTGCAGGATGGTTGCCTTGACAGTTAACACATTTCGCTTTCTGTTCTCTGCCCATGGGACAGCTTTTAGTTGCATGCTTGCCTTCGCATTTAACACAAGCAAACTCACGATTGCAGTATTTTTGTGTATGCCCAAAGGCTTGACAGCGTTTACATTGTGGAACAATTTTTGACTTTCGCAGTGGTTCAATTTTGACAACTATGCCTATAATTGATTTTATACTGTAAATCTTATCGAGACTTTCTTTATTTTCAAAGGTGAGCATAAACAAAGGTAGAGATCTCCTTGTTGTCATTGACACACCAGTGGAGTCTTTGATTAACTCATTTTTAATAAGATTATTCGCATCGAAAGCTTGGAAACCTTTTTGAATAAGGTCTTCGACAATATCTTTGGCAACACATGAAGAGTGGAGGCCTCTTGCTACTACCTTTATCGACCTTGTAGCTTTATTTTCGTAGGAGTGCCACTGAATTCTCTTTTTGTTCAATTCTTCAGTGATAGATCTATACGCATCGGCGTCTTCAACAATGACTTTCCAATTGTCTTTATTATATGATGTATATTTACATGCCTTATTAGTGCATTTCTCTACTATGTTCTTAAGCTCACCAAACATTGTCGATCCGGAAATCATGATTGGAGGTGGTGCAGTTTGCCTAGTACCTTTAGCAACAGACTTCTTTTGGGATAGATCTTTTATTTCATTGTTTGATGTTTTCGCTGTTGCAGCAATATCCGCATTTGAAGTTACCTGCTTAATTTTTTGAACAGTCTCTGGGCTACCCTCTGCTTTCCGTTTCTTGGATTTACGTTTATTTCTGCTACCATCTGTTTCAAAAAGTAGCTCTTCCTCATCAGTATGAAACTCAATGGTTTTTGGTGGGCTTTTCACAAGTAATTTCGACTAGTCTTGCTGTCATTTTTTGAGGTTTTCTTGTCTAGCAAGCTGACTTTTTCTCTTAACTTGTTGCTGAAGACTTTCAACGAGGACTTCAAGTTTCTTTCTGGCTATTATTTCTGTTTGCCATTCCTCGAAATAATTTTCGGATTCAACTTGGTGGATCTCGTTGCTTTTTTTGGAACACTGCGGATCTTTTATTTCGATCTTTTCATAGATTTTGGTTCCTTTTTTGTTAATGACTTCCTTGTCATTTGATTTTTCAGTAAGGGTTTTCGATGGAGTTAGCCTTGGGAATATTTTTGGCGGAGTCCTCAGTGTTTTAGAACTCCGTCTACTTCCTTCTAGCAATAGTCCTCCCCAGAATCCGTAGGACCGATCTCCGAAGAGAGTGGATTAACCAGTTTATCTGGATTGCCACCTGAGGTAATGGCTTGAATACAACCGCCTCTATGGGATCAGACGCTGACCAATGAGCCACACATTATGAGTCAGACGCTCTAGGGTTTCAAGGAGAGCTGGTTCTTCAGAGCGATGTCTTATCTTATGCTCCTAGTTCCTGAGAAGGTAACTCAGTTGTCTCAGCTCTTGGATCCAATAGATCCAACGCTCATCGTTAGTTCACCTAATTGGCTATCCAGTGGGCACCACTTGGAGGTGACGATGCGATTTTGCTCCGCCAGCAATGATTATTATGATTCTGTCATTGAGCATGGTAGAAATCCAGTTCATAATGGGAGATTCAACACCAACTTCTTTCAGAGCAGATTTAATGGACTCCATTTATACGTTGTTAAACGCTCCTTCGATGTCCAGAACTGCCAGGGTATGTTCTTTGTGCTCGAGACTTTTCTCAATATGTGAAACGAATTCGTGCAACGCAGTCTCCACTTTAAGGTAAGCGTGTTGGTAGTTTTACAAAATGGTTTAATTTCAGAAGGTCCCTAACATAAAGACCAATAATTCCCTTCAGTGTCTTGAGAAGAAACGAAGAGAGACTTATCTGTCAGTAATCTTTTGCCTGAAGTTACGAGGTATAGGGCAGAGATTTTCGAAGGCCGTTCTCATTTCATTTTTTCAACCATTTCGTGTACTCTGTCCAATTTGATGTAGTTGGGTTTCTAAAAGGCTTTATATCTTTTTGATTCCTGTCTAAGGTAAAGAATATCCTAAAGTGATCCGAGAAGGATTCCTAAGGTGAGACTCTCCAATTCCCTACCAAAATTTTATCATTGTTACTCATGAGAGTGAGATCTAGAATTTCTTCCCTGTTTCTATCTGTTGGGTGATTGCCTTTATTACATGAAATAAGATTAGAACATAGAATGTATTCAAAAGTTGACTCACCCCTTCTGTTGATTTCCTAACCACCCCATTCAGTGTGGTGGGCATTTGCACCGCATCCCCTTACCAAAGGTTTCTCTCAAGTTGTTCCACAAGATCGCGGACTGTTTTTGCTGGTGAGTTTTCCTCATCGTAGGGCGTACGTTGAAACCAAGACGAAGTTGCCTTCCTTGGACTCCACGCTGATTGCCATGTTATCCCTGTTGCTGTACCTAGATAAAAAGATAGCATAAATGGACTTTTTCGCTAGAATGCAACTTTTCATATCACCTTCTGACTGGAGTGGAAAAGGTTATAGCTTTTTGACCTCACTCCTTGTACCTGATTTTTTCGAATCCATGGTTCTTGAATTAAGGCCGTAGGTCGTGCGTTGTTGCTTTAGCTTGACGCAAATTAATTTGCATCATCCTTAGAAGAAGGTCAGATTTCTTGTCAATTACGAACAAGAGGTCCTTCCCTTCCCCACTGAGGCTTTTTCTGGAATGAAAGAGCTTCCATTATAATTTGGAGAACTCCTTATTCTGTTTCACCAGCAGTTTAATTATGGATGAGTCCTCGTGCATGGCAGGAGGAGGAATCCATATATTAACATTTTGGCAAAGTGGTACAGCTGTGATGGGAAGACCCCCGAGGAAAGCATAGTTCTCGGATGTCGCTATCATGGCTTTAAGGATCTCGCTTTCCACAAGTAACCAATTTTATGCCAAGATATTCCCATCAGGGTCGTCCCGACTTATTATGGCCACCTGCAAATCGATAGAGGTGGTTTCAAAATTGTTGGGTTTAATCTTTTTAGAACTTTCCCTCTTGGTTGCGTCCTCCGATCTAGCTCTCTTGGATGAACCTGGCTTCATCCCAGAAGAGTTGCCTACCTGCGTTTTCTGGTTCCTTTTCAAGTTGGATGTAGCGTTGGTCTGCTGTTTTTAGCTAGTAGTCGCCAGAGTGGTATTAGAGCCAATACGAATCTGGTAGAGCTGGTGTCCGCCTGTTCTCGGTTTATCTTTTAAGTGATAGACCCAGAAGTGGCAGCAATTACTCTATAGCTGTTCGGCTTTTTAGCATTCAATAGTTGGAAAGAAACAATGGGTAGAGTGGCAGTAGTTGCCAACTGTCTTTCAAAGTTCTTCACCAACTTCTTATATTTTTTCAAAAGGGCCTTGTTTCTCGAACTGAGAGTAGTTGGGTCCTATTTCTCGTGGCACTCACGAATCTCTTAGAAGATCTGTAGTTGCTGCGTTGCCTCGAAACTTTGAGGGGTTCAGTGAACTTCAGCATAGTCCCTTCGTGACTCGAGTCTTCCAGTAGCTCGTCCTCGGTTAGACTTCCTATAGAGGGAGGTCTGTCCAAGGTCTTATAAAAATGTCAGTGACAGTACAGGGTCTGATTGTGTTTCTTGTGTAGTATATCTTTGTGTATTTGTTTTGATTTTAATAATTTTAATTATTAAATCCTAAAAATATAATATGTTTAGTGGTAAAGTTCGTTTATTTTAAATAATATTGTACTTAGCAAGTGTTATTATTATTTATTGGATCAAATAAAATAGTTTGGTAAGGTTTCTTTGTTTTTTTTTTAATTAAATATTGAGTGATATTATCTACTCGTTTCAATTCAATATGTAGTTATTTTTGTATAAGTCTCAATTTCTATAGTTGATTTTTGAGTGTTCTTATTCATGCATGTTAGTGAGAGTTAGTCTTAAATTCAGTCTGTATTCTATCTTACATTTCTCTACTTTTTATTTTTTAAAAATCATTTTATTTTTTCAAATATAATTGGTGAACAATCAATTTTATGTACTCGGTAGCCTTGGCCATAGGTGATTTGAATTCAAATCTCCGTTGCGTGGGTTCAAATCCTGATCTTTTATTAGAACATTTTTTTCATTTTTTTCTTATTTTTTAATTAAATTAGTTTTTTATTCTTTCAAGTTGATTTGTTTTTTAAACAAGTTTCTAAAATAATATCTTTTTAAATACGTATAATACAATTTTGTTCTTATTTTCTTTTTTAATTTTCTTGAAAAATGGCCTGCTCTGCGGAAAATTGCTCCGAAGGCTCTAATCCCTCCCCACTTTTTGCCTGTTTTGGACACTGTGGTAATCTTTACCATGCCAAAACAGATATAAATACAACTTCAAAATTTTAAAGGATTACTAATTAATTTTAATACTACAGTCTCTAAAATGAATTCTTTCTCTTTTAAAAACAATTTAATAGATACCGCCACCTCGACTGAAGATTTAGTGCAGGAAACTATTTTGATTTCACGACATAGTGAGGACCTTCTTGCTCAATCTAGCTCTTCTGCTTCAACTGGTTTCGTTAGTTGAGAATAAAAGAAAAAAAAAATGAATCGTGATAACTCCAAAGTTGTTAGAAACTCTAGTCCACCCCCCTAACACACAAATCTCAGGAATGTTTTAAATCTACCGATACCATGTTCTGTCCATAATGAGAATCATTTTTTATTACGGGTCCATGTACAGTAGCGATGTAAATAGTCGTTACTTTTGAGTAGTCGTTACTTTGATAACTTTTTTCCGTAAAAATTGACAAATAATTGTTGGTTTTCTATTACGTAAATCCTGTAGTTCCAGTCAAAAACAAACATTTATGTGGATCCGTCTGCTCAAGTTATGGCCTTCTCAAGAGAACCACATCTGAACTGAATAATTTGAAATATCTATTCTGTCCTCGGATCTCAGATCCCGGACTCAGATTGGAAATAATTACTTTTCGTTACTTTTAGATTCGAGTACTTTTGATTACTTTGATTACATTCGTTACTTTTGTTACTTTTCTGTATTTGATTACTTGTCGTTAGTCGTTATCTTTGATTTGTTTACTTTGGGATTTGATTACTTTTGAGATTTGGGTTTGGAGCTTCGGGAATGTGGATGAAGTAGGTAACCATTTTAACCATTTCAGGGCAGGAAGGCTCCAAAACCCAGAAAAAATAATCCGCTATGGATATTTCTTTGTTTTGGATGAAAACATTGTGAATTATAGTATTTTAACTAGAAAGTACTGTGAAAATTTAAACCATGGTAAAAAAAAACTATCGAAATTTTAGGGCTAGCATTTATTTATATCATACGACAATTGCGTAAGTAGACATTTTGAGAAAAAAATTGTAAGATATAATACTCTCGCTTTAGAAACCCTGGGAACTTCGTTGTTTCTTAAACGATTTCAAAGAAATTGACACAGGTGATAGCTGATACAGAGATGAAAAAGAAAAAAATATTTTCAAGACAATGTGGTCCAAAAATATTGCAACTTCGCTGTTCTCATAGCGATTTTGACAAAATTGACACCAGTGATAGCTGATATAGAATTAAGAAAGAAAAAAATATTTTCAAAACAGGGTGTTCCAAAAATATGTCAACATATTGCAACTTTGCTGTTCTGAGTGATTTCAACGACTTTGATCACTAGTGAGACACAGAATTAAAAAAAATAAGTAGGGTGTTCCCAGAAAAAATGCGTTCCCAAAAATATGTCAACATAGGTTGGGTGCAATAAAAAAAGTGATTATGAAATTATCTTTCTCTTTTTCAAATTTGTATCACTTATCGCCTGTTTAAATTTTATTGAAACTGCTCAAGAAACAAAGAAGTAAATGTTCACAAATTTAAAACAAAACCTTGTTTTGAAAACACTTTTGTCTCTTTAATTCTATATCAATTATCACCTGTGTAAATTTCATTAAATTGCTCAAAAAATAATGAAGTTGACATTGGTATGGAACACCCTGCTTAAAATATTTTTTCTTTTTAACTTCTCTATCAGCTATCACCTGTTTCAATTTCATTGAAATTGCTCAAGGAATAACGAAGTTGCAAAATACTGACGATTTTTGAAAGAGTGTCAATTTCGTTGAAAATACTTTAGGAAAAATGATTGGCAATGTGTTGACATTTTTTCTTGGAAAACCCTGTCGAAAATAGTTTTTCATTTTTAATTTTAATTAATTTTACCCCCTGCGGGTAAGGGGAAAGAATATACCCGAGGTAGGCATGCCTGTCGTAAGAGGCGACTAAAATCCAAACTCCGTATACTGAGATTGAGGTAGACATAACTATGCAATGAGCAAAACAATAAGATATAGTACCCCAGGTGGCAGTCCAGGTTCACTGGAAAATCCACCCTCTTCGGAGGTCGGCTCTATGGATTCTGGGGAGAGCCAATTATTGCATTTAATAAATCCCTTCCTAAAAAGTGCAAGGGTATCTTGATCACCACCATCTAAATCGAGTGCAAAACCATCGAAATTCGGGGCAAAAGAGTTCACCCGTCACGCCTGCGCGCGCCAAAATAGACTCAGATAAAACAAAAAATCTTGAAAAAGATAATAACGAACTTCGACAAAAACTTGATCAAGTAATCGAACTTTATCAAGAGCTAAAGAAAGAAGTCGATCTTCTTCGAAAAGAAAATGAGATATTGAAAAGCAATAATCCTCCAATAAACTCAAAGTCTAGCTTGCCACAAGTCAATAATTGTAGATATGAAACGGACGAAGAAGAGCTAGCATGTGAAACGGAGAAGTCCTCAAAGAAAAGATTGAGTAAAAAGCGTAAGGCTGGCTCTTCGCCTGAAGCAGCCTCTTCTTTTGAAATAAGAGTTTCACCAAAACATGTGACAGTAAAAGAAAAACCTGTTAAGGAACGGCCCCCACCACCGATAAATGTTATCGGTATTGCGGAGTATAACAAGTTGCAAACCATATTAAAGGCATTATTGCCATCGGCTTTTAAAATTATTTCACTTAACAACAACAAATGGAAAGTTTGTGTGAAAGACCCCGAAAGTTATCGTCTTCTGTCACGAAAACTAAACGAAGAAAAAGTAGAATGGTATATCTATGAAAATAAGTTGGAAAGACCCCTACGTGTTGTGGCAAGAGGTCTACACGCATCATGTTAAAAAGACGATATTATTAGTGATCTAAAAGAGCGCAACCTCAAAATCTTAGATGCGACGAACATTGTCAAAAGAGAGAAACAGAAAAAAGCGGGCGAAGCGATAGTGGTACAACGTGGTCTCCCACTATTTATACTTTCGTTCGATAAGACTGAAAAATTAGATGAAATTTATAAAATTAAAACAATTCTAAACATCGTAGTTAGGATCGAACCTCTAAGAAAGAGCACAAGGTTAATCCCTCAGTATAAATGCTGCCAAGAATTCAATCACACCCAAACTTATTGCAAAAAAGAGCCAAGGTGTGTAAAATGCGCTGGAAAACATCTAACTGTTGACTGCAACGGAAAAAGTGAAAGTCCACTGACGTGCATTAATTGTAATGGAAATCACCCAGCAAGTTATAGGGGCTGTGAAGTAGCTAAAGAATTACAAAAGCGACGATCAAAATCAGCCCAAACACAAAGAAACCCACCAAAGCCATTAGAAACCGCAATTCCCAAGAATGCCAAATCTACGAAAGGTCCAAAACCTAGTATCCGTAAGGAAAAGAAAACAGTGTCAGTACCTTCGGAGAAAATATCGAAGCAAGGAAATGCAGAAACATATGCCCAAATAGCTTCAAAAAATATACCCGTAAATAAAGACACTGAAACAGACCCGGTTTCGAAAGTCTTTTCAATAATTTTGTCAAAACTTGAAGAACAATGTGAAACAAATAAACTTATCTTTGATAGGTTAAGTAAGCTCGAAAATTGTTTTCGACCCAAACCTCTTTCAAAAAATATATGATGGAAAAGCTTAAAATTCTAACGTGGAATGCCAACGGATTATGGCAAAAACTTGGAGAATTAGAGATGTATATGCGAGAAAATAATATTGACATATGTTTGATATCAGAAACGTATGCCAAACATGAATCAAATCTTAAAATACACGGGTTTCATGACTACCAAGCCATTCATCCGTCAAACAAAGCAAGAGGTGGATCATCATTGTATATAAAAGAATGCATTGAACACTCGATAGGCCTCAAAATAGAGGTGGAATCAATGCAATTGAGTAGTGTACAGGTTAAAACTAAAAATATTCCTCCCAATGTCTCTTCCATATATTGCCCTCCGCGTTGCAAAATTGATAAGAGTAAATGTACGACATTGATAAAGTCACTAGGCCCAAATTTAATTGTTGGTGGTGACTTGATTGCAAAGCACACCTTCTGGGCCTCACGATACATATCTCAAAAGGGTCGCATGCTATATGAAGCAGGAATGGAAAATAATTGTGACTTTCATTCGACTGGCAAGCCAACTTACTGGCTAACTGATCCGTCGAAAATATCTGACCTAATCGATTTATTCATGGTAAAAGGAATACCCTCTAACCGTATAGAAATTTCAGAGGGCTATGACCTCTTCTCAGATCATTCTGCCGTCGTACTCATTATGAGCGAAAGCCTGGTTAAAATTGAAAAACCACCCAGGTTAACAAACAGTAAAACCAACTGGGATGGATTTAAAAAAGATATCGAGGACAACGTTGAGTTAAGGGTATCATTACAAACGCCTCTTGAGCTTGAAGACGCAGTAGATGCCTTTGTTCATATAATACAAAAAGCAACTTGGGATAACACACCTTATCAAAGGCTAATGACTCGCCTTAAAGATATTAAATATCCTCAAGAAATAAAAGATTTAGTGAAAGAGAAACGAAAAGCACCTTAAAAAATGGCAGCCATCTCGTGCTCCTCAACTCAAAGCTCATTTAAATCGCTTGAGTAATATGCTAAGAACGGCGATATCAGATTTCAAAAACCTTGAAGTTGAAAATTACCTGGAAGGCTTGACAGCGGGGAAAGAATCCAACTACTCACTTTGGAAAGCTATAAAAACAACGAAGAAGCCAAAGCTTCCAGTGCCTTCGATTAAGAAAAGCCAAAATGAATGGGCTAAAAGTGACAAAGAAAAAGCGACGGTATTCGCCGATTACTTAGAGGAAACATTTAAGCCGTTTGATGGGCAAGAACTCAACGAAAATATTAATATGAATTTCTCCTCTAATGAAAGCTACATAACGAGAAATGCTACACTTGCCGAATTAAAAAGAGAAATAAAGAAGCTTTAGTCCAACAAAGCTCCAGGATATGGCTTAATAACGGCAGAGATTTTAAAAATGCTCCCTCGTAAAGGGTTTATTAACCTCCTTTACATAATAAATGCCGCTCTAAGGTTAGAATATGTTCCGAGCCAATGGAAAGTTGCGGAAGTCATAATGGTATTGAAACCTGGCAAACCATCTCACGAAAAGAAGTCTTACAGGCTGATTTCGCTTCTTCCTATTATATCAAAAGTTTTTGAAAGAATACTACTCCTGCGCCTGCAACCGATAATAGAAGAGAAACAATTAATACCTGAACATCAGTTCGGATTTAGAAGAAAGCATTCGACAATTGATCAAGTGCATAGAATTACTGACGTAATTGAGAGAGCTCTTGAAGAAAAGAAAATCTGTTCGACTGTCTTTTTGGACGTGTCGCAGGCGTTTGACAAGGTGTGGCACGAAGGCCTCAAATTCAAATTAAGACAAGTTCTGCCTCAAGGACTTTACAACATTCTAAACGGATATCTAAATGAAAGACTTTTTCGTGTAAGACACGGAAATGACTATTCTGATTTCAAAGAAATAGTGGCTGGGGTACCACTAGGAAGTGTATTAGGTCCAGTTCTGTACCTTTTATTTACACGCGATATACCTCAAACAGATGACACTATTGTAGCCACGTTTGCTGGTGATACTGCAATGCTAGCAGTAGGCAAAACGATTAGCGAAGCTACAATTAAATTACAAAATGCTCTTAATAATGTTAATGAGTGGACGAAACCATGGCGAATAGCGCTCAATGAACAAAAGTCAGTCCACGTGGACTTTACGTATAAAAAAATAAATAGATTACCCGTCTTTCTTAATAACGCTCGTGTTCCATTTGCAAATGAGGCAAAGTATCTGGGAATGACTCTAGACGCGAAATTAAAATGGAAGCCGCACGTGAAAAAGAAATGCGAAGAACTAAAAAGTAAACTAAGAGATATGAACTGGTTACTCGGTAAATATTCAAAGCTTAGTATTGAAAATAAATTGATTTTATACCGACAGGTTCTTAAACCTGTTTGGACTTATGGTATACAACTTTGGGGTTGTACCTGCGATACAAACTTAAATAACTTACAAACGTTTGAAAATAAATTGCTTAGGTCATTTGTAAATGCTCCGTGGTATATAAGAAACGAAGATCTTCATAGGGATCTCGGGATTCTTACGGTGCGGGAGGAAATAAAAAGTTTCGCGCGAAAACATAGAAATCGACTATTAGAACACGCTAATTCAACGATTATTGACATTCTTGACGAGTCGAATTTAGTACGCCGTCTCCGAAGAACAAAACCTTCCGACATATTGCGGTGAACAGAAAACCGCTTTAAAATAGCGGATTAAGCAGGAACTTTCACTGGAAAGTAACCTGCAACACGTTACTTAACTTCGTTAAAAATAAATTGCTAGATAAGTTTCAACTTAGTTGCAATCGGGAAGTGGAGGTGGTTTTAGTGTAGTAAGAATCTCACACTTCTATGAGCACGCGTTTTTCGGTCCTCATAGAGCCTGAATAGCAGGTTTTGCACCTACCCACGGGAAAATAACCACAAAAAAAAAATTGACAAAGTAGTTCAAGCATTGAACTAAATAAAGTCTTTTTATGTCGAAAGTTGTTCCTATTTGAAATTGTTTTTTTGACTAGAAATATTAATTAAGTCTCGAACTTCATTTGTTCATCAAAATAATAAATGATTTTGCTTTCTAAATGTCTCAATATTAACCATTAAAGTTTTCAATAATGAATTTCAATGATTGCTATAACTGGCACCTTAAGGGTCCTGTTGAATCGTTCATCCATTCCATTATGTGGATTAAGCGGTGTTGTCCTCGTTTTTTTTATCTGAATGAAGTTCCATCGGCACACCAAACCTGCTAATCCAGTTGAAAACAATCTGATCCACGAGTGTTTTGTTTTCCTCGTTTGGGATGGCAAATGCCTCAGGCTGAAGTAGTCCATTACTACCAGGATGTATCGGTTTCCACTTTCGGTGTCTGAAAAGGTCCCGCAACGTCTATTGCAATCTTCTCTAGAGGCGTGCCCACCTTATACTGCTGCATTTTTCTGCCTGGTTCCTTACTTGCAACACAAGTATCACATGTGCAGCACCATATTTCAACGTCTTCTCTTGCATGTAGCCAGTAGAATTGCTGCCTTACCTTCTCCAGTATATTATTGATCACCAAATGTCCTCAGGAAGCTCCCTCTTTTGGATCGAGGTACGATTAGCTGCATCACATACGATTTGCCGTCTGTGGACTCCCTCTTACGTCTTAGTACTCTTTCTTGTACATGAAGAGAGTCGCATTGTGCCCAATACGTCTTAAGAGTTGGACTTCTATCGGAGATGTCATCCCATTCCGGTTTCTCCTGGTGTTCTTTCCATGCAAGAATGGGTTCAATATCCGAGTTTTCTTGTTGGGCGGTCCTCAGTTCTTCATTACTCCAACCGAAAATGGGATCGATTCTTAATCGCAGCTACCTCCTTTACTTCTTGGCGTGTGCAATGCTTGCAGTCCGGCTTGCATTTTCTCCGAGACAAGGTATCTGCGTTTGAGTGCAACCTTCCTCTTCGATGTTGAATCTGGTCGTCGCATATCAGCAATCTCTCGATCCACCTTGCCTTCTGGATTTTTGAAGTTAAAAAGCCAATTAAGTGCGCCATGGTCTGTTCGAAGAAGGAACTTTTGTCCATAGATGTACTTATGGAAGTGTTTTGTATCTAATATTAGAGCTAGAAGTTTTCTTCTGGTCACACAATAATTTCTTTCTGGCTTTGAGAGTACTTTGCTGTTATAAACGATTACCTTCTCTTCTCCATCATGAACTTGCGACAGTAGGGCTCCGATTCCCACGGTACTTGCGTCAGCGTCGATGATGAAAGGTTTTCCTGGTTCTGGATAGGCCAGAACAGGTGTATTGCATAGGCGCTTGAGTACCTGAAAGCAACAACAAAATCCTTAACAAAACGACGATAGTACGTGGCGAGACCAATAAAGCTCCGAAGTTGATCCTTATTTTGTGGAGTTGGCCAATTCATAAAAGTGTCCACTTTCTCAGGATCAGTCTTCACTCCATGGGACGAAATTATATGTCCCAAACTTTACCGGAGCGTTGCATAGTCCAAAAGGCATTACTTTGAATTGCCACAAACCATTTCATGTGGAGAAAGCCGTCTTTTCTCGATCTTCTGGATGGATTTCTACCTGCCAGTAGCCACTCTTCAAGTCCAATGATGAGAACCATTCAGCCTCTTTCATCGCATCCAAAGTATCACTGATTCTTGGCAGTGGGTAGCTGTCTTTCTTTGTCACATCGTTCAGCCTCCGATAGTCCACACAGAATCGAGTACTTCCGTCCTTCTTTTTGACAAGGACGACTGGGGACTCCCAAGGGCTTTTAAAATTTTTGATTAGCCCATCTTTCTTCATCGTCGATATCATGTCTTCAACTTCGGCTTGTTTGGCTAATGGGAGACGTCTCGCTGGTTGTCGAATTGTTCTCGCGTCTCCCGTGTCGATTCGATGCTCCACCAGTTATGTTCGACCATACTGCCCACAGGGTGAAGAGAGTATATCAGCATATTCGTGAAGATTGTAGTTCTTCTTCTTCTGCGATCTTAGTTTTAGCGGACACTGATTCACACTTTCCAACAACTTCTCCTTTTCTAAGCTTGAATTCGTACGGTTTGATGTATAGTATCCATACGGTCACCATGTTGTTGTTTGGTGCCACAAGAGTCTTCCCCAGGATGATGTTTTGGGAAGACTGCTCAGAATCTGGCTCCACCATAAGGTATCGATGGCTACCTAAATCACCCTTTATTTCCAAACGAACACTTCCGAAGAAGGTGGCAGGCATATATCTTCCTTTATTACAGTCCTCAGAACTGATGTGCTTTCATTGCCATAAACCATAGGAATCTCCACATTTCGGTACTTAAGTACTTGCTTTCCGATACCAAGGATTACTTTCATAAAGTCGATTCCAACGATCCACTCGTCACATATATCTGCTACCAGAAACGGATGTCAAAACTGCAGTTCTGCAATAAGGATCGTAAGACGAACTTTCCCGAACACTCTGGCTGCCTCTCCTGTTGCAGTTTTCAGACGAGGTGTTGGTGTTATGCAGCCATGTCATCTTCATCAAGTCTCTTCGAATAATGGAGGCAGTGGCACCGGTGTCGATTGTAGCCACTTGCTTCTTGCCATTTAATGTTGCATCTGCAGTCAGACTTTTATCGTTTCGTTTAATCTGCGAGAGCTGAATAGTGGTTCTGGGCCATCGATACCAGAAACCTGCTTCTGCCCCTTGAATTTGGTTCTTACTCGTTTCCCGGTTGGGAAACAGGTCGATGGACTCCTTCAGAAGCCTGTTCTGCTGCTTCCATAGTCGGGGCGAACGCTAATGCCTCAGATACAGCAAGGACAAAGGCTTTTGTTGCGAATTGGTTGATGATGTCATCCTTTGCAGCCGGATTTGCCAGATGTGCCAACCGTTCGATGTCTACTTGGAGCTGTTGCAGAGTTTCTCCTCTTTTCCGGACTCTAGTATTGAGTTGAATGCGGAAGACTTCTTGCATATGGGCATCTCCAAAGCCTTTGTAATGTATTCGATTTTTTCTCCGAACTTTGCTCCTATTGTCGATAATTTTTTATCGACATTCGAAAATTGTTTATCGACACGCTTGTCAAGGGCAATAATTCTGTTGTCAAAGGCTTTTAACTTCCTTTCGAGAAGATTTCGAAGATTCCTTTGTTCTTGGCCTTGTTGTTCTAGAAGATTCTTATGTTCTTCGCTTTGTTATTCGAATCGTTCAAGAAGATTGTGAATTGTGATCAATATTATAACGACTGTCACATTTGTATCTACTAAACCGACTCTCGAATTAACTATAACCACTCTCTTATAAAGAAACACCGAATTTCGGATAAGACGGGACACAAACCAACCTACGGAGAGCTTTCGAACATCCAATACTAAACGTCAAATTGAAAGCTTTGGAAAGGGAAATTTATGGGAAATTTCCCCTATGGAAGGCTGTGGAAACAAATACTAGAACCTTCCAGCTTTTTCGGGAACCTTGTGAAAAGTATAAAAGCACATGTCTGACTGGCAGAGGACGCAGTTTATTTTTAATCGCGAATGAGTAAAGTTGGTTGTAATAAAAGTCAAGTTAGTGAACTAATTTCAGTGGTGAACAATAAATTGTTTTGTTGTGAGAAAAGTAAAGTGTTTTATTTTGTGAAGTAAATAAGTGAAGAATTTAAATAAAGTGAATAAGTTTTATTAACGAACCTAAGAAAATACTACAATATGTTACCAATATTAGAACTAACAAGTTTTTCAGAGAGCATTTGATAAATTAACCTTTTTAAAGTTAAATATGTAAAAGCAATCATAAGAATTACTATTACTGCGAGATGGCTTCTCAAGTCAAGGAAAATATCCAGGGCAGGATGGTTACTATCTATACTCCCAGAACTAGATTTTAGAACAAGAGTACTAATAGAGTTCGAGGAAAATACTAAATCGAAAACTCGATTTTTAGAATTTTTAAAACAGCTTACTTGCTGTAAGTCACTAATACTAGTTTTATCGAGTAAAAAAAGCTCCGATTATGTACAATTAAAAGAAGCTTTTTGGCATGATTCATCTTCAGAAGGGATCCAATCTATAAACGGCAGATTGAAATCACCCAGAAGTAAAATACTGCTGTTAGAGAAACATAAGTTCATTACAAAATCTAAGGCAATAGAAAGTTCATTAAAAACTGCGGCAGAAATTTTAGGAGGAGCAAATATATTTTGACTGTTAAGTTATTTTTATACAGATTGATTCGATGGATAAATTGAAAAGAAAGGAAACAGAAGAAGATATATAATGATTACGCACAGCAATTAAAACGCTGCCTCCTATTTCTTTTGGTTTATCAACATGGTGATCTTTTTTATAAACTAAAAACTCTTGACAAAAGAGTTCTGTGTCCAAAAAACATGGATTGAGCCGAGTTTCGGTCAAAACAAATATGTCATGTGGAAACGCCTCTTTTTATTTTGGTGCATTTGCCAGAAATTTTGTAAGGGACACAGTTTTTAGACACTAGATGAGAAACAAAATCATCAGGAATAATATCAGGTCCAAGATAAGAAACAAAATCGTTGTAGGTTTAGATACAGCCTTTATACGTAGGTCTTAAATCATTGCTAGCGTGAGCTATAAGCACAGGAGTCTTATCGGAGACTGTACATTAGTGGTGTAAGGAATCGTTACTTTGTAACGATTACTTCAAGTAATCGATTACTTTTCTGAGTAACGTGTACCTAACCAGGAACGATTACTTTTGATTACTTTCATTACTTTGATTACATTCGTTACTTTGGGGTGTGATTACTTGTCGTTCTTTTGAATTTGGATACTTTAAGTTCCTTTTTGAATTTGATTACTTATGGGTTTGAGTACTTTTGGGTTGTGGCTTGTGGAAACAAAACGCATACGAGTATAAAGTAACCATTTCAGTGAGTGAAATGTACATTTAGAGGAAACAATTGTGAAGTAAAATAAAATCACATTAGGGTGCAGCTAAAAAGAGTTATTATCCTTCGATATTGACCATACTTTGAAAAAAGATGTCATAATGTCATGAAGGTGGTTAAATAAAATTATTTTGGTAAATCATACCATAATTCCTTTAAAGCAATTTTTTTTAATGTTGATAGTAGCATTTACATAATATGAGTCAATTTAATGTGACAGTATTATTTTTGCAAAATCCTCGATTTCGATTTCAACGAAATTGGCAAAGTTGATTGTTAACAAAAAATTAAAAAAAAAAAATCAGAGGGTGTAACAAAACTATGTCAACATATTGCAATTTCATTTTTCCTTGAGCGATTTAAACGAAATTGACAGTAGGGATTACTGATACAGTATTCAAAATTTTTTCCTGTGGGTAGGTGCAAAACCTGCTATTCAGGCTCTATGAGGACCGAAAAACGCGTACTCATAGAAGTGTGAGATTCTTACTACACTAAAACCACCTCCACTTCCCGATTGCAACTAAGTTGAAACTTATCTAGCAATTTATTTTTAACGAAGTTAAGTAACGTGTTGCAGGTTACTTTCCGGTGAAAGTTCCTGCTTAATCCGCTATTTTAAAGCGGTTTTCTGTTCACCGCACCATGTCGGATGGTTTTGTTCTTCGCAGACGGCGTACTAAATTTGACTCGTCAAGAATGTCAATAATCGTTGAATTAGCGTGTTCTAATAGTCGATTTCTATGTTTTCGCGCGACACTTTTTATTTCCTCCCGCACCGTAGGAATCCCGAGATCCCTATGAAGATCTTCGTTTCTTATATACCACGGAGCATTTACAAATGACCTAAGCAATTTATTTTCAAACGTTTGTAAGTTATTTAAGTTTGTATCGCAGGTACAACCCCAAAGTTGTATACCATAAGTCCAAACAGGTTTAAGAACCTGTCGGTATAAAATCAATTTATTTTCAATACTAAGCTTTGAATATTTACCGAGTAACCAGTTCATATCTCTTAGTTTACTTTTTAGTTCTTCGCATTTCTTTTTCACGTGCGGCTTCCATTTTAATTTCGCGTCTAGAGTCATTCCCAGATACTTTGCCTCATTTGCAAATGGAACACGAGCGTTATTAAGAAAGACGGGTAATCTATTTATTTTTTTATACGTAAAGTCAACGTGGACTGACTTTTGTTCATTGAGCGCTATTCGCCATGGTTTCGTCCACTCATTAACATTATTAAGAGCATTTTGTAATTTAATTGTAGCTTCGCTAATCGTTTTGCCTACTGCTAGCATTGCAGTATCACCAGCAAACGTGGCTACAATAGTGTCATCTGTTTGAGGTATATCGCGTGTAAATAAAAGGTACAGAACTGGACCTAATACACTTCCTAGTGGTACCCCAGCCACTATTTCTTTGAAATCAGAATAGTCATTTCCGTGTCTTACACGAAAAAGTCTTTCATTTAGATATCCGTTTAGAATGTTGTAAAGTCCTTGAGGCAGAACTTGTCTTAATTTGAATTTGAGGCCTTCGTGCCACACCTTGTCAAACGCCTGCGACACGTCCAAAAAGACAGTCGAACAGATTTTCTTTTCTTCAAGAGCTCTCTCAATTACGTCAGTAATTCTATGCACTTGATCAATTGTCGAATGCTTTCTTCTAAATCCGAACTGATGTTCAGGTATTAATTGTTTCTCTTCTATTATCGGTTGCAGGCGCAGGAGTAGTATTCTTTCAAAAACTTTTGATATAATAGGAAGAAGCGAAATCAGCCTGTAAGACTTCTTTTCGTGAGATGGTTTGCCAGGTTTCAATACCATTATGACTTCCGCAACTTTCCATTGGCTCGGAACATATTCTAACCTTAGAGCGGCATTTATTATGTAAAGGAGGTTAATAAACCCTTTACGAGGGAGCATTTTTAAAATCTCTGCCGTTATTAAGCCATATCCTGGAGCTTTGTTGGACTAAAGCTTCTTTATTTCTCTTTTTAATTCGGCAAGTGTAGCATTTCTCGTTATGTAGCTTTCATTAGAGGAGAAATTCATATTAATATTTTCGTTGAGTTCTTGCCCATCAAACGGCTTAAATGTTTCCTCTAAGTAATCGGCGAATACCGTCGCTTTTTCTTTGTCACTTTTAGCCCATTCATTTTGGCTTTTCTTAATCGAAGGCACTGGAAGCTTTGGCTTCTTCGTTGTTTTTATAGCTTTCCAAAGTGAGTAGTTGGATTCTTTCCCCGCTGTCAAGCCTTCCAGGTAATTTTCAACTTCAAGGTTTTTGAAATCTGATATCGCCGTTCTTAGCATATTACTCAAGCGATTTAAATGAGCTTTGAGTTGAGGAGCACGAGATGGCTGCCATTTTTTAAGGTGCTTTTCGTTTCTCTTTCACTAAATCTTTTATTTCTTGAGGATATTTAATATCTTTAAGGCGAGTCATTAGCCTTTGATAAGGTGTGTTATCCCAAGTTGCTTTTTGTATTATATGAACAAAGGCATCTACTGCGTCTTCAAGCTCAAGAGGCGTTTGTAATGATACCCTTAACTCAACGTTGTCCTCGATATCTTTTTTAAATCCATCCCAGTTGGTTTTACTGTTTGTTAACCTGGGTGGTTTTTCAATTTTAACCAGGCTTTCGCTCATAATGAGTACGACGGCAGAATGATCTGAGAAGAGGTCATAGCCCTCTGAAATTTCTATACGGTTAGAGGGTATTCCTTTTACCATGAATAAATCGATTAGGTCAGATATTTTCGACGGATCAGTTGGCCAGTAAGTTGGCTTGTCAGTCGAATGAAAGTCACAATTATTTTCCATTCCTGCTTCATATAGCATGCGACCCTTTTGAGATATGTATCGTCAGACCCAGAAGGTGTGCTTTGCAATCAAGTCACCACCAACAATTAAATTTGGGCCTAGTGACTTTATCAATGTCGTACATTTACTCTTATCAATTTTGCAACGCGGAGGGCAATATATGGAAGAGACATTGGGAGGAATATTTATAGTTTTAACCTGTACACTACTCAATTGCATTGATTCCACCTCTATTTTGAGGCCTATCGAGTGTTCAATGCATTCTTTTATATACAATGATGATCCACCTCTTGCTTTGTTTGACGGATGAATGGCTTGGTAGTCATGAAACCCGTGTATTTTAAGATTTGATTCATGTTTGGCATACGTTTCTGATATCAAACATATGTCAATATTATTTTCTCGCATATACATCTCTAATTCTCCAAGTTTTTGCCATAATCCGTTGGCATTCCACGTTAGAATTTTAAGCTTTTCCATCATATATTTTTTGAAAGAGGTTTGGGTCGAAAACAATTTTCGAGCTTACTTAACCTATCAAAGATAAGTTTATTTGTTTCACATTGTTCTTCAAGTTTTGACAAAATTATTGAAAAGACTTTCGAAACCGGGTCTGTTTCAGTGTCTTTATTTACGGGTATATTTTTTGAAGCTATTTGGGCATATGTTTCTGCATTTCCTTGCTTCGATATTTTCTCCGAAGGTACTGACACTGTTTTCTTTTCCTTACGGATACTAGGTTTTGGACCTTTCGTAGATTTGGCATTCTTGGGAATTGCGGTTTCTAATGGCTTTGGTGGGTTTCTTTGTGTTTGGGCTGATTTTGATCGTCGCTTTTGTAATTCTTTAGCTACTTCACAGCCCCTATAACTTGCTGGGTGATTTCCATTACAATTAATGCACGTCAGTGGACTTTCACTTTTTCCGTTGCAGTCAACAGTTAGATGTTTTCCAGCGCATTTTACACACCTTGGCTCTTTTTTGCAATAAGTTTGGGTGTGATTGAATTCTTGGCAGCATTTATACTGAGGGATTAACCTTGTGCTCTTTCTTAGAGGTTCGATCCTAACTACGATGTTTAGAATTGTTTTAATTTTATAAATTTCATCTAATTTTTCAGTCTTATCGAACGAAAGTATAAATAGTGGGAGACCACGTTGTACCACTATCGCTTCGCCCGCTTTTTTCTGTTTCTCTCTTTTGACAATGTTCGTCGCATCTAAGATTTTGAGGTTGCGCTCTTTTAGATCACTAATAATATCGTCTTTTAAACATGATGCGTGTAGACCTCATGCCACAACACGTAGGGGTCTTTCCGACTTATTTTCATAGGTATATTCTACTTTTTCTTGGTTTAGTTTTCGTGACAGAAGACGATAACTTGCGGGGTCTTTTACACAAACTTTCCATTTGTTGTTGTTCAGTGAAATAATTTTAAAAGCCGATGGTAATAATGCCTTTAATACGGTTTGCAACTTGTTATACTCCGCAATACCGATAACATTTATCGGTGGTGGGGGCCGTTCCTTAACAGGTTTTTCTTTTACTGTCGCATGTTTTGGTGAAACTCTTATTTCAAAAGAAGGGGCTGCTTCAGGTGAAGAGCCAGCTTTACGCTTTTTACTCAATATTTTCTTTGAGGACTTCTCCGTTTCACGTGCTAGCTCATCTTCGTCCGTTTCATATCTACAATTATTGACTTGTGGCAAGCTAGACTTTGAGTTTATTGGAGGAGTTTAGCTTTTCAATATCTCATTTTCTTTTCGAAGAAGATCGACTTCTTTCTTTAGCTCTTGATAAAGTTCGATTACTTGATCAAGTTTTTGTCGAAGTTCGTTATTATCTTTTTTATTTTATCTGAGTCTATTTTGGCGCGCGCAGGCGTGACGGGTGAACTCTTTTGTCCGAATTTTGATGGTTTTGCACTCGATTTAGATGGTGGTGATCGAGATACCCTTGCACTTTCTAGGAAGGGATTTATTAAATGCAATAATTGGCTCTCCCCAGAATCCAATTTGAACAAAGTGTTTTTTTGTATAGTTGGAGGGTACCGTGATATGAAATTAAATTTTGAAATAATTTTTTTGGTTTTCCATTATGATGAATTTATTTAAGGTATATTTATGTATATACATGTATTGATAGTGATGTTCATTTTGTTCAACAGTAAGTGCAAAAGAAGTATTTTTACAAGTTTATTCGTAATGTGAAGTTTTGTATTTAAATACTGTGCTTTAGTTCCTTGTCTCTAAGGAGCATCATCAAATTGAAATAATGGCATTTATTTACAGAGCATCTCAAATTCACACTGTATAGTGACAAAATTGAAAGTCAGTAATCATTGACAGTTTCATTATAAGAAACGTGAAACAAATATCTAAAAATATAAATTCTAACTTATTATTTTTTCATTAAAACGTCTCTTAACCTCTTGTAAATTCTTAGATTACAAAAAACAGGCATACAAGAATAAGACCATCAATTCGACATATTATCCGCTATAACATCTTTTTCGTCATATGCCATGAATAAGTACCATAAATAATGTCAGCATAAAAAGTACTATTCTTATTCAAAGCAAACATAAAGGTAGCCCTTTTTTCAATTCAAAATAAAATTAAAATAATTTAAATATCAATTATTTTGAAAGCGCTTCGTTATTTTTCGAAGTAAAATGTGTAAAATAGTACAAAAAGTTTCAATCGCACTAAGATTTAACTCTACATATATTTTTTTTTTTTTTTTTTATCCGATGGAAATCTTCAAAAGACACTCCGTAAGAATCGGTACCAAGTAGTGTGGGACTCTTACCGCACTAAAACCACCGGTGAATCAGGACCAATCTATGAAAGATCGACAAATTATTTGTTTTTCTTAATTTATCATTCGCATTGTGGGAAGTTTAAGTTATAACACTTTCCATAGCTTTTAGACCATCAGCTCATGAGGCTTGGTTCTTCTTTATCTCCAAACATTGTCTCGTACATTTAAGACGGTCTCCATTTCGGAGTTGGTATGACTTTGCAGTCGCTGATTGTGTGATACAGCGTGTTTTTTAACCACTTCTGTAACCATTTCAATTTGAAGGTCACGATGTAGATCGCTATTTCTTATATACCAAGGGGCATTTATTATTCCGCGAAGGACCTTGCTTTGGAATTTTTGGATTGGTTCAGCATTTGTTTTCTTTGTACAGCCCCATAGCTGGATGCCATATGTCCAAACACATATGTGAAAAACTATAATTATACTAACGTTGCCATGAAATGAAAATATAAATTCACACATTAGTTTTTCAACATTTTTTTTTTTTTTTTTTTTTTAATTCATTTTTATTTTTCAATTTTCTTAAAACTATCTTAAAGCAAGACAAAAATTCATAAAAACTAGCCTACTTATCAATATCTTAAAGCTAACTTACTGGCCCCAGTCGGGCACTCTAAGTTAAACTATAATAACTTAATGCTGATGCCTTTCGGCCTAAGAACTATCTTAATACTAAATCCAGGTGTCGGTTTTATTTTTTACCGAGAAGAATTTACAAAAAACTCGGTATCATAGTCTTTATTTTTATATGGTTTTATATGAAACTTACAAACTACATAAAACTAAATTAAAGCTAATTAAAACTGATTAAAACTAATTAAAACTACTTAAAGCTACTTAAAACTATTTACAACTACTATTTTAAACTAATTACAACCTACTTATAAGCTATTTACAGACTACTTACATACTAGAACAGCCACAGCAGCATTTTCCGGTTTTATGATTTTTTTGTGTTTTTGTGGATTTTATAATTTTTTTTTTTTTTTTTTTTTTTTTTTTTTGTGCCACCTTGACTGTCCCTACTTCAAACTAACTACCTAAACCTATGCAAGTCGGCCATACTAAAGAAAATAGCAAGGTCAACTATTAAATGTCTGAAGGAACTTCATCTTCGGTTTTCAACCACCAGAACTGGTTCTCCTGCTTTACCCTATCTCTTCGGTCCCGTTCGGACACAGTCCTACTGAACCGAAGGTGCTCAGCTCCGTCTTGTGCGAGGACGTCTCGACTGTAAAGGAGCCGCCGATCTACAGTTCTACGGCCGACGTGGTAGATTAGCGGAACCGCCGCTCTATCCTGGATCAGCCCTCGACTGTCTAGGTGGAGGAATACATCGGGCGGAATAAAGCCGCTTAGACGCACACTCTCATAGTATGCGTTATTTTTTTTTTTTTTTTTTTTTTTTTTTGTAAATTCATTTTTATTTTTCATTTATCTTAGAACTATCTTAAAGCTAGACAAAAATTCATAAAAACTAGCCTACTTATCAATATCTTAAAACTAACTTACTGGCCCCAGTCGGGCGCTCTAAGTTAAACTAGAATAACTTAATGATAATGCCTTTCGGCCTAAGAACTATCTTAATACTAAATCCAGGTCGGTTTTATTTTTTACCGAGAAGAATTTCACAAAAAAACTCGGTATCTATGTCTTTATTTTTTGGTTTTATATAAAACTTACAAACTACATAAAACTAAATTAAAGCTAATTAAAACTACTTAAAACTACTTACAACTAATTTTAAACTAATTACAACCTACTTATAAGCTACTTACAAACTAGAACAGCCACAGCAAGCATTTTCCGGTTTTTATAATTTTTTTGTATTTTTGTTGATTTTATATTTTTTTTTTGGTGTTTTTGTATGTTTTATATTTTTTTTTTTTTTTTTTTTTTTTTTTTGGTGCCACCCTGACTGTCCCTACTTAAAACTAAGTACCTAAACCTATGTAAGTCGGCCATACAAGAGAAAATAGCAAGGTCAACTGTTAAGTTTGAAGGAAATTCATCTTCGTTTTTCAACCACCAGAACTGGTTCTCCTGCTTTACCCTATCTCTTCGGTCCCGTTCGGACACAGTCCTACTGAACCGAAGGTGCTCTGCTCCGTCTTGTGCGAGGACGTCTCGACTGTAAAGGAGCCGCCGATCCACAGTTCTACGGCCGACGTGGTAGATTAGCGGAACCGCCGCTCTATCCTGGATCAGCCCTCGACTGTCTAGGTGGAGGAATGCATCGGGCGGAATAAAGCCGCTTAGACGCACACTCTCGTAGTATTCGTTGTTGGGGTAATAAGCCCCGAAAATTAAGCTGTTAGACGAGGACATCGCTTTTGCAATGTGACCCCGAATAAGTTTCAGCAAGAAATTATCTATCCTGTCTATGTTGGCCCCGTTGTATAGAGCCAGGTTGGAATAGTAGTGTTTGTACTCCGACTCTGGTGTTCTGTGCAATCCAAGGCAGCGTCGTAGACACTGCCTCTCAAACACCCGAATCTTTTCCATTTGAGATGGGGCAACGTTGAACCAAACCGGACATCCATAGGGAATCATCGGCCGGATAAGGGCCATGTAGCAAATCACCTTCACCCTGCTGTCAAGCCGGCTGCTAAAAAACAACCGTTTCGTCAGGGCAAAAGCTCCCCTAGCCCTGGACTGAGCAGCATTTATATGTCTGTCGAAATACAAATACTGATCCATCCAGATGCCAAGGTACTTTACTACACTTCTACTCGCCATTGGATGTCCATTTGGCCCTACGATCACCAGCTTGCGCCAATTCTTTCTCGTATCCCTTGTGGCTCCACGCAACGGAGTCCTAAACAAGATGGTTTCTGATTTCTGAAAGTTGATTTTCAACTTCCAGTCATCGCAATATTGCTGAATCTTCTCGAAGTCACGCTGCAAAAGAATCCTGATGACCTCGACTTTTGGAGCTGTTCTGAACGCAATTAGATCGTCGGCATACGCAATTGCCTGAGTTAGACTACTTATCAGATCGCTGGTGTAAATGCTGAATAGAATCGGCGAGTTGACCGCTCCCTGCTGAAGACCATTTTTAATATTAAAGGTTGTGGCAGAAGTTACATTGCCACTCTTGACAACAAACTTTTTGTCATTGAGCATATCATAAAGCATATATAAAAGTGGTTTACTAATGCCAAGTCTGGTCAACTTTAGATAAAGACCCTCTAACCATACGGTGTCGAAGGCCTTCTCCAAATCAACCAGACAGGCACCCGTACACTGCTTCTTATATTTGTTCCATTGGACATCAGAAACGAGTTTCGACGCGGCATGAATGGTGTCATGTCCCGCCTTAAAACCGAACTGATTGTCCGGTATGATATTATTGTCCTCTGCCCACTTACACAGAGCTCTATTGATAACTTTTTCGAATACCTTGCTGATACTCGGAAGAAGACTTATCGACCGTAGATTCGCCGGATTGGAGATGTCCTTTCCCTTTTTCGGGAGAGGATGCACCACAGCTGTCTTCCAACGCACTGGATAATATGCATTATTCAGAGCGTTGTTAAACAGAGTGGTATAAATGTCTACTGCTTCTTGAGGTAAATGTCGAAGTACAACGTTGGATATGGCATCGACTCCTGCTGACTTCTTCTTCTTTAATGAATCGAAGATGAGCTGGAGCTCCACCTTCGTAAATAACAGGGAACTGGGCCCATTTCATTCGGCGATTATGGCGTTTGCCAAATGATCTTCATTGAACCCGGTGAAACCAAGGTTCTCTGATCGCCATTGCGTGATGTCATTCCGAAGGTAGAAGTGATGGAGGAAGGCTCTGTTTCCCAGGTCATGATTGGGGCGAATGCACGCATTCACCTTATACACTTGCTGGAAAGCAGCCCCCACAGCCTCCACTTTCCCCTGCGGATTTTCGACAATAAAGAGGTCATCGTCCAAGACGGCGTCCTCTGGATTAATTCCTGCTGTCAGAAGTACATCTCTGTTGTCTGTCCTTCTCTGGAGCTTAAGACAAGGAAGGTCGTTCTGATCATTCCTTCTAAATATCTTGTTAATTTGCGGAAACATGCTCGGGTCGCTAGCATTAACGGCCCGAATTTTGTTATCCCAATACAAATTAATTGACAACCGATAGTTCTTTTTAATTAGTTGGTTGATGTTCTAGATCGACGACTTCAGTGTCCTAATCTCCAGATGGTGAGGGTCAGTAAACCGTCGGTACAAGGGTTTTAGTCTTGTCAGCAGTCCACTTTTTTGTCTGAGTAGTGCGTTAATGGTCGCGTTCCGATACATGTCGGTTGCGTCCCGTTGTTTGTATTTCGGTATTGTTCTGTTCATTGTTCGTTTGATTGTCTCGTCCATTTGTTCTAAGTATTGGTCTATTTCGTTATTTGTCAAATTCCTGTCATTTGGTGGGGATATGTTATTGGAACTGACTTCGCTCGATAAGGCGTTGGTAAAGCATGGCCAGCGCACCTTACTGTAATTGTAAGTATGCACAGGTACATACTCATCCAACTCCACGAGCTCGTTCGGAAGCTGTATTACGGCGGCGAGTCCGCAGTGATCACTGTCGTACTCGATCGTTCGTAAACAGTTTCTTGGTCTTTGACCCACAGTGTCAGTAATGGCCAGTATTGCGTCTATTAGTAATAGATCCAGATAGGCACCGCTTCTTGGAAACGATGGCCGATCCGTAGCCAGCAGGTCGACACCATATTCAGTATTGTATCGACTCATCCAATTGAAAAGATGGATACCTCTTTGATTTTAAATTTGATTTCCCCAAACTTGGTGTTTGGCATTCAAATCACCGGCCATGAGAAAGTAATTTTCTTCCAAGCTCAAGTGTAGACATTGGAAAAGTTTTTCAAGCTCTGTCGTAAAATCAGTTGGCTGAGGTGATGCCGGTGCATAAGCCACAATCACATACATTCGCTTCCCCTGTTGGAGAGGAATGCATACGATGCACGCCTCTAACAGCCGAAATCTGCGCAGATCACTATTATACTATTATATATAACTTTATGATTAATGCCTTTTCGTATGAAGATTCTAACGATATTGTAATTGTTGTTAGTCAATTTATGTTTCTGGTTCAGCTTAGTTTCGCTGGCCATAAAAACATCTGGACTTTGGTCTTTCAACAATTGGAAAAGATTAGATCAGTGTATTTACATTCACAGCAAGGATCCTAAGAGGCCTCTCCGACAGCGCGCCTTTAACCTCTAATTCGCGTTAGGCTAGGCAAAACAGAGTAGAGATAGTCTACCCTAGTTGCCTGCTCCTTTATCTGATTGTGAAGCCCTGTCAGTTGGCCTTGAATTGTAGCAACATGCTTCTAATTTCGGCCTGAGCGTCCGGAGCTTTTGGCACGAGGGCCGGTTGAGCTACCTTAGCTGCAGGCTGTACCGTTTTTCCCTTTCCTGCCGCCATTTGGGCGTAGGAAATTTGGGGATTGACGGGCGTTGTTGTAGGAGCACGCGTTGATGGGCGTATCTCTACCGCTGTCTGCTTAGTCGCTTTGTTAATTCGAATTTGCTGAAAAGCTGAGCAACCCCGATAATTAGCAGGGTGCCCCTCCTTTCCGCAAAGCGCACATTTAAGCTGGGTCATGTCTTCGACCCGTTCCTCACCGAGTTTACACTCTCCCTTTATGTGGTCCTCACCACACTTAACGCAGCGTGACTGCATTTCGCAGTTTGCTGCAGCGTGGCCAAACCTTTGGCAGCGCATGCATTGAAGCATGTCGCCGCGTCTCTTTAGTTTATCCCAAGTTACAACCTGGTAGTTGAGAACGGAGATACTTCTCAACCTATCCAGTTTGCTGCTGGGCGATAGCTGGACTAGGAAGAACGGCAAAGACCGATTCTCCCGTCTGGCTCTGACTGTAGCGAACGGCTTGACCCCGATAAAGTCAAGTCAAGTAAAGAGCTCATTTAAGAGCACCTGTGGTTCCGTGCAGGAATCTATGCCCTTCAGGAGGACCGTTTGGTATTTATCCACTTTGGGGGCAAAACTGAAGAACTCAGTCGTGGATTTCTTTAATAATTCTTTAATGATTTTGTGCTGCTCCACTGTGGAGCAGTGGATAGCATGTCTATCGTTACTTAATCTTTTAATAAAAAAGTTTTGGCCTATGGCCGACTTACACAGGTCTATGGTTTCCTGTAGCTCCATTTTATAGGTGTTTATTGGTGGCACCTTTTCTTTTTTATTTTGGGGCGGCTGTGGCTGCTGCTGGTGTTCTCCTCGCTGCTGCTCGTTTCGCTTCTGCTGACTGCGCTCCTGTGGTTGTTGTTGCTGCTGCTGCTGTTGCATTGATTTTTTTGGACGTTGCTCCTTCGGCTGCTGCTGTTGTTGTTTAGTTGGCAGTTGTTGTGGCTGCTGTTCTTGTGCATTTAGATTTGGCTTTGACTGCTCTTGCTGTGGCGCTGCCTTTTTTGGCGCCTGCACCACTTTTTTCTGCTCGCGCTCCTGTTTCTCTCTTTCGCGTCGAGCTTCTTGCTTGTGTTTGAGTGCTTCTATAAGTGGGGTCATGATGGCATTGAGACGTTCCATCTCCCCCCGAATGACATCTATTTTTTGGCTGATGGCCTGCTCATCCAATATTCTTGCGGCTTATTTTCCTCTTCGGAGGATGCCTCTGGTGAGGTTAAACCAACAAGCACATTGCTGTTGGATTCCCCTGTAGTGTATAGACCCTCGCCACCTTCGGACATGTATTCGATGTCGTCATCGGATGGCGAGGTATCAAGTTGTTGATGAATTTTTGCTGCTGCTGACGTCTTCGCTGAGCGCGCCGTCTCTTTCACCCCAGCTGCCAGCTGGGCTGAGGTGGTGGTGGAGCGGCGCTTGACGAGGTTCGTCGCACAGCTTATTCTCTTCCTCCTCTTGTTTTTGGCATCGGCTGTTGATGCCGTTGCTGGTTTTGCCGTTGTTGCTACGGCACTAGTTGATGGTATGGCTGGTGCTGCCATCTCTTGCTTGCTTGTTGTTGTTGTTGATGCTACTGCACTAACCGTGACTTTGGCTGGTGGTGCCATAGCTGACTTTATTGTTGATGCTGGGGCACCTTTCGAGATGTCCCCGCGGTGTTGTTAGTTTGCATTTGCTGCTTTTCCCACTCAATGAAGTTTTCTACTTCACGATTGTGAAAAAAAGCAGCCAAATAATTTTTACCCGACTGGAACTCGAACCCGTGATCCTCTGGTTGTTGATCGGCCACCTTTACCACTGTGCTATTGCACTATTAAAAATAGCTGTGTATAATTAAAACTTTGAAAAGTCACTCCGATTTTATTTAAAGAAAACTGTGAAAGCCGATAACGTGTGCACACTTCCACAGATCGAGATCGACTGAGTTTTTCAACATGAAACAATGACGATGACACATACAGACATAAATACTTAATACCAAGTTTCCGAAAGAAGTATACAAATGTTAAAGATACGTATCTGGTTTTTTTTTTTTAATTATGCGCATACTCCTTCTCTTTTCATCAACTTCCACAAAAAGTGACGCATTCTCCTAACAAGATTAATGGAGCATTTGTCATCCCATAGAAACAATAAAAATGTTTCTATAAGAGGAAATTAACTCCCATAAGTGGGCCATTTAATGCTTCTAACATTTTCATAAGCATGTAGGAGTACTCTCCTAGAGTTAATAAAACTCCCGAACTAAAGTCTCACAAGCCTCTAGGAAACTCTTATGAGAGGAAAATTGTTACTTGGGATATTCATTCGTTGATGGAAATTATAATACCTTTTCTTTGGTTTTTGCTATGGAGCTTTCAGAATTGAAGATTTCTTATAGCTTTTGGGAGCATATATTCTAAGTTTAAGGAAAAAAGTGTTGTCGTGGCGTGTTTTTCTGCTTAATTTATTATTTTTTTTCTTGAAAAAAAAAAAACGGTTAAAATGCTGCTATACAAATATTACTTGGCTATTTTTTTAAAGGAAGGATTACTCTTTGAGCATTTTTTTGATGGAGTTCGGTTCTTTATTTAATTGCAACAAAAATAAAAAAAGAGTATTTCGTAAATAAATATTGTAGTGCAATAAACTTTTTGAGTTGATATAATTTATGTGCTGTGATTTTGTGTTTATTTAAATTTAAAATGGTTTCAAGTTGGTAAAAGTTGGTAACCCTACCGACATTTTTGAGAGAAGTATGCCAATGTGTAATGATCACTACGGCAACCCTGTGAGAGCTTTGAAATGGAGATAGCCTATTGAAATCCATAATAGTATGGATGAAACGCAAATATCCTATCTTCCCTGTACTGCATATTCAAATTGAACAGAGTATAGTAATAAATTTCTATACTTTCAGAATAATGCAAAATGAATTGGACGGTAAAAATCGTTTGAGATGGGACCTACAAGCATGGATCTAAGACATATAATAATTACCGGATACAGGGTTGAATCAATATTGAATCATGTTAAATTATTATTTTATTCATGATTTTGAAATAGATTTTCATATAAGGTTTACTAACTAGATTTCCAGGTAAAATTAGCAAGATTCTCAGGTAAAATTTACAGTTTTACTTTTTTAAGGCAGTGTTAAATTTACCTGAAACCAACGTTGATTCGACACGACATTAAAATCAGATATCAGGTTCTACCGAGTTGAAAAATAACGAAATGCCAAATTTCTTTACCTAGTACCTTTTATTTATTATTATTATTAATAGTTATTTTAAATAATGTTCTCAACAAATAAGTTATTAGAAATGTATTAAATAAAACAATATTTCTATGTTATTAACCAAACAAAAGAAAATATAAAATATTGAGGTAAACAATCGTTTCTTAAAAAAGTTTTATCAAAAACCTGTCTACGCCCTTGGTAGGAATGCTACTATACCCTTAAAAATATCGAAGAATTCGAACGTTTGCCATGCATGGTATACGAAAGAGCTCAGATCACTCCGTAACAAGAGAAATAGGGCGTGGAAAACTTACTTAAAAACTAATTCACAAATTTATCACAGTTCTTATATTGCAATTTTTGGAAAGTTCAAAACTCTTTCAAAATCACTTTATACTAAGTATGTAAATGAATTGGGGAGCTTTTCCAAAAAAAACCTAAGTCATTTTAAAAACTTGTCAACACAAAGAAGAACTCGAAGGGCTATCCGGTAAATTTTGTATACGAAAACTGTTCGCTTCAAAAAAATACAGATATCTGCAATGCGTTTGCGAATAATTTTCGCTATTCTTTCGTTGATACGCCTGTCGTTGTTGACGAAGGTTATTTTAAAAATGTACATATCTATTCCCAAACGAATTGTAATAATATTCCTGTGCAACTGAGCACTGTTTTAGTATATCTCTCATCATTAAATGATGATTACTCATCTGGTCCAGGCGCAATTCCCCAATAGTACTAAAAAAACCATATAAATATTATTTCAGATCCTTCAATCTTTATTATAGCTTTCTTTAAAATCAAGGAAGTTTCCCTGGTTATGGAAAAAATCATTTTCAACTACAGTTTTTAAAAAGGGTAATAGGAACGATATAAAGAACTATGGGCCTTTATCAAAACTCTCTTGTATACCGAAGCTTTTCTAAAAAGTTATTTGTGAAAGCTTGGCATTTCATAGTAAAAATTTAATATGCGAAAACAGCATGGATTTATGGAAAGAAGATCAACGGTAACAAATCTCCTTACCTTCTTACACAAATGCTCCAATACTTTAGAAAACGGTAGTGAAGTTGACTGCATTTACAATGACTTTTCTAAAGCATTAAACTTAGTCACAATATTATTTTATTCAAACTTAAAGCATTCGGCTTTCCACCTCTCTTTATTGACTTGACCTTGAAAATAGATCCTACCAGGTAAAATTTCGACACTCTCTCTCAAACCTATTTAACGCTCTCTCGGGTGTACCTCAGGGAAGTCATTGGGCCCCTTTTCTTTTCATTCTCGCTGTAAATGATTTTGTGTCATGTATACGTTCTAGTGAAATTCTTATAGTTGCGGATGATATGAAGTTTGTCAAGACAATAAGAGCTGGCCATGACCACAGTCTCTTGCAGGATAATATTGACAGCTTTACTCTATGGTGTGATAAAAACGGTCTTAACCTAAGCCCTGTTAAATGCCAATCAATTACTTTCTCAAGAAAACGAGTTGAAAGTGCTTTTAATACTTTTATTTCGCAGCAAAAACTATGCCGTGTCTTTAGGTTCAAGGATTTTGATGTTCAGTTTAGTTCTAATTTAGAGTTCACAGAATACATAAATTACATTGTTAAAAAAGCGAGCTCTATGCTTGGATTTATAAAACGTTGGACAAAAGAATTCAACGATCTGTATATTACCCTTTGTCTATATAACTGTTATGTAAGACCTCATCTTGAGTATGCTTCTCCAATTTGGCCACTCTTTGAAATTCATAAAAGTCGTATTAAATCAATACAACATAAATTCATTCACTTTGCTCTGAAAGGTCACCCTTGGGCTGATTCATATATCCTTCCACCATATGAACATCGGATCCAACTACTGCAGGTCCAATTTTTATATCAAAGGCGGGTTAATAATGACTTAATATTTCTTCAGCAACTTTTAAATGAGGAAATCGATGCTCCTGACTTGTTAGCCTATATTGTCATAAATTATCGCAGAGGATCTCACCACCTGCGAAGATTTTAACTTTTACATGTATATTTTTATCGTACTAACTACGGAATTCATGTACCTCTAAGCCGTATGTGTGAGCTTTATAATTTAAATGCTTCCTCTGTTGACTTTAATATAGGTAAAATGGGATTCAAAACATTGTTTTGAACCAGCGGGTCAATTATCGATCTGTGAAACTGTGAAGTGATAAACATGATAATGCTTTCACTCCAAATGCGAATTTCCAAGTGTGCAAAGTTAAAACAAATGTTTTCATATAATAATTATTTTATTATATTCAATTCATCCTGTGTAAACCTTTGAAAAGATAAATCATAAGGAGAAACAATTTATGCTCATTAGATACACCCAAGCCGCCATCTTAGTCTCTCTATGATACAAAAATCATCTTTTACTACGAGCGATTGAGAGAGAAGAGCGGCATTTCTCATTTTAGTACTTTTTAGCAATCTCTTTGGAGTGTGTGTTGTTTTTCATAACGAGTTCGGGAATCACCTTCAGCCTGTTAGCCATAGAGTACCTATATTATCTAGAGAACCGACTTCAGGGCTTTTTCTCTTTCACCCTACAAACTGCATTGTGAGTATTTCCTCCACATGGCTGAGCATGTGTTAGCTGCCCAATGCATTTTAAATGGAACCTCACCTATACAATGATAACTTAATGGATTTTTGGCTCATTAGACTGAAAACAACAAAAAATTGAATCGAAAAATTGAGAACGTCACATTTAGAGCTATCACACGTATTCACGGACAGGGAATTTAAGAGAATTTTCTCTTAATGTGCTCAAATAAAATTTGCGGGTGTTTTAGGCAAGAGGGGTACGAGTCGGTTCTCTAAATAGTATAGGTCATAGATAAACAAATAAAGATGGCAATCCTCAGCTGTCAGTTTGATTTGCCTACAAGCTGAAGCGAACAGCTGTAATGATTATATTTGCAAAGTATTAGTGAAAAGCAGTACAAGCCGCACACATAGAATCAACTAGTCACTCACCACTAGTGACAGCCGCACACATAGAAGCAACTAGTCACTGACCACAGTCTGTATAGGAATGGTGAATTAATTTGTCGGTTATTTTTGAAAATCGTTGACATGTTCAAAAAGTATGAAAACCTGAAGAACGAAATTTAAAGTGCTTACTTAACCTTATATATCATCCAAATTAAAATTATGTGGAAGATTTGGAGCAACTTTAAATAAAAAAAGGTGTAGGTTACTGATATAATACCCGTGAAAAATAAGTGGTACGGATATTATAGTGTGTCATGTTAATGTTATAAACTACGAGAGCAAAATGGTAAAAGCATGGTTTCAAAACTTGAGTTTTTCTTGTTTACACGAGCATTGATTTTTTCGGGAAAGTGCTTCTCACTGGGAAACTTATGAAAATGATGCTTGAATTTAAGAAAAAAATTTTGTATTCTTTTTCACAAAACAACTGCTCTAGCAGGAATTTTTTTTTACTTTTGTAATATTGCAAAAATAAAAAAATAAAAATAAAATTTGGTTAAGGAAATAATGTGTATATTCTTTTTCATAAAACAACTGCTCAAAGAGGAAATATTTTTACTTTGGTAATTTTCAAAAATGTGCCACTGTAATGTCTGTACGTACTCCCAAAAATACAAATTTCCACGAATTTAGCCCAAAGTTCTGTTAAAGCTCATATAAAATAAATAAAATTCGTAGTTATGGGAAGAACATGAACAGACTTGTAGTTAAGGCTTAATGCGCAATCTAATACCACGTTCCCACGAAACCGATCTAGAGTTTTTATTGAGATTTCATCGAAAAATTCATGAAATCTAGTTCCATATACTTGAAATATCAATAGTTTTTAACTACAAGCTCGAATTTCATTTTGGTGGGAACATATATTGACAAATTGTTTTTGTCTTTATTTTCATTGGTTTTTGGTGTTTACACGGGATTATTTCTGCTATTAGACGATAAGTTTTGAGTCATTCCTTTTTTTGAAACTAAATTAGTGCAAACTGTGAGATTAGATATTTGTCTCGTTCGTATTTATTTAAATTCACCGAAATCGCACATTTCGAAATTTCAAAACTGTATGGGGAAATGTGAAGATTCGGACCGAAATGTCCGGTTCCACTCCTAAGCCAAAGCGAATGCGGGGCGACGACGATTTTTTGTAGTTTTTTAGCATTGTGTATGTGTCATATTTTGAACTATTGTGAATGATTCAAATTGTCATTGGTTTGGGAGAGCCTTTAAAGGTTGTGTGCTTGCCATATTTTGTATCTTTACGAATGATTCACTATGATTTCATGTTGGTTTGGGGTTGCCTTTATTTATTAGTTAAATCCACACCTAAATCCGTTGTTCTTTTTTTTAATTCATGCTTTAAGAGTGCAATTGAATTCAAAGCTCCTTCAAACCAACACCAAATCATAGCAAATTATTCGCAATGATACAAAATATAACAGATAAACAATGCTTAGCAAAAATAAAAAACTTTCGTCAACTCTCTTCCATTTTGGAAATTAAAATTTATATTCATATTCGATTAATATACCTACTACCTACTTTTGTGCAAAGATGAAGCTACGAGTAGGACATGTGAAAATAGATTTAAATTTTCGTCACTCTGTTTTAAGCCTCACCCAAACCAACGCGAATGTGGAAGATAGTACAAAATATGATAATTACATAACGCTAAACAACAACAAAAATTTGTCGTCGCTCCGCATTCGCGTTGGTTTGGGAGAGCCTTTACGCTGCTACACACTAGTTTACGCCAAATACGTACCAATGTGAACCGGGCCCTACTTTGGTTTGTATTTGTTGAACACGCTCTGTGGTCAGAATTATTCACCTCGGTCTGTCAATTAGGTGTCAAAACAAAACCAAATACGGGGTGTCCCCTATTTCATGCAGGATAATTTATGAAATAATATTTTTAGAAAAACAAATTGTTTAAGAGGGGCCGATTATTTCTCCCCTTTTAGATAGGAAATAAAAAAAAAATAAAAATTAATCAAAATTAAATTAATTTTTTTTGAATGAATGAAAATAACTTAAAAATCCGACAATAGCTACGAGATCATGCTATAATTTCTTAAAATCCATTCTCAAATCAATTTTTCAAATTAAGTTGTTTCGTAATGATTTTTTAAAAAATAATATTCAAACTTTAAAGTAAAAAAAAAGTTAATGTTTTTGTTAAAACTATTTAGTTTTTTTACATTAGATGTCATGAAGTTTAAAAAAAAATCAAAAATACCTATTGTTGTTTTATTATATTGGATAGAGACGCGCATCTGGATTACCTTTTAACACGTGCAACAAAAACGATTTTGAAAATTCCTCAGCTATCTTTTTTGTACTTAAAGTTAATCCAGATCAATACCCGAATCCTGACAAAAGATAATTAAACCCACCTAATATCTACTTTAATGCTTCTAAAGTGGAAATTGAGAGTTTAGTGGAATTTAAACAACAAATTGGAGTTCCGGGTGTCAAATTGCAGAAAAACTTTTTTTTTATTTCGTACTTTCTTAACTACTTTTTCCTTAGAATATATCCAACAATAATTTTAAAATTATTCTGGATGAAGAAAGGGCCACCCTGTATTATATGCAAGATGCATTGAAGATGAACGGAAATCTGAGTGATTGAAAACAATTTATAGATTAATTTTTTGTATTTTATTATAATTGTGGATGAATATTAACTATTAATTACAATTGTTTGTATACATTAAACAATTTAACAACGATATTTTTGTTTTTAGCCGAAGAATTTTCAAAACTATTTTCCAATTTTCAAAAGAAAAAAAAACTGAGCTGTCAAAACAAATAAATCTCACCGCGTTACATTGTTGTTGCAATTCACATCTATTCATCGTCACGAAGTGAAATTACAAATACAACAATGTAAACAAATGGGTTTTGGAGGGTGAAACGTACGAAAGATTGGCTTCTTGGTAATTGATATTCTCTGGTATAGGTACTCTATGCTGTTAGCGAAGTGATAAAATTATAAAACTCTGTGAGAACTGAAATGATAACTTTGTTTTCATTTCACAGTTTCACAGATCGAGAATTCACCCCCAGTGCTCCACAATCGTGACCGTCTTATATATCTATTAAGATGCTTTAAATGTTTTCTTATTGTATGATTTTGTATATTAGGTATTTGATTTTTGTAATTTTGTACACAAGTTTTTGTTTGTAATTATTGTAAGCATGTGTTAGTTTGCATTATTTTACTAACCACTAACACATGCACTTATGATGAGCCTTTATTTCTAGGTTGCAGCTTAATCTAAGCTCTCTACAACATAGAATCTGAAGTGTTAAGGTCTCTCTATCGTCAATAGCCAAGCAATCTAGACCAGAGAGAAGAGCCACTGCAAGGTTGAGAGCGTTGGATCTTTTTAATACCGCGGTTTAATTTCTTTGTTTACAGTTGTCACTGGCGACTCGGCCTCTTGCAAAGCCAAGCCCTTGCCAACAGCCGTGACTTCTGCCGACACTTAAGTATATATCCCCACTCGATTTTCATTTCCTTGTAAACTTTTGAATTCCATTTTATTTAGTTTTGGATAAACATCCCTGTTTTGTGTTAGTTTTTCTTTGTTGTAAGTCTTTGCAGCTGGATTCCTGGAGGGTCAAACGTAAGCCCCCTCACCACCGCCAAGGCAAAACCGTGAGGGGGATGCTACGGACTTGCAATAAGGCTCCAAATTTGAATTTGCATTATAACGATAGGCTAGGTTCAAAAATTGAACTCCTTTTATAGAAAAATAAAATCAAAATTAAAAAAAAAAAAACAACTTAAAAATTTGAACCTAGTCTATAGTTGAAATACAAAAAAAAGGGTTAGGGAAATACAGTACTTGAATTGCTAACTTTACTGTGAAGTTAGCAGATTACACCCTTTGGCGAACTGCAAAATAGGGAAGAGAAATGCAAAAAAACTGCAAATTCCTGTCAAGGTCCCATTTGCGTTTGTGAAAGTTGTCCTGCTAACTTCATAGACGTGTTGTATGGACTTCACAAATGTTGCTACCCATTTGCCCAATTTTCACTTTTCTCAAAATTATGGGTGGACGAGGAGGCCTTAACGTTCCAAGCAATTTGAACATAAGAGCAAGTAACTAAGTGTGATCCAGTCGTGCATTTTAATTTCTATTTTTTTTTTTTTTCGGGGAAATCTCCCCTTGTTCAAAACCCTACGTACTCTTTGATTACTGTGCGTTTTAGGCAGGGACGTGCCGTGGTGTTTTCAGTAGGGTGTACGCTAACTTGTTTTTCAATAAAACATATTTGTTTTAAGCTTTTGCCAACAGAACCAACGCACGTTCCAAAACGAGTCTGTTTTCAGACACTTACTGCCCGAATAAAATAGAGTGCTGCAAGAAGAACCTTAGCTTTAGCTGGAATAGCTGCCAAACAATTTCAAACCGCTCATACAACTGCAACTGCGTCGCGCTGTGTTCGCATCATTTAATTTGTCTGTATTCAACATTTTGACAGCTGCAGCTCCAGCTGCAGATCTGTCTCCATTCTGTTCTGCCAGTTAGTCGTTACCAAAAACAAGCAGAAACTTCAAACAGCAATAATTTAAAGAAGCTACAAAACTCTCTCACTCTTAGTTTATTGTGATCAAGGTCACCAAGAGTAAAGCTCAGCCACAAACCCAACGAGAATAGGTTGTAAAGACTTTTTCATTTAATCAAATAAATAAATAATGTTTGAAAATTATTTTAGTCATCTTTAATATAAACGACATTGATAAAGTCACTAAGCCCAAATTTAATTGTTTTGGTGGTGACTTTAATGCAAAGCACACCTTCTGGGCCTCACGATGCATATCTCAAAAGGGTCGCATGCTATATATGAAGCAGGAATGGAAAATAATTGTGACTTTCATTCGACTGGCAAGCCAACTTACTGCCCAACTGATCCGTCAAAATACCTGACCTAATCGATTTATTCATGGTAAAAGGAATACCCTCTAACCGCATAGAAATTTCAGATGGCTATGACCTCTTCTCAGATCATTCTGCCGTCGTACTCACTATGAGCGAAAGCCACCCAGGTTAACAAACAGTAAAACCAACTGGGATGGATTTAAAAAAGATATCGAGGACAACGTTGAGTTAAAGGTATCATTACAAACGCCTCTTGAGCTTGAAGACGCAGTAGATACCTTCGTTGATATAATACAAAAAGCAGCTTTGGATAACACACCTTTTCAAAGGCTAATGCCTCGCTATAAAGATATAAAATATCCGCAAGAAATAAAAGATTTAGTGAAAGAGAAACGAAAACCAGGTAAAAAATGGCAGCAAACCCGTGCTCCTCAACACAAAGCTCATTTAAATCGCTTGAGTAATATGCTAAGAACGGCGATATCAGAATTCAAAAACCTTGAAGTTGAAAACTACCTAGAAGGCTTGACAGCGGGGAAAGAATCCAACTACTCACTTTGGAAAGCTATAAAAACAACGAAAAAACCAAAGCTTCCAGTGCCCCCGATCAAGAAAAGCCAAAATGAATGGGCTGAAAGTGACGAAGAAAAAGCGACCGTATTCGCCAATTACTTAGATGAAACATTTAAGCCGTTCGATGGGCAAGAACTCAACGAAAATATTAATATGAATTTTACTTCAAATGGAAGCTACATAACGAGAAATGCTACACTTGCCGAATTAAAAAGAGAAATAAAGAAGCTTAAGTCCAACAAAGCTCCAGGATATGACTTAATAACGGCAGAGATTTTAAAAATGCTCCCTCGTAAAGGGTTTATTAACCTCCTTTACATAATAAATGCCGCTCTAATGTTAGAATATGTTCCGAGCCAATGGAAAGTTGCAGAAGTCATAATGGTTTTGGAACCTGGCAAACCATCTCACGAAAAGAAGTCTTATAGGCCAATTTCGCTTCTTCCAATAATATCAAAAGTTTTTGAAAGAATACTACTCCTGCGCCTGTAACCGATAATAGAAGAGAAACAACTAATACCTGAACATCAGTTCGGATTTAGAAGCAATCATTCGACAATTGTTCAAGTGCATAGAATTAGAGAGAGAGAATGAGAGAGCTCTTGAAGAAAAGAAAATCTGTTCGACTGTCTTTTTGGACGTGTCGCAGGCGTTTGACAAGGTGTGGCACGAAGGCCTCAAATTCAAATTAAGACAAGTTCTGCCTGAAAGACTTTACTATATTCTAAACGGATATCTAAATGAAAGACTTTTTCGTGTAAGACACGGAAATGACCATTCTGATTTCAAAGAAATAGTGGCTGGGGTACCACAAGGAAGTGTATTAGGTCCAGTTCTGTGCCTTTTATTTACACGCGATATACCTCAAACAGATGACACCATTGTAGCCACGTGATACTGCAATACCAGCAGTAGGCAAAACGATTAGCGAAGATACAATTAAATTACAAAATGCTCCTAATAATGTTAATGAGTGGACGAAAACATGGCGAATAGCGCTCAATGAACAAAAGTCAGTCCACGTGGACATTACGTATAAAAAAAATAAAAAGATTACCCGTCTTTCTTAATACCGCTCGTGGTTCCATTTGCAAATGAGGCAAAGTATCTGGGAATGACTCTAGACGCGAAATTAAAATGGAAGCCGCACGTGAAAAAGAAATGCGAAGAACTTAAAAGTAAACTAAGAGATATGAACTGGTTACTCGGTAAATATTCATAGCTTAGTATTGAAAATAAATTGATTTTATACCGACAGGTTCTTAAACCTGTTTGGACTTATGGAATACAACTTTGGGGTTGTACCTGCGATACAAACTTAAATAACTTACAAACGTTTGAAAATAAATTTCTTAGGTCATTTGTAAATGCTCCGTGGTATATAAGAAACGAAGATCTTTACAGGGATCTCGGGATTCCTACAACACGTTACTTAACTTCGTTAAAAATAAATTGCTAGATAAGTTTCAACTTAGTTGCAATCGGGAAGTGGAGGTGGTTTTAGTGTAGTAAGAATCTCACACTTCTATGAGCACGCGTTTTTCGGTCCTCATAGAGCCTGATATACAGGTTTTGCACCTACCCATGGGAAAAAAAAATCTTTAATATTTTGTTTGTCTGTTTTATTGTTTTTTTAATAATAATAAACATTTTGGGCCAATACTTGTAAAATTCAATGGCTGCAACTATTTTTTTGAATAATAATAAACATTTTCGGCCAGTACATAGTTCTACTTGTAAAATTCAATCGCTGCAACTATTTTCCTATTAATTTCTGAAAATTTTCGTTTCTTAATAAGTATCAAATTTATTGAAAACAAAAATCGAAAGTTTAAAAATTTCAAAATAAATTTCAATATGGTTTTAAGGCAATTATGATATTTATTGCTTTTTATTTCCTTTTCGTATAATATCTAAGAAAATGTGTATTATGTATATTTTAAATGTTTAAACTTCACAAAATAAGAAGACTTCCTTTATTTTTTGATTTCGGTAAAAATTCTCAAGCAAAAGAATTTTTTGTCACGATCCCCGAGCACTGTAAATTAAAAATCACCATTCACCATCCATCAACACTGGAACAGATACAGACAACAGAACAGATACAGAATTCTCAACATAGCGAAGTGCCGTAGTACCGGAAAAACCGTGGTGCGCTCGAAGAAGAACACCTTAGACATTTTTAAACTTTTCGGATTAGCCGCGCTATAAATATTTACTGCCGTATTTATAAACAAAATTTAAAGGCTTCATAACTTTAAAATGCCTCTAAGTTGCTTTTAAGTGCGAAATCGGTATCTATAATCAATTTTCACTTTTAAGCAACGTTACTTAAATGCATCTTAACTTAAACGCCATTCACAGCGTTTAAAGGTTACTTAAAGCCACCTTAAACATATTTTGACATTCGAGTCTAATGGTTTTTTTTTATTTCAGAAATATAGGTATACCTATGTATGTTTGTGGGTAGAGTTTTCATATTTTTGCTGTGGGTACCTGATGAAAGTTTTAAGATTTGGTTTCCTTTAGTAAAATAAATTGTTTCGATTTATTAACATATTTTTCTATCAAAAGGCCAAGGTGTGAATCAAAGAATTGAATAATAGAGTTTCTGAACACAAACATCAAAGCATCAGAAACTAAAATGGAATCATGTTTCATTTCGTTTGCATTTAGTAGGCCAGTTGCTTCTTTTTCTTTCTTATAAATACATGTGCTCATCTTTTGTTTGCATTTGTTTGCAAGCTGTCAAAAAACAGCTGAAAAGAACATGTATTAGTGAGTTTTATAGATGAGAATTTAAGTAACGTTATTTCAAGGCAACTTAAATATTTAAGCAAACTTAACTATATGACCTCAAAGAGGCATTTTAAGAAAATCTAATAAATTCGGCTGTTTATATTTAGCGAGTTCAATACAGTACTCACCCCGAACGTTGCGCTGCGAATTGCATCGAGCGTGGTCACCGGGAAACTGCCAAAGAGATGTTAAGAGCGATTTTGGCTACGCAGGTTGTAACGCTGCGTCTACGGTTCTGTTTCTTGCTGTTGTTGTTGTTGTTGGTTTCGCAAGTTGGGAGCAAACTATGCTCACTGTATCCGCGTTGGTGTGCAGTGGTATTTGGATCGACCTTTTGGAGTTGTCATGTTTTTGACAGCTTGAAACTGTCGTCACGATTGAAATTTAGGTGTCGTTTGATTTCAATCGCTTCGCGTGAGGTTCATTAGCTAGAACCTTGGCTTTGTCGAAGTGAATCCAATGGTGTTCATCTGGGTTGTCAAATATATGCTCACATATGGCGGACTTCTCCCTTTGGTTTTTGCTAACAGCGCTGATATGTTCTTACAAGCGTGTAGCAATGCTCCTCTGAGTCTGTCCTACATATGAAGATCCACAGCTACATGGTACCGCATGTACTCCAGGTGTTTGGAGGGGGAATTGATATTTTGGCGATTTAAGGTAATCTATCACCTTTTTGGGTGGTAAAAATATGGGTTTTACACCATATCGCTTCAAGATTTTCCCTACTCTGTCTGTTACACCTCTTACATAAGGCAGGAAAGCTTTCTTGTCTAAAAGGCTATCTTCCCTTTCTTGCGACGAAACTGGCTTCCACGATCTTTGCTTTTTTGAATAGCCATTCGCTTTAAGGGCATTGTCCAGCAAAGAAAGTTCAGTGGCAAGGTTGTCACTGTCACATATCCTGTGGGCACGCTGTTCAAGTGTAGAGACCACTGATGTCAAATTTGCCGGATGGTGGTGGGAAGTAGCGTGTAAGTTTCTGTTTGTGTGTGTGCTTTTTCAAAAAACTGTGTGTGCCAACGTTCCATTTTGTTTCCGCATCACTTTCTTCTTTCTCTTTTTCCATCGTAAACTTCATTTTTGGGTGCTGTGAATTCAGATGTTGAAGGAAGTTCAAAATGGCCGAGTTTTTCATGTGCAGAACGTATCATCCACATATCTCAGCCAAACTTTGGATTTTTCTTTTGAGCTGTTCAGAGCTTTTTTCTCAAATTGCTCCATCCAAACATCAGAACACCTTGCTATCTAAATTTCTATGAGGAAGAATGAACATTGTGTCGTTTTGTTGTTATGTTTTGTATGTGGATTTTCTTTACCTCGGTGCGCTAAAGTTAAGGCCACTTTACACGATAATATAAGTCATATGACCTGTCATTATTATTTCTGTATGATTTCTCATATGAGCTGTCATTTCAAGTCAAGTCATACGGTTATAATTTTTTTATGTTTACACGTCTTTACTTCGCATTTGATTTTTCCTATGGTTATCTGTCAAAACCAAAATAAAAGATAAAAAAGTCATAAACAAATAAATTTTTGTGGAGCAAAACTACTTTTTATGAATTATCCATTGTTGTTTTCATTCAAAATAATTTTTTTTTGTAGAAATATCTTTATTTTCAATACTCTGAATTCAATACTTTCCATGAAAATAAAAAATCTCGTTTGACTTCGCAAATGGAATTAGCTGCAGTTCTAATGTCAAAAAAGTCATATGCTTTTTGCTTTTGAGAAGTCATATAAGATATATGAGTGTGTTCAGACGATATTGTATGAATTTTTTGACAGGTCATACGAGAAGTCATATGACTTCTATAATCGTGTAAAGTGGCCTTTAGTAAAATTTATAGTTTAGGAAATAAATTAGCTTTGAGTTGCCGAATGAAAAACGAATGTGCGCTTGATGAAGTTGAACACCAAGCCATATAGATAAACAAGGGTAGGGGGAGAACAAACGTCGTGTTTTTTTTTTTTTTTAGATTCTTTTGTGTGTGTATTTTCATTGCTTTTGGTGCGCTTAATTTTGAGAACACCTATGATGTTTTTTTTTTTTGTTTACTTTTACTGGTAGGTAGCTTGAATTAGTCAGTACATTTTTGTTGGGATATTGATACAGGTGAAATATTGAAAAGAAAGATAAGTAAGGTACATCAAGGAATTTTGGCATGCATGGTAATTAAGATTTTGATTGGGTGTGCGGAGAACACCTGCGCACCTTTGAATAAAAGTCACTGGTCTTTGCTATATCTCACTCTGGTCAAAGACAAAAGGCTCACCCATTCTGTGGAACGTTTATCTGGCAAGTAAACTAAATTGCTAACAAATTAAATAAAACTCCTTTCTGAAAATAGATATGCCATGAAACTATTATGTCTATTTACATCCACACGTTCATACATATGTACATACGTACATAATACACATATACGTTACTACAAAAACAATATTCGCCTCCTGCTCCAATTTTTTTCGACATTCTATACGTAGGTATTTATCGCATTAAAAATCAATTTTGAAATTTCGCCCCAATAGACACTCTGGACACATTAGTGTCAGTTGTGTAGGTAGACGCACACACGCACTTGCACTATGGAAATGACATCACAGCCGGCACTAGGCGCAGTCAAATAATGTGAAATTTTATTTGTGCGATATGATTAAAATTGCGAATTCAAGTTCATTAGTAAATTGAAATTTGGGAGGGTTTCAATAAAATTTATTGTATTATTGTTTATTCAAATTTAATGAGCACTGAGCTTGTCCATAGTTGATATGGAAGTGGTATGGGAACCTTAGCTTAGCTGCATTTATTTTGGATGGTTCAGAGAATGCCACTAGTTGCTGAAGTTTTGAAATCTTTCTAAAGGTAGTAGGTACTACAACTACAACACGGATATAATAAACTCTGAGCTCTGACTCCACGCTCGTTGACATCGTTGGTTTCATTTTTGTCGAACCATTAAAATCGTTGGTTTTACAGATCATGCAATATGGTCTGTTTATTTGCATGTTTGTGTACAGATATAGCTTTGTTTTGATATATATGTAAGTGTTGTAAGTGTTGTTAATTCAATTGAATTTGTTTTGCATTGAAATAAATGCATATGCAATTCGTTTTTCTAGAATCTCAATACCATTTCAGCTCAACTCAAAATGGAACACTCAACCCAAGTGACGAAAAACCTGGGTCTTATATTCAAACCTATTTCAGCTCAAGCTCTCAAACCTGCTTGTAAACGTAGTAACAGTCTGAAAGGACATAAAGTGTGTTCGAGAACCAGTTACAAACAGTTTGAATCCGCCAGATTTAGTCATTTTTAGTGCGAAGTCGTTACACAAGTGAAAGTTTGTACTTTTTCGGACCAAAGAGAGCGCTCATGAGAGAGGAAAAAATTACCCTTACTTGCCAGATTCGGTCCGAGAAATTTCTGGTGGCTATTTTATACTGGATATTAAATGCCAAATGTTCGTTTGTCTGAATTGAAAAAAATGTCAGTTTGAAGTTAAGTAACCAAACAGACAAATAGCTAGGGTTACCCAAGTGTTACTCTATTTTTTGTTTTGTTTTTGGTAGATGTGCATTATTTATTAATTTATTTATGTTTAATAGTAGTTTTTTAACAAATTGATAATTCATGATTTAATATTTGTACTTAAAAAATATTTCTTTGTTTAAGTTTACTCATTTTCATTCATAATAAAGATTTTGCGACCTTTAGTCCAAATGCGTTTCGCCAAGGTACAACAGTTGGGGTCATCAGTTAGATGCTGTTTTACCCTTCTAAGACGCATTATTTTCAGTCGATGGGTACCGTCAACTAATTAAACTTACAGCGCCGAAGCACTGTAAATTATATTATTATTTGTTTTTACTTCTAATCATTCTTTAATCATTTTTATACATGTACGTTTCTTTTTTCTTAACATTTAATTTCTTGTACAGTGATTTTATAAAAAAATTGATTGACGAATAATTGCACTGCGGCAGCTCTAGTCAAATATTTCTTTTGATGTGGTGCAAATAAGTGCAAATAAGTGCCCAAACCATTCCCGACATTTTGACAGTTTTTCTTCTCTGTGAGAGGATTTCATTCCCACCTATAATAATTTGACATTTAGTCCGAAATAGTGCGAAGAATTTAAGGAACACACCTAAAGATTCATTTCGGATACTTCTTCTTCTCAGTGAGTTTGAGTATCTGTCAATATTTTATGGAAATGGAATAGTAAACAGAGGTGATAGTAAAGTTTTAATGTTTTTTAGCTCTTCATTTTTTTAATTTTTCTTACTTAATATATTTAATTTTTGGCAAATCTAAAAAGTAAAAGAACAAACTTAGAACAGGACATTGAAGAGGTTAGAAAAACAAAATAATTGAATGAGAAACAACTCGTGTTACGACGAAGTATGAGAGTGCTCATGGGCACTACTGCACCTGGTAATTTCACTCGATTACACTCTTATTTGGCGAACTACGAAATCGGGAATAGAAATGCAAAAAATAATTTTTATAAACTGCATATTCCTGTCCAGGTCCCATTTGTGTAGGTGAAAGTTGCCCTGCTAACTTCACAGACGTCAAAATAATTTAGCATTATGTATCAGTCTTTTGTTATTGAGTGAGTGTTTTTTTTGTGATTGCACGTTAGTATGGGATACTCTTAAAGGTTGCGAGTATCAACTATATATTTGAAAACAGCAAATTTTTAAATATATAATATTTTTGAAACCAGAGCAACTTAGTCTTTTGAGATACTAAACAAATGAAATATCGCATCGATAAAATCGTTCGAGAAATTATTTTGGTTATTTTCCCGTGGGTAGGTGCAAAACCTGCATAAGGCTCTATGAGGACCGAAAAAAGCGTGCTCATAGAAGTCTGAGATTCTTACTACACTAAAACCACCTTCACTTCCCGATTGCAACTAAGTTGAAACTTATCTAGCAATTTATTTTTAACGAAGGTAAGTAAAGTGTTGCAGGTTACTTTCCGGTGAAAGTTCCTGCTTAATCCGCGATTTTAAAGCGGTTTTCTGTTCACCGCACCAAGTTGGAAGGTTTTGTTCTTCGCAGACGGCGTACTAAAATCGACTCGTCAAGAATGTCAATAACCGTTGAATTAGCGTGTTCTAATAGTCGATTTCTATGTTTTCGCGCGAAACTTTTTATTTCGTCCCGGACCGTAGGAATCCCGAGATCCCTGTGAAGATTTTCGTTTCTTATATACCACGGTGCATTTACAAATGACTAAAGCAATTTATTTTCAAACGTTTGTAAGTTATTTAAGTTTGTATCGCAGGTACAACCCCAAAGTTGTATACCACAAGTCCAAACAGGTTGAATAACCTGTCGATATAAAATCAATTTATTTTCAATACTAAGCTTTGAATATTTACCGAGCAACCAGTTCATATCTCTTAATTTATTTTTTAGTTCTTCGCATTTCTTTTTCACGTGCGGCTTCCATTTTAATTTCGCGTCTAGAGTCATTCCCACATACTTTGCCTCATTTGCAAATGGAACCACGAGCGGTATTAAGAAAGACGGGTGATCTATTTAATTTTTTTATACGTAAAGTCCACGTGGACTGACTTTTGTTCATTGAGCGCTATTCGCCATGTTTTTGTCCACTCATTAACATTATTAAGAGCATTTTGTAATTTAATTATAGCTTCGCTAATCGTTTTGCCTACTGCTAGTATTGCAGTATCACCAGCAAACGTGGCTACAATAGTGTCATCTGTTTGAGGTATATCGCGTGTAAATAAAAGGTACAGAACTGGACCTAATACACTTCCTAGTGGTACCCCAGCCACTTTTTCTTTGAAATCAGAATAGTCATTTCCGTGTCTTACACGAAAAAGTCTTTCATTTAGATACCCGTTTAGAATGTTGTAAAGTCCTTCAGGCAGAACTTGTCTTAATTTGAATTTGAGGCCTTCGTGCCACGCCTTGTCAAACGCCTGCGACACGTCCAAAAAGACGTTCGAACAGATTTTATTTTCTCCAAGAGCTCTCTCAATAACGTCAGTAATTCTATGCACTTGATTGGAGAAATTATGAAAATTATAGAAATTGAAACAAAATACATGCGTTTTGTAGCGAATGTATACTTTTAATAAAATAAAAAATGTATCGATGCTGTCTTCAAAGGAAGTTAAACCTTACCGTAAAAAAAAAACTAACACAACCATACCTGCACAAGAGGAGCAGTTTTGTCACTTTACCACGACTGTGGCAGATCTACCACTTTTTTCCAAGATTTTGATAATCTCCCACTTCTACCACTGAAGCGAAAATTTTACCACTTTTTGCTCATCTATAACAAAAAAATGTTGTTCAAAGATTATCCGAAAAAGATTATTAAAACAAATTTGTCCCAAATTTTTCAACTGTAAAAAAGTTTTCTCTGAAATTGTGTCTCTTCATACTTAACTGAATACTATTTTGGAAGTATTTTGCACTGAAAATAGAAATGCAGTAGTTTTTGTAAAAGCTTGTGTCCTCCAAATATGTCTATAAAATGTGGGAAAACAATGGCAACTTCTTTGGAAATGGAAATTTTGAGAAATTTTGAAGATATTTATTGATTAAGAAACTGACATATCAACAAGAAAGTGCCTTGCTATGAATGTGCGGTATGTCTGCATAAATGATGATTGAGCGGTAGATACTCGTACGATTTTTGAACTTCTCGAAACAGAAGATGAAACAGCTTCCCACATCTATGATGGTACTTTTAACAACTTAACAGATCTGAAAATACTCCAAGAAAAACCTTATTGGATTTGCATTTGATAACTCTTCTGATGTTATACGAGGAAACAAAGGAGGCATCAAGCTTAGATTGCAAAATGAAAATAAAAATCAATTTTACATGGGTTGTTTCTGTGATTCCTTAAGCCACTAAAAAAAAACAAGGAAATGTGTTTTCATTTTCCTCACATAGCCCAAAACATCTAGTTGAATTTGAAAATTTTAAAACATTTTTTTGGTACTAAGCCACACAAAATGTTAAGATTTTAGTTTAGTTTAGTTTACAGTTCCCAGGCAAAAACAAAATGTATGCAAATATTTAGCATGTCCAAAATTATTGAGTTCAAATAAGAAATTATTTTTTGCCATGCTTGGTGTAAGGTTTCATGTTAAAAAATAACCACTGCTGTCATGAAATGTCATGCAAAACAATGAACCGACAATTATTTTGCATGTGAAAAAAATGTGGTGAGTAAAATATTGTTTTTTTGGATGGTCGCTTAAGACTTCAAAAAAAATATATTTGCATGCAAAAATAATTGTTTCCCATTTAAAGGCCTAGTTTATTAACAAAAGCTAAATTAATGACTGAACTCAATGTTTGGTTTAGCAAACATTTTTGGCCTTGAATCTTATATAATTTTGTGCACAAAACAGTTGAAAAATCGTTTCGAAAATTTTGAATTTTTTCGCATGGGAACTGTAAACTATGCCTAAAGTTAAACTCGTTGGTCTTGAAGCTGTAGTAGTCCGTTTGGCCGAAATATGGACCCCATTTTTGATGTACTGCAAGGAATGAATTCAACTAATTTGTTCTATTATCTTTCTTTTAATCATTTGATCTTGCCGATCCTAACAAAATAAATATAATTTTTGAGCCCAACAAAATGCAATCCACTTACTCTGGTCAGCAAAATCTATTTTTTTTTGTTACAGAAACCAAATAACACTTTTCTGTAGGTTTTGGTGTGCTGAACTCTAATCTGAAGTCAGAAAATTTCCATCGGACTAAGTTTTTGAGATATTCCCGTTATAAAATCAAAAAACGTGTTTTCTTGCTGTTTTCAAAGTTGTATTGTAACCCAAAAGAAATGTTTTCAAGAAAATTTGTAATGGTTTATGAAAGAACTAATTTTCTTCTTCTAAATCTGTTTAAATCTTTCCGATATCTCTTGTTGCCTCTGTGAAATACTCAGTTAATTGAAAGCCTTTCATTTATGATATAAATACAAAGATATTCTCAACACGAGATAAAGATAAATTATTTTCTCATCCAATTTTTGGAAATTAGAATCTAAAGGGTGATTTCTTAGCTGGTTTGGTTTTGGCAACACTGGTTTTGACAGCTAACGTGTGTTTAGTACCTTGTGTCACTGTCAAACAGCTTCAGTTTGGTGTGCAATTTAACCATGGATCGTCTTACAAATGAACAACGCTTGCAAATTATTGAATTTTACTATCAAAATTCGTGCTCGGTTCGAAATGTTCATCGCGCGCTGCTTCCATTTTATGGTCGGCATTCTCGACCTTCTGAGCAGTCTATTCGGAAGATTGTGACCAAATTTCGCACCAAATTTACTTTGTTGGACATTAAACCACCAACACGTTTACGTACTGTGCGTAGTGAAGAAAATATTGCGGCCGTATCAGCTAGTGTGACAGAAGACCGCGAAATGTCGATTCGGCGCCGTTCCCAGCAGTTAGGCCTTTGTTACAGCACTACGTGGAAAATTTTGCGGAAGGATTTGGGCGTAAAGCCTTTTAAGATACAGCTGGTGCAAGAACTAAAGCCAGCCGACCTACCACAACGCCGAATTTTTGGTGAATGGGCTCTTGGAAAGCTGGCCGAGGATCCGCTTTTTTATCGAAAAATTGTGTTCAGCGATGAGGCTCATTTTTGGTTGAATGGGTACGTAAATAAGCATAATTGCCGCATTTGGAGTGAAGATCAGCCAGAAGCATTGCAACAGCTACCAATGCATCCCGAAAAAGCCACTGTTTGGTGCGGTTTATGGGCCGGCGGCATTATTGGGCCATATTTCTTCAAAGATGATGCGAATCGCAGCGTTACTGTCAATGGTGAACGCTACCGAGCGATGATAACAAACTTTTTTTTGCCCGAAATGGAAGTTCTTGACTTGCATGATATGTGGTTTCAACAAGACGGTGCCACATGCCACACAGCACGCGAAACAATGGCGCAATTGCGAGGCGAGTTTGGTGAACAGTTAATTTCACGTTTCGGGCCGGTCAATTGGCCGCCTAGATCGTCCGATTTGACACCATTAGATTATTTTTTGTGGGGGTATGTCAAGGCTAATGTCTATAGGGACAAGCCCGCTTCGATTGACGCACTGGAAGCCAACATCCATGCATTCATTCGTGAGATACCGGCCGATATGTGTGAAAGAGTATGCCAAAATTGGACTCAGCGGATGGGCTACCTGAGACGCAGCCGTGGTCAACATTTGCATGAAATTATCTTTAAACATTAAATTGCAAGGTTCAAACTATCGATTCAAATAAATATTTCATTAATTTTTTCGAATTTTTTGTGTTTTTTTTAAGTTCTAAACCTCTTAAAAAATCACCCGTTACTTAAATCTTAAATCTATCACTAAAAATCTGGATTTACCACTTTTTTTAAGATTGTTCTACCGCTTTTTTAAAATTGGAAATGACAACATTGAGGTGGAGAGAACTTTTGAGAATCTGTTCAAAATGTGTCTATTAGAATCAAAAGCAACGTATTCCACTTTTCGAAAAAAAATGTGTTAACGAGGCAGTTTGACTCATTTTTTAAAAATGTATCTTTGGCTGTTTTCGAAAGTTTCAAAAGCCATCTTATTTGAGGGTTATTTTGATTTGAATATAGGGGTAATAATCAAAACCAACGTATTCCTCTGACTCTTTTGAATTAAAAAATCTGTATTCCACTTAATAATTAAAGTAGTTCTATTCCGATCTAAATTCAATTTTTTTTTGCGTTTAAATCAAAACGAATTTATTCCAATTTTGGCGCGAAAATTAATTATTGTCAAACTTTCATGCATGAATTTAACATTTTCGGTTTGTTCTATTATGTTGTTGAGAGGGAATACTTTTTCAAAACAGAAAAAATTTATTTTGATCCGAAAAAAATTCCGTTTCATTTTCAAAAACAATATATGTATTCCGAAAAGAAAATTTTAAAACGCATCTATTCCGGATTCGGATTTTCAAAGCCACAGTATTCCAAATTGTTAAATAATTCGAGACTTTTTGACCACAAAAAAAAATCGATATGCATTTAAAATCGAAAATCTAAACAAAAACATAAACACAAATTAGTTCCAAGAATAATAAAGGCCACGTCTAAAAAAAGGTTTTTTTTTTCATTATCTCAAAACTAGAAAAAGTGGAATACTCACAAACCAACAACTATAGCTCAACCTACAAGTCGCGCGTAAAAACACTTTTGACTTTGGCCTAGCTGAACGACCGACTGTTACAAGCCTTTCAAACCGTTTAAGCAGGGGCACAAAAGTGGTATCCAATTCCTTTGTAGCGATAGGCCTGCTAGCAAACACTCATCCTAACTCTCCGGTTGGGTGGGATCTTGCTACCAAAAAAGAGGACAGTGTTACGTTGTTTCAGGGAGTGTGTGAAGTTAGTTAATTTTGGGCATTAACAGAATTATGATTTTCGGATTTTCGGATTTTCGTCCGCTAACTTCAGTCTTATTTTAGCGGAATTTTGAATACATGAAAACCGTTACAGCTACAAAATGGGGTTTTGGACAACAAATTAGAATTTAATTAGCTACAAATTCAGGTTATAATTAAAAGGGTAAATTTAAAATATTTTAGATTTTTATCGCTAACTTCAGACTTATTTTAGCGGAAAATTGAACAACTCGAAAAGTACTCGAGCAACAAATTTTTGGTTTGAGCAACAAATTAGAATTTAACTAGCTACAAGTTCAAATATAAACATTTTTTGATTCCCCCATAAAGTGTCCGCCAAGATAAGGGAAGTACAAAAAACTATGATTCAATACTATGGTTGTACGTATAATGTATCAATGAAAGTGCATTTTACTATGCGGCTCTGTTTACATTTGGTATTGTTAATGAATTGATTGTGGCTCTTTAAGAATGAATGTTATTAAATTACATCCCTCCCCTTTAAAAAAATGATATTTGCTTACATTTCTAAAATTTAAACAAATATCATGTCTTTTGTTAAGAGCGTGGTATTTGGGCTTAGGTGTGTGCTATTTATTGTTGTGTGGTATTTATTGTAATATCGCATTTCAAGCTTTAATTAAATTATTATTATGTATTTCATAATTCTTATCATCTAACAGAATAGTACTGTTTACACCGTTTTGTGATATAATTTTATATGGTCCTCTAAAGGGTTTGTCAAGTTTTCTTTTGCTTTGATTTTTTTAGATAAAATTTGATCTATTAACATTTATTTGAAAATTCTGTTTTTTTATATTTATCATTAATTAAGTTGTTTTTTGCTTGTTCATGGGCAATTAATTTACATTTAAATTCATTCAAGTAATTATCAATATTATAAACTGTATCTTTGTTTTCTATTACTTCATATGGAAGTGTACATAACTTTCCAAATACTAGTTCAAATGGTGAATATAAAGTGCTACTGTGTGGTGTTGAGTTATAACAATGAGTATAATATGGTAACCATTCTTCCCAGTTATTTTTATCCCCTAGACTCATAATATATTCATTAAATACCCTATGATTTCTTTCTATTGAACCCATTGTTTCATGGTGAAAAGGTGTGGAAACTATCTTTTCTATCTTTAAAAGTGTACAAATATTCTTTAGCAATTCATTAGTAAATTCTGTTCCTTTATCTGTTTTTAGTTTCTTAAAGCATCCATATTTAAGAATACATTTTTTGACTATTGCTTTTGCTACAGTATTTGCGTCTTTAGTTTCTATCGGGAATGCTTCTACAAATTTCGTTAAATCACATTGTACCGTTAATATGTGTCTATAACCATTTGATGGTCTAAGTGATCCTACAGTTATTTATTGTTATTGTTTCAACTTTCAAATGACGTACTGGGTGTATCTGGAATTACAATATTTTCTTTTGTGTATTTAGTTATCTTTGTTTCATTGCATGCTTTGCAGTTGTTAACAAATTTCTTAACCATTTTATTCATATTCTTTCAAACATATCTTTGTTTTAACTTATTGACGCATCTTCTGATACCGCAATGTCCTCCTATCAATTTGTGCATTTCTTTCTCATCTATTATCTGCTTTGGAGGTTCAAATAATATTATGTCTAGACATTTATTCTCATTTATATTTTCTTGCAGCTTATTAAATATTTCTTTAAATTCTTTTATGCATACTTCATTAAATATTAAACTATTTTTTGCTAGCCCTATTCTTTTAACACCTGCATTGTTGATTTTAAATATTAGCTTCCTCAGAATCAATTTTATCTCTGATAAAGACTTATCGCTATATTCTAAAACTACAGTGTTTGCTGCTATTATTATTTCATTTATTTTCCTCTTTGTAACGCTACTTTCTTTAAATTCTATCTTTTTTAATCGCCTAATGTCCGATATTAATGCACAGTCCCAAATATGAAGTGAGCTACTCTTCGTATTTGAGTCCAAGGCTTTTGCACAATTTTTTTTCGTTTAGTATTTTGTTTTTATTCTTCTTCATCGCTCTAGTTAAAACGCTATTTTATATTTGGGTACCATTTCTTTTAACTCGTGGAATTCAATTTTAATTCTTGATAAAGCATATGCATTTGTATTCATCTTGCCCTTTTTAAAAATTATTTCGAAATCATAATCCATTAGATCAACTCGAATTCTTGTTAATTTTGATGACGGATTTTTATGTGTGAATAAACTTACAAATGATTATAAAACATACAAAAACACAAAAAAAAAATTAGAAAAACAAAAAGAAATACAAAAAAAAAATTACAAAACCGGAAAATTATATCCTTTTTTCGTGACCTTTTTAAATATACTCGTAAATTAAGTTTTTAAACTGGGCTTTACGTCTTTTTTGCTTTAATTTAAAGTTTTTTTTTTTAAATTGTAACGTTTCGGGCGTGGTTACACCCTTCTTCAGACAATTTTATATGCACAAATTAATCTTTGGTTTTTGTTTGTATCTGTTATATTTTTTTTGAAAATCTTTAAAAAGACAGTTCAAAAAAAAGTTTTCGAATAATTAAATTCAAATTAATTTAATTATTCGAATAAACAAAACTTCTTTTTGAACTGTCTTTTTAAAGATTTTCAAAAAATTATAACAGATACAAACAAAAACCAAAGATTAATTTGTGCATATAAATTTTTTTATAAAATTGTCTGAAGAAGGGTGTAAACACGCCCGAAACGTTACAATTTAAAAAAAAAACTTTAAATTAAAGCAAAAAACACCTAAAGCCCAGAATAGGAACTTAATTTAAAACCGGAAAATGCTGCTGTGGCTGTTCTAGTTTGTAAGTAGTTTTTAAGTAGTTTGTAAGTAGGTTGTAATTAGTTATAATTAGTTTTAATTAGTTTTAAGTAGCTTTAAGTAGTTTAAATTAGTTTTAATCAGCTTTGATTTAGTTTTATGTAGTTTGTAAGTTTTATAAAAAACTAAGAAAAATAAAGACATTGATACCGAGTTTTTTTGCAAATTCTTCTCGGTAAAAAATAAAACCGACCAGGATCTTAGTATTAAAATAGTTCTTAGGCCGAAAGGCATTAGCATTAAGTTATTATATTTTAACTTAGAGCGCCCGACTGGGGCCAGTAAGTTAGTTTTAAGATATCGATAAGTAGGCTAGTTTTTATGAATTTTTGTCTAGCTTTAAGATAGTTTTAAGAAAATGGAAAATAAAAATGAATTTCAAAATAAAAAAAAATAAAAAAAACTTACAAATGGTCTGTGGTCTGTGTAAACGATGAATTTTCTACCAAAAAGATAAGGCCTGAAATAATTTATTCCCCAATGTATCGCTAACAATTCTTTTTCTATAATAGGTTTGTTCAATTCGTGCTTATTAAGGGATCTACTAGCATATTGGCTTATCGGTTCCAATATCTCCCTGTGACAAGACTGCTCCTAACGCGAAATTGGAAGGGTCTATTGTTAGTATGAAAGGTTTTTTGAAATCTGGATAACTAAGTATGGGAGGAGTCATTAAATTTTGCTTAAGTGTGTTAAAAGATTTTTCACAATCTTCTGTCCAAGAGAATATCTGTTTCTTTTTCAGTAACTGGATCAGAGGTTTAGCTATTTCTGTTAAATCTTTTATAAATTTTCTATAATAGTTACAAAATGCTATAAATCTTCTTACATTATCTTTTTAATTGTTTCATACTTCGTTGGATTTGGCTTTACTCCATTTGGTGTTATCAGATGACCCAAATAAATTACTTCTGGTTTCAAGAAATTACATTTTTCTTAGTTTAGTTTCAAATTATATTTACGAAGCCTTCCTTAAACTTTGATTAAATTTTCGTTGTGATCTTTCAAATTCTTGCCAAATACTATTACATCATCAACATATAGAAAAGCTGAAGATTGTAAACCACTAAAGGCGATCGATAGCATCTTCTGGAAAACTATTTGTTGAGATTTTTAATCCGAAAGGTAGTCTCTTGAATTGGTAATGACCTTCATTGGTTGAAAACGCCGTTAATGGGAATGTCTGTTAAGTGGAATTTGATAACAGAGTTTACGCAAGGTTTGCATGAACGACCTTCTTTTAAACATTTGATAAAATGCTACGTAATTCAATCAGAGTAAGAATCACAATGACGTTTGGATAAGTTTAACCAGTTTGCTTAATTTTACGCAACAAAATCCATTGATAAATTTAACCAAATTGTCTAAATCATTTCCCATACAAAATTTGACAGTTCATTAACCAAAAGATAAACTTAACCAATTTGTAAACTTATCTAGGGTTTTACGAAGTTGCATGAATACCCCTATTATTTTTTTTGTTATTTTATTTTCTTTTTTATAAATTCCTTATCTTCTTTCTTTATTTCTTTTTTTCATATTTTAAAAGGTATATCTGACGTTCAAATGAAAATATATTTAAACAAGAAACTTACCCTGTTCTTTTTCAGGTTTTAAAACAAATAGGAGAAGATACCATTTATAATTAGGTATAATCTGAAAGGTTCTGAGGATCCTGGTGGAATCAGTGCACAGCTTTATTGTCTAGTGTTTTTTCTTTCTAGAACTTAAATTGTATATTTATATTTGAACACTAAATATTTACCCACATTAAATTTTTTCAAAACTTAGCTTCTCTATTTCTATAAATGTCTGAAGTTTTTTATTATATTCAATAAAAATTTACTTTAAGGTTGTGGGGAGAGGAGATGAAAAGAAGGAAACTAGGATCTAGGAAGATCGGAGACGAGATGAGCTGGTTCAGATGATGTATGTATATCACGTGCTTTTCGATGATCACTGTGGTTTTAAGATGATAAGAACTGATGACAACTGTGACACTACGCCGAGATGTTTGGACAGCTGCACTATGGTAGGGCGCTCCTCAAAACGTTTATTGGATGGCTTCTGGATAGTAGGAGGAGATACTTATTGATTGGTCTTTCTTAGATATTCGTCTTTTGTTTAAGAAGATCGGTGGTTCCGAATGATCGCCAAAAGATGGGATTGCTGGCTTGCGTGTATGGCTCAGTATGTTTGTACCTTCAGCTGTTACATGAATTTAGACTCCGATCGCGTTTCTTTATTTTGTAAAAATTTTGTGGATTACGATGGTTCTTCAAATCCAATCTTTTATTATATTTCTTTGAAATCCTATCCTTGATTTATTTTCTTTGGCGCTCGGTAGGGATAAGCGTTTTGGTTGGACTTTGCTGATAAAGTTTTTAATTATTTTTCACTTCTTATGTCCAACTCAATGTGAGCCCAGGTACAAACGGACTTTTCGGGCATATATGTTTCAGTGTTCTCGATTAAATTTTGCTTTCGTTTTACCCACTTGAGAGAGTGCCGGTCAGGGTTACCTTTGGAACACTTTAGTGTCAATTTGACACCCTTTCATACCCTCGGCCACCAGTGCCAAGATTTAGCTAATTCGAAACCGCAGTGAGTAAGTGAGATGAGTCAGCTTTCGTCGAAAATCGATTTAGCTATAGTAAAAGTGAGTGAGTGGGCGAGTGAAATGAAATTCGGATTACTCGCCGAATATTTCAACAGTGACTTGGTGTATGTGTTGGTAAATAAACACTTTTGGACAAGTATTTGTGCTTTCGCTAAGGATTCCATAATTTTTACATTGTGGAATTGTGGTATTTGTTATTTCTCTTAGCGTCCATTAGTGGTGATGTGAAATAGAATATCAAACGCAATGAGCGTGACAAAGAGGTAGAATTTATCACTTTTATGTTTAGTCTTTGTTTCATGTGCGAAACTAAATTTGAACTTACTCATCTCACTTCAATAGCTAAATCACTTTTGCGAGTGAAGTGAGATGAGTCGGCGAGTAAGGCGAGTCATCTCACTTCACTCCTTAAAATAGCTTAATCTCGGCACAGATAATCGATTTTGGACACCTTTTAGAAATTAAGCAGGCTTTTGGACACTTTTTGATATAAAGTAAACATTTCTTATTTAATTTTTTTTAATGAAAAAGAAGCGACACGACTAGTAAATTTAAAGTTGAAACTTAATTCAATCATGCTTTCGGCCTTCTTATATGTTTTAAGAAGCCCTGAATTTGATTTCGAAGAATGGGTTTCTCATAATATTTAATATAAAAAAGAGAAAAAATACCTAATAAGTGATAATTACTTATTAAGCTTTCTTAAGGCTTCAGGCCTTTATTACGAGTGTCGTTTGCTCTCGGTGAACAACTTTCGTCGACCATCGAAAAAACTAATTTTGGTGTTGAAAATTTCAATTTTTTAACCAAATTTTTTGTAAACAAGTCAAAACGAAAAATTTTGGACACAATAATAATTAATATTTGAATGGGCATGTTTTGTTGACCTCCTAAATGTGAACATTAGGAAATATTTCACAATTAAGTTCAAATGTAAGGGCTAACTTTACATAACGATAATGACTCCTGGTTAATTTAATCCTACATTATTAGTTAACAATTAATATTTGATGGAGTTTGTAAAAAAAATTAGCAAATTGTTCTTAAACGAAAAAAACCTACAAGCAACTTTAACAATAATTGTAGAAAATTGTTTTTTGTTGGCCTTGGGTTAGTTTAATTTTACAGACTAGCTAGGTAGTTTATAATTTAAAGGATTAAATCAGTGATTAATGGAAAAATAAAGCTTCTTTATTAAGGCCACTTTACACGATTATACAAGTCATATGACTTCTCATATGAGCTGTCAAAAAAGTCATACCATATCGTCTGAACACACTCATAGATCTCATATGACTTCTCAAAAGCAAAAAGCATATGACTTTTTTGACATTAGAACTGCAGCTAATTCCATTTGAGAAGTCAAACGGGAATAGTTGTTTTCATGGAAAATAGTGAATTGAGAATATTGAATATAAAAATATTTCCACAAAAAATTTGGATTTTGAATGAAAACAACAATGGATAATTCCAAAAAAGTAATTTAGCTTTACAAAAATGTGTTTGCTTGTGAGTTTTTTTCTTTTATTTTGGTTTTGACACATTACCATAGAGAAAATCAAATGCGAAGTAAAGACGTGTAAACATAAAAAAATGATAACCGTATGACTTGACTTGAAATGACAGCTCATATGAGAAATCATACAGAAAATATAATGACAGGTCATATGACTTCTATTATCGTGTAAAGTGGCCTTTAGTTATTATTTCTAGTCAAAAATATTTAATTTTTTAATTTCACATAAAATGAGTTTTATTATTTCAATGATATCTAATTGAAATACTTATTTAAAGTCTTTTATGTGGAAGGTCAGGCCCATTTGAATTTTATTTGGCTATATTTACTAAGTCCTGGGCTTCAGTTCTCCATTAAAACGGTACATACCTAAATCATTTTGTTTTCAAAACACCCCAAAATGGAGGAACAAAATTTTCAATGAAGAGCTTCAGTGCTAGCTTTTAATAACATTTTGTTGGTTAGTGCTTTGCTGCAAAAACTGTCACCAATAAAATATTATTCACCAATGCGTTAGACTCCATTCAAAATACTTACATCTTTTAGGTAATAGGACTGCCTTGCTGTCCGAACTTCCTGAATTCTACACGAAGCCATAAGCTTTGCTCTATCTCAATGTCACCACAACACCTATCACTTTAATTAAGTCTTAATACTTGTCTGGTGGGTGTGTGATGGTGCCGATTACAAAACAATCTTATAAGCCGAAGCCATTTCTGTAGTTTTTTGATTTTAAAATCATTACGCCGAATTCTCTCTCTCATCTGTCGCAGACCTTGTGCGAGAAAATATAATAAACATTATGTAAATCATCAAAGAGAAAAAGAAACAGAAAGCAAAACGAAGTAAACGTAGTCTCATCTCTGTGAGGGAATTATGGGTGCGGTTTCTATTGGCGATACAAAATAATGGGAATTTTCGGAAGGGAAATTCTTGGATATCACTCTCTGTCTCGTTTCCTTGTAAAGCAACACTCAAACTTAAAATCATGTTTATATACATGGTAATAATTTTGATTGGTGAGTTGGCTTGGCAAAAATATAGGTAGGTATATGTGTACTTATATGTTTGTGTTTGTAAGATCTAATGGAAAAGCTGTTTGACTCAACGTTGTCGTGGGTTTGGATTTATAACCAAAAAAATTATATTTTCTAGTTACGTTAAATTCAATTAATTAAGTTTATATTCTATTTGCCTTTTTTCAGTTCAATGTCGGTTCGGTCTTTGTAATTTTCGATATTGCCTCCATACACTTGCTCTACTGTTCCTTTTTCTGCTATCCGATAGACCTTGTGGAGAAACTTTTCTTGAATATTTTCGGAATTATTGATTCTAAGTGCTCTGATAAAAAGCATCCACGCATCCACAAGCATGTCTGGTAAAACGAAAAACAATAAAACAAAACGACAAACGAGAAGATGAGAGACAACACGCATACGCGGGAAGTAAAACGCCTTTATGTATGTAAGTAGTATATAGATAGGTTCATATGACATATCGATATTATATCCATACACGCCATGAATTGCTCAGTCAGAAAATTGGAATCAATTGGATTTTTTATGTTTTTTACTTCCTACTTGATTTTATTTAGACCTAGGCATAGATAAATAGAGGTATTGGTACTTTAGAGGTGCGTTTTCCGATTTTAGAAATGTTGGTTAATTGTTTGCCAAAAAAAGACTGACTTTGAAGGTTAGATAGGCATTTTTATCTGTCATGAATTAAAATTGAATGCAGGTAGGTGTATATTGGTACGTATAATGTGATTTAAGGTAGCTTCTTAGGCAAACTAATAAAATTTATCAATACCAAGGTACATTTCCTACCTATCTCTTTCGCTCTTGTTTTTTTTTTTTGTCCAGTGTGCTCCTCGCTTTTTACATATATATGTACAAGGTATGTAGGTACATACCTACAGGTAGGTTAGTTATACCTATTTATACATATATTTTTTTTTTGTTTTGTTTTGGGTTGGGTAGAGTTAGAGTAACAAAATTATGAAAAATTATTTGGTAGGTAAGGTAGGTAGGTACTTATATACCTATACCGAGCTTTTTTTATTTAAGTAAGCAATTTGAAGAATTACCTAAATGATTAGGAATGGAGGTACATACGAGAACGTTGAGTAGATAAGTTATATAGTTATGTTGTAGTGTAAGCACCTACATACATACCTAACTGTATACCTAGGAAGTTTTTTTTCAAAATCTAAGGATGCTTCTTCAATGGTTCTTGCTTTAGAGCTGATTATAGTAAAAGGTGTAGAGGTAGGTAGGTAAAGCGAGTCCAAACAACTAAAACAAATTGTCCCTTATCTCGAACATAGTTTAAATCCGTAATGTGTGCAGTTCAGTTTTTTCTCAAATGCAAGAAGTCTCTATATATAAAATAAAAATCTCGAATCCAAAAACCCCGAGCGCACAAAAATCACGAAAAACATACTTAACCCCGAAAAATAAAAATAAATTCGACATATTTTTAACTTATTTTAAAAATTAAGTCTGATAACAAGAATTTTATGTTCAGTTTAACAAATTATTGGGCCCTACTAATAATCAAATTTAGTCATAGCTTAAAAGTCACCTTTCTGAGAAATCGCGTAGGTTAGAGTCGCCTAATTTCGAAAAAAAAATTCAAGATAAAGTTTAAAAAAAAAAGAAAAGAAAAAGAGGCTTTAGTAAATTCAGTTATTTCAATACTGTGTTGTGGGAAACTGTGATTTTTGTGGTGAAGATTAACGTTAATACCTGTTTTAACGCGTCATTTCATTAGATAATAGTTACTTTATTTATATAATTTAAACTTTACTTAAAACTTAATAAATTATTAAAAACTTGACTGTTCGAACGAAGGAAACCAAATTTTTAAGAGTTGCCTGTTCAAACACTATAGTGTTCGACTATAGGCAACTTCATCAAAATTGTTTTCTTTCATTTAGGCAATAAATTATATTTAATACAAATTTTTGTTTAAGGTTTTGGGTCAAGAACATGAAGAAGAACGTTGGGTCCAGTATTCGAACACCTTTTTCTTCTTTTCTTCTAGTGTTCGATATAAGGAACCTCATGTAATTGTTAGCTTCCTTTCTTCGAAAAGTTTTTGAATTGCGTTCAAACTAAAAATCTGTTAAACCGTTTCTTGTTTTACTTCGTTTTTAGTAGAATTGAATAAAAACAAATCTAAACACAATTTATTTAATAAAACTGAGAGAAAATTACTTCTATGTTTTTTTTAGGTTGAAAATATGTACGAAATATTGCGTTCGAAATACTAGGCTAGGAAATTAGGCTATTTTCACCTTTTCTTTTTTTTATAAAAAAATTGTTATAGTTGCTATAATAACCATAAAAGTAATAATAAATATTTGAGTTAATGCTGCTAAATAATTTTGGATCACTTATTTACGTTCAATGGTTCCCTTATAGTAAACGATTACTTTATAACTTTTTAGGCTTTCGCGGTTTTTAATAGACATAATAGATAATTTTTCGGATTAGCCGCGTTATAAGAATTTTAAGAGTGCACTTTGGTACTCACCCCGAGCGTGGTCACCACGACGGCTAATCCGAAAAATTAACGATTACTTTATTGTGAGCCCCTAAGTGTTCGACTACTGGGGACATGACCCTACCAATAATCAATTTAGCTGCCAGACAAGACACTTATAAGACGTCAACATTTAACACACAGAAATCCATGTTTAAAGTTGTAATTATAATATGTGGAATGACATTTCAGTGGAAGTGTTGCTTGTAGTGCTATTTCATAAAATGTATTATGTATTAATAAGTACTAAAATATACTCGAATATTGCTAAGGAATTTGATTGGTATTTTCATAGCGTCTTAATTTTTGTTATTAGAAAAAAAAATAAAATGTTATTTTTGTATATAGATACAAAGATATATACGTTCGTGCGATGAAGTGCATGTTTGTTTTGTTTTGAATTTTGAGCATTCGTTTTACATTTATTTTATAATAAACACTTTAATTACAGAATTTTGCTATTCTAAAAGTACCTTTACTTTCTATAAACGTCTGTTGTAAAATACAACATAACAAACTTCGAATTGAATGTGAATTGTGTATCATTTTCTTTGGACACTCCAACAGTACTCCTTTTTGAATCATTTTGGATTTCAAAAGTCCTCGAATGGTTTGCTTCCATCAAGTAATTTCTTAGAAGAGTTTTCACTTTCCGATTTCCTTAAGGAATGCTTTTTGAACACATACAAAAAAGTCGAACCACACTGCCGGTTTATTGTCAGAGTGATAAATGCTTTTGAAAAAAGATGTTCAAGGCGGTCGTTTCATGAACCTATCATTGGAATTACTAAGGAGAGGGAAACCACATCAGAAATCAATTACTGACCTAAAACAACATAATCTAGTCTAGGCGAAAGTGAAATTGAATCTCAAAACGAATTAACGATATTGATTCTTGACTTTTGTGAGATTGAGACAGGAAACAAAAAAAAGGAGACAAAACATTGGGATTTTACGCAATGACTTTAAAGTAAAATGCGTATAATTTTTTCACTAGCATCAACAGGCCGATTCTCTTCTATGAAAAAGTGAATCAAATAAATTGTTTTCACATTCACTGTCGAGCATTGCTTTCAATTTTTCAATTCATTTGGCAAAAGGAAGTGATCATTGGCGGATACAAGGGGGGGGGTCATGGGGGTCGTGACCCCCCCCCCCCTGGGACTTTTCCCACATATACAAATATTAGACAAATGAATTTAATCATATTCACTGCTCAAAGAGTATTTAAAGAGTTACAACATAAGAAATACAAATCGTCAGTTTTCTGTCAAGACCTAGTAAATCAAATTGAAAAATAGCTGAGAAGACACAAAACACCGATTTAAAAGGTAATAAATAGAACTTTTAGATAATAAAAGGTTTTATAACTGGTTGATAGAGCCAAAAGAGACCATGACAAAGTAACTAGATATGGTATTCGAATTTAGTAATTCTTGTTGACCAAAAGTACATTAAAATGTCATTTAAGGATTAGCTAGGTTTTGACAGAAAGCCGACGATATGTAGGTACATCGTTCGTGAAAAGTCGTAAAAATAATTCTTCAGCCAGAAAAACAAGAACAGTTCTTATTTCAAGAATAATACAGAATTTAACTTTTCGTTTACTATAGTTTTACCGTAAAAATAATTTTGAAATTGATTGTGAATATTTCTGACACCATAAACTGAATCAGATTATAAATTCCATGGCATCTCATATATGTTCTTCGAAAGGTTACCAAGCAGTCACAAAAGGTCAGGTAGTAATAGTTAATAATTTGGCAGACATAAAATTTTCAAAAATGTATACTGAATCATGAAAAGACTTTGAAAATTCATTTAAGAAAATGTATGTCACCAATGAATCTATAAGGTCTAGGTCAAAGTTTTTCATGATACTGTTACTACCTGACTTTTTATGACTACTTAGTAACCTTTCGAAAAGCACGCATATGGGATGCCATATACATAATAACAATTTAGTGACCTTTGAAATGGCATATTTGTTTCTAATATAACCTAAATAAGGTACCTACAAATTTTGTTCACTGACCTGGAATGACTTTAAAAAAATCTTAAAAATCTCATTAAAAGAAATCCACAACCAATTACTGTAGCTAGTTGACCTTTTATAAGCGGCCTTTTGAATTGGGTACAACTTACAAAACTATGCAAATGAAAAACTCGCATTTGAGATCTTGAAAATAAAAATCCCGCTAATAATGTGGCTGTGGCCATTCAAATTTGAGTAGGTATTTGAGATTTTGATATTCGAGATTTTAAAATTTGAGATTTTGGTTAATATTTGCAAAATTGTAAGGTGAAATTTTGAAATTGCGATGTTATATTATTACTTATTTGTAAGATATCATGTTTCAAGATCTAAAAAATAATGCAGATTCGATATTTTAGATTTTGGTTTCATGCTAATTTCCCAGAGATGAAATGCGAAAAATCGGGCGGTACTTGGAAAAACTTTTACAATTGATTTAACATTTTGTTAATCCAACTCAACAAATTTATAAAATTACATTTTTGGACTTATTACGCCGCCTGTAAAAATGTCCAGTTTTTGCCGATCTAGACAAGGAAAACTTGTCAAATACTATAGTGAGGCCCTCGTTAGACAAAAACTTGTTGGATAATTCCTTTTATCCCATCACAAATATCTACTATATAACAAAAAAAAATATTTTATACCGATCATACATACTAAGAAAAATTAAAATACCTATATACCTTTTAATTTTCAACAACCCACAACAGTATTGCGAAATAGCTCATTAGTTAAAGTATTGGACTGGTAACCAGGATATCGTAGGATGGAATCCCAACAAATACAACTTTAATTTGTTTTTATCTGTCTAGGCAAAAAGATACTTAGCGGGTGAGGCCCGATACAAATTCGAGTGTTACACTTGCTAGGCCCATGTCAGGGTCAATGTTAAACTCTTTAGTGCCCCGTTAAAAACTAGCAGCCGAATTTATTAGATTTTCTTAAAATGCCTCTTAGAGGTCATTTAGTTAAGTTTGCTTAAATATTTAAGTTGCCTTTAAATAACGTTACTTAAATTCTCATCTATAATCAATTTTCCATTGCTACTTAACTAAACGATTGAAATGTAACGTAACGTGAGAAAACTCACTAATACATTTTCATTCCAGCTGTTTTTTGACAGCTTGCAAACAAATCCAGACAAAAGATGAGCACATGTATTAAGAAAAGAGAAAGAGAAGCAACTGGTATACTAAATGCAAACGAAATGAAACATGACTCCATTTTGGTTTGTGATGCTTTTATGTTTGTGTTCAGAAACTCTATTATTTAATTTTATAATTCACATCTTGGGCTTTTGATAGAAAAATATGTTAATAAATCGAAACAATTTATTTTAAAATTAAATTTATAAAAGGAAACCACAAATCTTATAACTTTCATTAGCTACCCACAGCAAAAATATGAAAACTCTACCCACAAACATTCAAGGATTTACCTATATTTCTGTAATAAAAACAAAAAAAACAATTGGTCTTGAATGTCAAAATATGTTTAAGATGGCTTAAAGTAACCTTAAAACGCCTTGAATGTTGTTTAAGTTTAGATACATTTAAGTAACGTTGCTTAAAAGTGAAAATTGATTATTTAGAGGCATTTTAAAGTTACGAAGCCTTTAAGTTTTCTTAATAAATACGGCTGTAGATTTTTTTCCTGGTGGGACTGATCGCATACATTTCTTGCAAATATCCTAAATGACATATCGCTTGCTTTATCTCAAAATCAAGGTCTAGCAACCACTAGGCAACTAAGTTGTGAATTGCGATCAACTTTTAGTTGCTAGCACTAGGAAGCAACATTGAGCTAAAAGCAACCCGAATCGATGCGTGGTAGCAAGCTATTAAAGCATTTTACTTCATTTTCTCGAGACTGAATTTGCTTACACTTTCCCACTAACTTGGCTGCAAATTTTGGGAGTACAAAGTTTTTTGTTTGGTAATTTTGACGTAAAGTCGTAAGCAACAAAAGTTGCTTCTAGTTGCCAGGCAAAATAGATTTTGTAGAGTAAATACGAACTTATTGTGAAAGAGTTGTATAAAACAAAGGCATTTAAATTGTTTTTTTTTTTTTTTAATTATTGATTCATCTTGTCAAATTGCTTAAGGCTTAGAACCAAGTATGCCATTATAGCTTTTCCTTAACGGTTGTATAGCAAGTACCGTTATTTTTGGAGCTAAAAAAATATCGATTTCTGATAGATTCTGAAGAATTAAGAAAAATTTTTCATTCAAAATTTGAAGAAAATCGCTCCAGTGGTTTAGACTGTTGGTCAAGGAATATCAAAGAATAGACAGACAGACAACCAGGCAGAATAGTCCCACCCACTTTTTTTGTGTGGTTTCATCGTAATATCATGTTTGATTGTTATATCGAAAACTTGTATCTGCACGGATATAAAACTTGCCTTATATCGTCAGTAAAAATTTATTTGGGATGCAATACTTTATAGAAATTTAAAAAAACCTGATCCCCCTAGAAGCAAAGTCTGGATCCGCCCTTGATATGAATGAGGTGTCAAAAAAAAGGTAAGAACTACAAAAAATTACTTGATTACAGAATCGAAATATATTAGGTACTTATGATTTGTTTGTATTAATTTTCTAGTGCATTTTTAAAGAAGATGTTAAAAATCATTTAACAATATATATATATAAAAACGAAATAAATAATAATTTTAATTGTTTCAAAAAATTTTTAACTGTGTCCATTAAAATAAAAAATTATTTTACTTTCTAAACGTCTCTAAAAATCAATCATTAAAATTTTCACCCCCTGCGGGTAAGGGGAAAGAATATACCCGAGGTAGGCATGCCTGTCGAAAGAGGCGACTAAAATCCAAACTCCGTATACTGAGATTGATGAATACATAACTATGCAATGAGCAAAACAATAAGATATAGTACCCCAGGTGGCAGTCCAGGTTCACTGGAAAATCCACCCTCTTCGGAGGTCGGCTCTATGGATTCTGGGGAGAGCCAATTATTGCATTTAATAAATCCCTTCCTAAAAAGTGCAAGGGTATCTCGATCACCACCATCTAAATCGAGTGCAAAACCATCAAAATTCGGGCAAAAGAGTTCACCCGTCACGCATGCGCGAGTTACAAACCCAAATATGCAAGGTTTGCATATTCTCACACTTCGAATCTTTCCACCAAATTATTAATCCATATCACATAGCTTTTCTTGTTGTGCATCTTCTATGCACATTCCAGTAATAGTAAACCTTGACTTGCACCTTCTGTGCAATTTCCAAGAATTAATTGTTTGGCACCTTAAGTGCATTAAATAAAATGAAATGTATCTAGAGTCAGTTCCTAAGCAAGAGTGATCCAATAAAGTACTAAAAATATTCCAAAGGGAATACAAAAATTTATTTTTTAAAATCAAGTTTTTAACCAAAACTTAAGTGGCGCGCCAAAATAGACTCAGATAAAACAAAAAAGATAATAACGAACTTCGACAAAAACTTGATCAAGTAATGGAACCTTATCAAGAGCTAAAGAAAGAAGTCGATCTTCTTCGAAAAGAAGATGAGATATTGAAAAGCTCAAAGTCTAGCTTGCCACAAGTCAATAATTGTATATATGAAACGGACGAAGATGAGCTAGCACGTGAAACGGAGAAGTCCCCAAAGAAAATATTGAGTAAAAAGCGTAAAGCTGGCTCTTCACCTGAAGCAGCCTCTTCTTTTGAAATAAGAGTTTCACCAAAACATGCGACAGGAAAAGAAAAACCTGTTAAGGAACGGCACCCACCACCGATAAATGTTATCGGTAATGCGGAGTATAACAAGTTGAAAACCATATTAAAGGCATTATTACCATCTTCTTTTAAAATTATTTCACTTAATAACAACAAATGGAAAGTTTGTGTTTTGCAAGTTATCGTCTTCTGTCACGAAAGCTAAACGAAGAAAAAGTAGAATGGTATACCTATGAAAATAAGTCGGAAAGACCCCTACGTGTTGTGGCATGAGGTCTACACGCATCATGTTTAAAAGACGATATTATTAGTGATTTAAATGAGCGTAACCTCAAAATCTTAGATGCGACGAACATTGTCAAAAGAGAGAAACAGAAAAAAGGGGGTGGAGCGATAGTGGTACAACGTGGTCTCCCACTATTTATACTTTCGTTCGATAAGACTAAAAAATTAGATGAAATTTATAAAATTAAAACAATTCTAAACATCGTAGTTAGGATCGAACCTCTAAGAAAGAGCACAAGGTTAATCCCTCAGTGTAAACGCTGCCAAGAATTCAATCACACCCAAACCTATTGCAAAAAAGAGCCAAAGTGTGTAAAATGCGCTGGAAAACATCTAACTGTTGACTGCAACGGAAAAAGTGAAAGTCCACCGACGTGCATTAATTGTAATGGAAATCACCCAGCAAGTTATAGGGGCTGTGAAGTAGCTAAAGAATTACAAAAGCGACGATCAAAATCTGCCCAAACACAAAGAAACCCAACAAGGCAATTAGAAACCGCAATTCTCAAGAGTGCCAAATCTACGAAAGGTCTAAAACCTAGTATCCGTAAGGAAAAGAAAACAGTGTCAGTACCTTCGGAGAAAATATCGAAGCAAGGAAATGCAGAAACATATGCCCAAATAGCGGCAAAAAATATACCCGTAAATAAAGACACTGAAACAGACCCGGTTTCGAAAGTCTTTTCAATAATTTTGTCAAAACTTGAAGAACAATGTGAAACAAATAAACTTATCTTTGATAGGTTAAGTAAGCTCGAAAATTGTTTTCGACCCAAACCTCTTTCAAAAAATATATGATGGAAAAGCTTAAAATTCTAACGTGGAATGCCAACGGATTATGGCAGAAACTTGGAGAATTAGAGATGTATATGCGAGAAAATAATATTGACATATGTTTGATATCAGAAACGCATGCCAAAAATTAATCAAATCTTAAAATCCACTAGTTTCATGACTACCACGCCATTCATCCGTCAAACAAAGCAAGAGGTGGATCATCATTGTATATAAGAGAATGCATTGAACACTCGATATGCCTCAAAATAGAGGCGGAATCAATGCAATTGAGTAGTGTACAGGTTAAAACTAAAAATATTACTCTCAATGTCTCTTCCATATATTGCCCTCCGCGTTGCAAACGCCTCTTGAGCTTGAAGACGCAGTAGATACCTTTGTTGATATAATACAAAAAGCAGCTTTGGATAACACACCTTATCAAAGGCTAATGCCTCGCTATAAAGATATAAAATATCCGCAAAAAATAAAAGATTTAGTGAAAGAGAAACGAAAAGCACGTACAAAATGGCAAACCCGCGCTCCTTAACACAAAGCTCATTTAAATCCCTTGAGTAATATGCTAAAATCGGCGATATCAGATTTCAAAAACCTTGAAGGTGAAAATTACCTTGAAGGCTTGACAGCGGGGAATGAATCCAACTACTCACTTTGGAAAGCTATAAAAACAACGAAAAAACCAAAGCTTCCAGTGCCCCCGATTAAGACAAGCCAAAATGAATGGGCTGAAAGTGACAAAGAAAAAGCGACGGTATTCGCCGATTACTTAGAGGAAACATTTAAGCCGTTTGATGGGCAAGAACTCAACGAAAATATTAATATGAATTTTTCCTCTAATGAAAGCTACATAACGAGAAATGCTACACTTGCCGAATTAAAAAGAGAAATAAAGAAGCTTAAGTCCAACAAAGCTCCAGGATATGGCTTAATAACGGCAGAGATTTTAAAAATGCTCCCTCGTAAAGGGTTTATTAACCTCCTTTACATAATAAATGCCACTCTAAGGTTAGAATATGTTCCGAGCCAATGGAAAGTTGCGGAAGTCATAATGGTATTGAAACCTGGCAAACCATCTCACGAAAAGAAGTCTTACAGGCTGATTTCGCTTCTTCCTATTATATCAAAAGTTTTTGAAAGAATACTACTCCTGCACCTGCAACCGATAATAGAAGAGAAACAATTAATACCTGAACATCAGTTCGGATTTAGAAGAAAGCATTTGACAATTGATCAAGTGCATAGAATTACTGACGTAATTGAGAGAGCTCTTGAAGAAAAGAAAATCTGTTCGACAGTCTTTTTGGACGTGTCGCAGGCATTTGACAAGGTGTGGCACGAAGGCCTCAAATTCAAATTAAGACAAGTTCTGCCTCAAGGACTTTACAACATTCTAAACGGATATCTAAATGAAAGACTTTTTCGTGTAAGACACGGAAATGACTATTCTGATTTCAAAGACATAGTTGCTGGGGTACCACAAGGAAGTGTTCTGTACCTTTTATTTACACGCGATATACCTCAAACAGATGACACTATTGTAGCCACGTTTGCTGATGATACTGCAATACTAGCAGAAGGCAAAACGATTAGCGAAGCTACAATTAAATTCAAAATGCTCTTAATAATGTTAATGAGTGGACGAAAACATGGCGAATAGCGCTCAATGAACAAAAGTCAGTCCACGTGGACTTTACGTATAAAAAAATAAATAGATCACCCGTCTTTTTTAAAACAGCTCGTGTTCCATTTGCAAATGAGGCAAAGTATCTGGAAATGACTCTAGACGCGAAATTAAATGTGAATATCTTAAAAATAAATTAAGCGATATGAACTGGTTACTCGGTAAATATTCAAAGCTTAGTATTGAAAATAAATTGATTTTATATCGACAGGTTCTTAAACCTGTTTGGACTTATGGTATACAACTTTGGGGTTGTACCTGCGATACAAACTTAAATAACTTACAAACGTTTGAAAATAAATTGCTTAGGTCATTTGTAAATGCATTGTATATAAGAAACGAAGATCTTCACAGGGATCTCGGGATTCCTACGATCCGGAACGAAATAAAAACTTTCGCCCGAAAACGTAGAAATCGACTATTAGAACACGCTAATTCAACGATTATTGACATTCTTGACGAGTCGAATTCAGTACGCCGTCTGTGAAGAACAAAACCTTTCGACTTGGTGCGGTGAACAGAAAACTGCTTTAAAATCGCGGATTAAGCAGGAACTTTCACCGGAAAGTAACCTGCAACACGTTACTTAAGTTCGTTAAAAATAAATTGCTAGATAAGTTTCAACTTAGTTGCAATTGGGAAGTGGATGTGGTTTTAGTGTAGTAAGAATCTCACACTTCTATAAGCACACGTTTTTCGGTCTTCATAAAGCCTTATGCAGGTTTTACACCTACCCACGGGAAAATAACCACAAAATTAAAATTTTCAACAATGAGTTTCAATGATAACTATAACTGACGCCTAAGACAAGACTAGAGGCACGGGTTAGTGACCTCGGATCACATTTCGTTGGTGGGTGTGCTCTCGAAAAAAATGAGTTTTGAAAATAACGGGCACCCTAGTAGGTAAGTACTTTTACATTATTTCTTAAAGGGTGCTTGAAATAGATCGTCGCTATTCCACATTCTCCTCTGAGTCCGCGCCTGCAATATGCTCAACCATTAGTGTATCTCAAAGGACATCCATTTTCACTAGTGTTTATGTTTACGTTGGTACTTAATTATTGTTACATTAAAATCAACCCTAATACAACACGTGCTCATTGTTTCCACATCCATTACAGATTTGTTTGACAAAGATCCTGCAGCACCATCCCTCATGATATTTTTTTTCAGAATCTGAAATAAATTGTCACTCCTCAACTCAAAATCACACCCCACTTTCGGGATATATTTTATCACAGACATCTTTGTTATTATAAAAGGAAATATTTGCCAAACATAACCTGAGCTTAGAATCGAAATTCACGTCTAACCACATGATCCATCAGCACAAAACCGGAGAAAGGAAAAAAATAACTGCTATCAATGTGCCATTTGAAACTCTTGGAGATTATTATCTTTGAACGCACACAATTCAGCCTGCTTTAGAGGAAACATAAAACCTTGTGACATTTGATTGAAATATCTGATCATGAATCATGTACCTACTTATTCTCGTTTAATCATCCGACAATATAATTCTGAAGCAGATTTTTTCCTCAGATAAGTCCGAAGATTTGTATGAGTTTTTTAATAACAATTACAAATATGTGAACAACTTTGGAAAAAATCTTTAAAAACGCAGTACCTAGATGCACAAATTCATTAGAAGAGTGTGGTGTGTGTTGTACCTACATGTACAGTGAAACAAATCAGCTGGAAATGGGATGGAATATCTGAATTGGAAAGTACACAATTACAATTACACTTACACGGTTTTAGATACGGAAATGTAAAAACCTTTCTAAGGATAATAGTCCAGTCAAAATGGACATTTGACCTAGCCAAAATTCCGATAGAATTGGTAAAGAGCTTCCTTTTATCATAACAAATCAAGCGCCAAAGTCCTTGTCAATCCCACTCAAGGTAAAGTGTCAAAAAACTTCGGTTTTCACCTATAACTTTCAGTTTTTAAACCATATAAATGCTATCTACAAAAAAGATTGAATGACTTTTTTTGTAAGACCGATGAGTTCGGAAATAAAGCTTTTCCAAAAAAAGTAAATTGACGAAAATATCGGTTTTTCAGGTATGATTAAGTTTTTTTTCTATTAACTTTATTTAGCTAAAAAAGCTATTTAAAAAATACAAGTTTATCTTAAAATCTATTTTTAACTAATTTAATGGCAAGTCTTTTGAATATATATACATTTTGTTCATTTTTATTTCATTTGGTAAACTGTTAAATATAGATAATCCTTTATGCATTACCATATTTCTAGTTCTTTGCTTTCTGTAATTAAATAATCTAAAATCGTTTGTATTTCTATGTGGATATAAATGGACTTCATTAACATAAGTTAAGCTATAACTTAAATAATTTGGCAACATGTTACACTCCATTTTATAATTAAATAATAAAACATTAAACATAATTCTTTGATTTATATTGATCCACGATAGTTGTCTTAGCATGTCATATATATACGTGTCAATATGTTATATAATAAGATTACTCCCATTCCCTTTTGTAAGCGATTCATCCATGGTATTATTGCACATAAATAAAACACTTGGGCAATATCCAAAGTGAGGTTTAATAATAGTATTGTAAACATTTATAGCAGTTTATTTTAAATTTTTTTGTCTGATTCTACTAAAAAAAATACTTTTTTGCAATTTTATACAAATGAAATCAACATGAGAGTGAAACTTCAAAGCATTGTCAATCAAGATACCCATATATTTTATTTCTTTAACGACTTCAATTTTTTGATCTTTAATGTAAATATCACAATGTAATTCTCCATTTAAGACCATGCCTTTTGTTTTATTAAAATTACTAATAGTTTTAATGAAAAAGTAGAACCTCATGGTATTATGTGCGTTGGACTGTCATGCCTAAGGTCTGTAGTATTTAGTTTCAATTTGTTCATTTCGAACCATTGTTGCATTTTTTTAATTCAGTGTTTATTTTTCTAAGGCATTCGTCAGCAGTATCTCCTGAGACAAAGAGAAGGGTATCATCTGCAAATAATACTAACTTAAAAAAATCAACAACTTTTTCTATATCTTTTATGTTAACTGAAAACAAAAGGACTCCAAGCAAAGATCCTTGGGGAGCTCCATAATTTACATAAATAGGGTCTGAAAAAGAGTTATGATTTATGTTTCTTGTCGTCTTCGGTTTAAATATGATCGAAACCTATTAATTTCTTTTTCTCTAACGCCATACTTCTCCAATTTCATTAAAAGAATATCTCTGTCCACCGTTTAAAAAGCTCTTTTCAGATCCAAAAAGACTGTTTTTTGATTATGAACAACTGTTTCCTTATTATGAATTTCAATTTTCCATTAATGCTTATTATATGGATAATGTCGGTAACCATCGACGGTATGGTGGCATCTAACTGATAGGCCCACCACCATACCTGGGCCGAACTCATTCATTGGAGTAAAGGCCACAATTACCTTTATTATTGTATTTTATTCATAAAACTCCACAAGAGGAATATATTTTGCAAGGGCGTATGGAGGGGATGGCAAGGGGCGGCGATAGCCCCTCCCTGGATTTTTAAATTAATTAGCTAAAGAATAGAACTAATATTTCTTGACAATTGTAATTTTCAAAGTTTTTATTTTACTGTGTATCCTTATTTTGTGACCTTTTATATAAAAAAATGATTGCTCTCTAGTAAGCTTTAAGTCAATTATTTATATAAAATCAATAATTAATATTGAATATTGAAGGGCATAGATTCCTGCACGGAACCACAGGTGCTCTTAGATGAGCTCCGTAAAAAAGCGGGCGACGATCTCGTCTTTTTCGGGGTTAAGCCGTTCACTACGGTCAGAGCCAGACGGGAGAAGCGGTCTCTACCGTTCTTCCTGGTTCAACTCTCACCCAGCAGCAAACTGGATAGTCTGAGGAGTATCTCCGTCCTCAACTACCAGGTTGTAACATGGGATAAATTAAAGAGACGCGGCGACATGCTTCAATGCATGCGCTGCCAGAGGTGTGGCCAGGCTGCGGCCAACTGCGAAATGCAGTCACGCTGCGTGAACAACGGCGTATACAAGGGGGGGTCACGGGGTCATGACCAGCTCCAGTGCCCCACCCTTAGACACAGCCCAGTCATACACCCTAAAAACATTTTTTGATTGAGATCTGAATTTATTAAAGGATTTATGGCTTATCTACGAATTAACTTTTAGGGATTCCAAAAATTTTATCAATTTTTTTTGTGTGCAGATTTTATTCAAAGAAATATTTATACAAATACATACATTGGTAGGTAATGGTTTTTCAGAATTATTTTGTATGTTTCAATTATCATGAGAAAACCCATTGAGAAGGTAATTTTAAATTTACACATATTTTAAACATTTTTGATAGTTCGAAGACCATATTGGGTCTGCATTCAATTTTTTGATCTGCGGCCAATACTTCACATGTTCATTTTCAGGCTTCAATAAAAACAAATTGTGGAAGCTAAGAATTTTTGTCTTCAATAAAAGAGTGGTTCTAACTACCAAAATTTTTGATTGATAAAGGAGAAAATTATCCCCTCATTATTATCCCCTTATCAGATTAAAAAAAATTAATGCAAACTGTCGCTTAAAACTGTAATATTAATATTAAGTAAAATATTAAGATTAACATCTCCAAATAAAAAATCCATACGAAATATTTTTGGTACACAACATCAAGATCATATTAAAATTCGGGAGTGGATGAAAATTTTGTTTCCAAAACTCAGCTCTACAAAATTTGTGTTTTACACAGAAAATAATAATGCAACGTCGTAAGTTAACAAATTGTGTAAAAAGTTTGCATGAACGACCTTTGTTATACATTTGATTAAATGCTAGGTAATTCAATCAGAGTAAGAGTCACAATGACGGATAAGTTTAACCAGTTTGTTAATTTTACGATCAAAATCCCCCTTGATAAATTTAACAAAATTGTGTGAATCATTTCCCATACAAAATTTGACAGTTTATTAACCAAAAGATAAATTTAACAAATTTGTATACTTATCTACGGTTTTACGAAGTTGCATGAATACCCTTAATATTAAAATGTTTAAGCTTTGTCAGCAAATAATAATACAGTAGACGCTCGATTTAGTAAATCTAAAGAAATCAACTTATTGAACAAACAAAATTATATATAAAAACATATTTTTTGTTTTACAAAAATGTCCCGAAAGAATTTAGCATTGGTTAAGGACACTAAACAAATGTTTCTTTTTTTAAACCTCATTGAAAGCTTGCGAAATCTCGAAAGAGTGAACAGGCTGGTTTTATTACCTCACTATATCTAGCGTCTTTATAATTAAAAAAAAAAGGTAACATTTGTGGGACCAGCAGAAATTAATTCCAAAAACAGTACAAAAAGCGAAAAAAATGGAAACCGTGGATCAGTCTTTAAATTAATAAATTTATAAGAACTGAATTAGGTTTTTGTTTTGGTATGACCAAAAGAAATGGAGCTCTATACGCCGCTGTGCGTGAAGTGCGGTGAAAACCACATTAAGGGAGAGTGTAAAGTGTACTTTACACGATAATAGAAGTCATATGACCTGTCTATTATTTATTCTGTATGATTTCTCATATGAGCTGTCATTTCAAGTCAAGTCAAACGGTTATCATTTTTTTATGTTTACACGTCTTTACTTCGCATTTGATTTTCTCTATGGTTATCTGTCAAAACCAAAATAAAAGAAAAAAACTCGTAAACAAATACATTCTTGTAAAGCAAAATTACTTTCTTGGAACTATCCATTGTTGTTTTCATTCAAAATTCTAATTTTTTTGTAGAAAAATTTGTATCTTCAATACTCTGAATTCACTATTTTCCATGAAAACAACAATTCCTGTTTAACTTCTCAAATGGAATTAGCTGCAGTTCTAATGTCAAAAAAGTCATATGCTTTTTGCTTTTGAGAAGTCATATGAGATCTATGAGTGTGTTCAGACGGTTCGGTTTGATTTGTTTGGCAGCTCATTTGAGAAATCATATGACTTCTATGTAAAGTGGTCTTAAGCTCGGTGAGGAACGAGTCGATGACATGACCAAGCTTAAATGTGCACTTTGCGGAAAGGAGGAACACCCTGCTAATTATCGGGGTTGCTCAGATTTTTAGCAAATCAGAATTAATAAAGCGGCTACAGCAACGCCCGTCAACCCCCAAATTTCCTACGCCCAAACGGCGGCAGGGAGCGGAACAACGGTACAGCCTGCAGCTAAGGTAGTCCAACCAGCCCTCGTGTCAAAGGCTCCGTATGCTCAGGCCGAAATTAGAAGAATGTACTAAAATGCGACCATTGATGCATTACACAGAAAAAAAAGTGGACTGCTGACAAGACTCAAACTCTTGTACCAACGGTTTACTGACCCTCACGATCTGGAGACTAGGACACTGAAGTCGTCGATCAAGAACATCAACCAACTAATTAAAGAAAATTATCGGTTGTCAATTAATTTGTATTGGGATAGCAAAATTCGGGACGTTAATTCTAGCGACCCGAGCATGTTTCCCCAAATTAACAAGATATTTAGAAGGAATGATCAGAACGACCTTCCGTGTCTCAAGCTTCAAAGAACGACGGACAACAGAGACGTACTTCTGACAGCTGGAATTGATCCAGAGGACGCCGTCTTGGACGATGACCTCTTTTCTGTCGAAGATCCACAGGAGAAAGTGGAGGCTGTGGGGGCTGCTTTCCAGCAAGGTGTACAAGGTGAATGCGTGCATTCGCTCCAATCATGACCTGGAAAGCAGAGCCTTGCTCCACCACTTTTATCTGCGGAATAACATCACGCAATGGCGATCAGAGAACTTCGGTTTTACCGGGTTTAATGAAGATCATTTGGCAAACGCCATAATTGCCGAGTGAAATGGGCCCAGTTCCCTGTGAATTACGAAGGTCGAGCTCCAGCTCATCTTCGATTCGTTGAAGAAGTCAGCTGGAGTCGAAGGCATATCCAACGTTGTACTTCGACATTTACCTCAAGAAGCAGTAGACATTTATTTATACCACTCTGTGTAACAACGCTCTGAATAATGCATATTATCCAGTGCGGTGGAAGACAGCTGTGGTGCATCCTCTCCCGAAAAAGGGAAAGGACAACTCCAATCCGGCGAGGTTTGCCTATGGAAGCCCAGTTTGGTTCAACAATGCCCCATCTCAAATGGAAAAGATTCGGGTGTTTGAGAGGCAGTGTCTACGACGCTGCCTTGGTTCGCACAGAATACCACAGTCAGAGTACAAGCATTACTATTCCAACCTGGTTTTATACAACGGTGCCAACATAAACAGGATAGATAATTTCTTGCTGAAGTTTATTGGAAGTCACATTGCAAGAGCGATGTCCTCTAGCAACAGCTTAATTTTTGGGGCTTACTACCCCAACAACGAATGCTACGAGAGTGTGCGTCTAAGCGCTTTATTCCACCCGATGCATTCCTTCATCTAAACAGTCCAGGGCTGATCCAGGATAGAGCGGCGCTTCCGCTCATCAACCACGTTGGCGGTAGAACTGTAGATCGTTGGCTCCTTTACAGTCGAGACGTCCTCGCACAAGACGGAGCTGAGCACCTTCAGTTCAGTAGGACTGTGTCTGAACGGGACCGAATAGAAAGGATAAAGCAGGAGAACCAGTTCTCGTAATTGAAAAACGAACATGAAGTTCCTTCAGATATTTAATAGTTGACCTTGCTTTTTTCTTTTTGTATGGCCGACTTATATAGGCTTAGGTAGTTAGTTTTAAGTTGGGACAGTCAGGGTGGCACCAAAAAAAAAAATTTAATAAAACATACAAAAACACAAAAAAAAATAAAATAAAAAAAAGAATCAACAAAAATATAAACCGGAAAATGCTTGATGTGGCTGTTCTAGTCTGTAAGTAGCTTATAAGTAGGTTGTTATTAGTTTATAATTAGCTGTAAGTAGTTTTCAGTAGCCTTAAGTAGTTTTAATTAGATTTAATTAGCTTTAATGTAGTTTATAAGTTTTTATAAAACCAAGAAAAATAAAGTCAAGGATACTGAGTTTTTTTGCAAATTCTTCTCGGTAAAAAATAAAACTGACCTGGATTTTAGCATTTAAATAGTTCTTAGGCCGGAAGGCATTAGCATTAAGTTATTAAAGTTTAACTCAGAGCACCCGATTGGGGTCAGTAAGTTAGTTTTAAGATATTGATAAGTAGGCTAGTTTTTATGAATTTTTGTCTAGCTTTGAGAGAGTTTTAAGAAAATGGAAAATAAAAATGAATTTTAAGGAAAAAGTGGCGGACCGTCAATCGGAGGATCACGGGTTCGAACCCCAGCCGGGCATTAGAACTCTTCAGGCTTTTTTTCATAATAGAGAAGTGGAAAATTTTATTGTCGGGGAGAACCAGCAAATGGAAAAGGAAAAAGTGCTGGTGCACCGAAAGGTGGCAAGCAACATCTTAGATCTCTCCACACCAGAGGCGTCCTCCTCCAAAGAAGATGAGCTGTAAATTGATACCACTGAACAGCCAAAGGCTAATGAAGAGCAGTTAATAAGTGAGCAGATTGGAGCCATAGAAGTGAGATGGTGCGCCTCAATGCCCAACTTGCGCCACTGGTGCAAGCTCTAAGGATGAAACAAGAGGCTCGGCGACAAAAAGAAAAGCTGGAGCGGGAACTAAAAAAAGGCACCAGAGGCGCAACAGCTGCCAGCAAAAAAGCAGCAAGCAGCAACCAATGGCCAAGGAACAGAGGCAACAAAAAAAAACAGCATGCAGAACCAAACGCAGCATACACAAGAGCAACAGTCACAACAGCAGCAATCATAACAGAAGCAGATACAACAACCGCAACAGCAAAAGCAACAGGAGCGGAGCCTACAGCAGCAGGGAGAATACCAGTAGCAGTCACAACCACCTCAAAGCAAAAAAGAGAAGGTGCTGCCCATCAAAACCTATAAGATGGAATTACAGGGGACCATAGACCTGTGTAAGTCGGCCATAGGGCAACATTTTTTTATAAAAAGACTTAGCAAAGATAGGCATGCCATTCACTGCTTCAGAGTGGCGGAGCATAAAATTATTAAAAATTTAATAAAAGAATCCACGACTGAGTTCTTCAGTTTTACTTCCAAAGTGGATAAATATCAAACGGTCCTCCTGAAGGGCATAGATTCCTGCACGGAACCACAGGTGCTCTTAGATGATCTACATGGTCAAGCCGTTCGCTACAGTCAGAGCCAGACGTGAGAAGTGGTCTTTGCCGTTCTTCCTTGTTCAACTTTCGCCCAGCAGCAAACTGGATAGTTTGAGGAGTATCTCCATCCTCAACAACCAGGTTGTAACTTGGGATAGACTAAAGAGATGCGGTGACATGCTTCAAGGGCCAAATGGACATCCACTGTGGAGTAAAAGTGTAGTATAGTACCTTGGCATCTGGATGGATCAGTATTTGTATTTCGACAGACATAAAAATGCTGCTTTTGCCCTGACGAAACGGTTGTTTTATAGCAGCCGGCTTGACATCAGGGTGAAGGTGATTTGCTACATGGCCCTTATCCGGCCGATGATTGCTTATGGATGCCCGCTTTGGTTCAACGTTGCCCCATCTTAAATGGAAAAGATTATTCCAACCTGGCTCTATACAACGGCGCCAACATAAACAGGATAGATAATTTCTTGCTGAAGCTTATTCGGGGTCACATTGCAAGAGCGATGTCCTCGACTAACAGCTTAATTTTTGGGACTTATTACCCTAAGTATGAATACTACGAGAGTGTGCATCTAAGCTGCTTTATTCCACCTGATGCATTCCTCCATCTAGACAGTCGAAGGCTGATCCAGGATAGAGCGGCAGTTCCGCTAATCTACCACGTCAGCCGTAGAACTGTAGATCGTTCGCTCCTTTCCAGTCGGGACGTCCTAGCACAAGACGGAGCTGAGCACCTTCGGTTCAGTAGGACTGTGTCCGAACGGGATCGAAGAGATAGGGCAAAGCAGGAGAACCAGTTCTGGTGGTTAAAACATGAAGAATGAAGTTCCCTCAGATATTTAAAAGTTGTCCTTGGTTTTTTCTGTCATGGCCGGCTGACATAGGCTTAGGTAGTTTGGTTTTGAGTCAGGGTGGCACCAAAAAAAAAAATAAAAAAATATAAAACACTAAAAAAAAAAAATTATAAAACCGGAAAATGCTTGCTGTGGCTGTTCTAGTTTGTAAGTAGTCTGTAAGGAGTTTGTAAGTAGGTTGTAATTAGTTTATAATTAGTTTTAGGTAATTTTTAAGTTTTAAGCTTTAATTTAGTTGTATGTAGTTTTTAAGTTTTATGTAAAACCATAAAATAAAGACAGTGATACCGAGTCCAGTTTGTAAATTCTTCTCGGTAAAAAATAAAACTGACCTGGATTTTAGTATTAAGGCCGAAAGGCATTAGCATTAAGTTATTATAGTTTAACTTAGAGCACCCGATTGGGGCCAGTAAGTTAGTTTTAAGATATTGATAAGTAGGCTAGTTTTTATGAATTTTTGTCTAGATTTAAGATAGTTTTAAGAAAATAGAAAAATAAAAATGAATTAAAAACAAATAAAAAAAAAAATCAATAACTAACCTAAAATCCACAAAAGGGCAATTATTTTTTTGTTTGTTGGATCACTCTTGACCCCTTAGTTTGATTCATAAGTGATAAGTTACAGCACTTGAACAAGGATTTCCAGCAGAAAACCTCCCAGCATATTCACTCTTTTTGTTGCATCCAGCGAATATGCTGAAAATGAATTTATACGATTTCAAAGAAAAATCAAAAAGTTTTTCCGAGTTTTACTCCCTACAAAGTAATGGAGAGTACCTATATTATCTAGAGAACCGACTTCAGGGCTTTTTCTCTTTCACCCTACAAACTGCACTGTGAGTATTTCCTCCCCATGGCTGAGCATGTGTTAGTTGCCCAGTGCATTTTAAATGGAACCTCACCAATACAATGATAACTTAATGGATTTTGGCTCATTAGACTGAAAACAACAAAAATTGAATCGAAAAATTGAAAACGTCACATTTAGAGCTATCACACGTATTCACGGACAGGGAATTTAAGATAGTTTTCTCTTAATGTGCTCAAATAAAATTTGCGGGTGTTTTAGGCAAGAGGGGTACGAGTCGCGACTCTAGATAATATAGGTACTCTATGGTTTTATAGGGGACTTATGGCTAAAAAAGATGTGCAACATAGTTGCATATACTGAACCGCACTCGAAATACATAAGAGATTTAAAAGATGGGGACAAGCTCTAGAGTGTTAAGCTCGCAAGTGGACACGTACATGAAATTAGCTCACCAGAGGGTAAGACATCCGAAAATTATTCTCGAGAGTTTTCTAGTGAAAGTACTGTCAAATGGATGCGCATCTTTTTAGTATGAAATTTTATGGTACCTATTTCTTAATAATTTTTATACAAAAAAGCAGTTTTTCATTTTAAATTTATTAAATATCTTAATCTTGTTCATCTGAGCATTTGAAGTAAAGTTAGAATTTGTAAAACTAATTAAATTGATCTAGTTTTTGAAAATGTAGATAAGTGCCACTGCTGCCTTCCGCGTTACATTTAACTATAAAAAAACGCTTACATATTTGTAGAGGAGGGTTGGGGCATTAACATTTTGGAACATTTTTTTTTCAAAACTGTGTCATTTTTCATTCACATTTGCATTTTTAAAAATTGTAAAATCAGATCGATATAGGACTCAATCTGCTCTCTAGTATGAAAAAATTTCACTATTCTCCAAAAAAAATATTACATAGGAATGTAGGCTAACATTTATCTTTTGATTAAAGACCTTAAATTTGAAGACTGGACGTTATAAAACTGACGTTTTAAGCTTTACAATCCCTCGATTTGAAGGCTTTTATTGCATATCGGATTTTTTCCGTTATATTTGATTAAAAGATTCTAAGTAATTTTGTAATTGTATGTAAACTACTTTTTCAATAATTTTGCTATCTAATGGGAGCATATTGACAGGTCTAAGCTCTTTTGAGTTTTTAATGTTCTTAACTTAAAAAAATTTGAACAATAGTTGACTCTTTCCAACAGTCTGGAAAGATCCCTTCAATAAAAGTAGTGATTCAAATAGTCGTTACTTTTGAGTAATCGTTACTTTTTTCAAAGTAATCGTTACTTTTGAGTGCTTACTTTTTTTTCGTAAAAACTGACAAATAATTGCTGTTTTTTATAACGTGAATCCTGTATAGTTCTAGTCAAAAACAGTAAAAAAGAAAAGTAATTTTTGTGACAAAAATGGCAATTAAAATGTATGTATGTATGTATGTATGCATGTATGTAGTGATGGAGGAATGTAGGGAGATGTTTTTGTAGAAAAAAATATATACGATTTATAAAATCGTTAATAAATATTTATTATTTCTTTAATCTGTTAAACCAAGACTAAATGTTTTTGTCTGAATCCCCTTCCCCTCCACAAAACGATTTTTTGTATAAAACACCCTTCCATGGTAGCCTATTATTTACACTAGATATAATTACATCAACCTTCAGGATCCGTCAACTAGAACTCAAACCAATGGCCTTCTCAAGAGAACCACACCTTAACTGAATAATTTTAAATATCCATTTTGTCCTCGGATTTCAAATCTCGGAATGGGATTGCAAATAATTGCTTTTCGTTAGTTTTGGATTGAGTACTTTTGATTACTTTGATTACATTGATTACTTTGATTACTTTCGTTGCTTTTTTGTATTTGATTACTTTTGATTACTTGTCGTTACTCTTGGATTTGGGTACTTTTGGTTACTTTGGGATTTGATTGACTTTCGAGCTTCGGGAATGTGGATGAAGTAGGTAACCATTTTAACTATTTCAGGGCAGGAATATGTGAACATATTGCAACTTCGTTGTTCTCAGAGTGATTTCAATGAAATTGACATCAGTGATAGCTAATACAGAATAAAAAACAAATATTTTCAAAATAGGGTGTTCCACAAATTTGTCACTATATTGCAACTTCGTTGTTCTCTGAGTGATTTCAACGACTTTTATTACTGGTGTGACACAGAATTTAAAAAGAAATCAAAAGGGTTTTCCACGAAAAAATGTGTTCCTAAAAATATATCAACATAGGTTGGGTTCAATAAAAAAGGTGACAATTCTTGAAACTTTGTTGAAAATTATTTTTTTCTTTTTTGAATCTGTGTGACCTATCGCCTGTGTCAATTTCATTGAAATTCCTCAAGAAACAACGAAGTCGACATTGGTATAGAACACCCCACTTAAAATTTTTTGTCTTGTTAACTTCTCTATCAGCTATCATCTGCTTACCCCCTGCGGGTAAGGGGGAAAGAATATACCCGAGGTAGGCATGCCTGTCGAAAGAGGCGACTAAAATCCAAACTCCGTATACTGAGATTGATGTATACATAACTATGCAATGAGCAAAACAATAAGATATAGTACCCCAGGTGGCAGTCCAGGTTCACTGGAAAATCCACCCTCTTCGGAGGTCGGCTCTATGGATTCTGGGGAGAGCCAATTATTGCATTTAATAAATCCCTTTCTAAAAAGTGCAAGAGTATCTCGATCACCACCATCTAAATCGAGTGCAAAACCATCAAAATTCGGGCAAAAGAGTTCACCTGTCACGCCTGCACGCGCCAAAATAGACTCAGATAAAACAAAAAATCTTGAAAAAGATAATAACGAACTTCGACAAAAACTTGATCAAGTAATGGAACTTTATCAAGAGCTAAAGAAAGAAGTCGATCTTCTTCGAAAAGAAAATGAGATATTGAAAAGCGAAATTCCTCCAATAAACTCAAAGTCTAGCTTGCCACAAGTCAATAATTGTAGATATGAAACGGACGAAGATGAGCTAGCACGTGAAACGGAGAAGTCCCCAAAGAAAATATTGAGTAAAAAGCGTAAAGCTGGCTCTTCACCTGAAGCAGCCCCTTCTTTTGAAATAAGAGTTTTACCAAAACATGCGACAGTAAAAGAAAAACCTGTTAAGGAACGGCCCCACCACCGATAAATGTTATCGGTATTGCGGAGTATAACAAGTTGCAAACCGTATTAAAGGCATTATTACCATCGGCTTTTAAAATTATTTCACTGAACAACAACAAATGGAAAGTTTGTGTAAAAGACCCCGCAAGTTATCGTCTTCTGTCACGAAAATTAAACCAAGAAAAAGTAGAATATACCTATGAAAATAAGTCGGAAAGACCCCTACGTGTTGTGGCATGAGGTCTACACGCATCATGTTTAAAAGACGATATTATTAGTGATCTAAAAGAGCGCAACCTCAAAATCTTAGATGCGACGAACATTGTCAAAAGAGACAAACAGAAAAAAGCGGGCGAAGCGATAGTGGTACAACGTGGTCTCCCACTATTTATACTTTCATTCGATAAGACTGAAAAATTAGATGAAATTTATAAAATTAAAACAATTCTAAACATCGTAGTTAGGATCGAACCTTTAAAAAAGAGCACAAGGTTAATCCCTCAGTGTAAACGCTGCCAAGAATTCAATCACACCCAAACTTATTGCAAAAAAGAGCCAAGGTGTGTAAAATGCGCTGGAAAAAGTGCAAGTCCACCGACGTGCATTAATTGTAATGAAAATCACCCAGCAAGTTATAGGGGCTGTGAAGTAGCTAAAGAATTACAAAAGCGACGATCAAAATCTGCCTGGTTTCGAAAGTTTTTTCAATAATTTTGTCAAAACTTGAAGAACAATGTGAAACAAATAAACTTATCATTTTTAGGTTAACTAAGCTCGAAAATTGTTTTCGACCCAAACCTCTTTCAAAAAATATATGATGGAAAAGCTTAAAATTCTAACGTGGAATGCCAACGGATTATGGCAAAAACTTGGAGAATTAGAGATGTATATGCAAGAAAATGATATTGACATATGTTTGATATCAGAAACGCATGCCAAAAATGAATCAAATCTTAAAATCCACGGGTTTCATGACTACCAAGCTATTCATCCGTCAAACAGAGCAAGAGGTGGATCATCATTGTATATAAAAGAATGCATTGAACACTCGATAGGCCTCAAAATAGAGGTGGAATCAATGCAATTGAGTAGTGCACAGGTTAAAACTAAAAATATTCCTCTCAATGTCTCTTCCATATATTGCCCTCCGCGTTGCTAAATTGATAAGAGTGAATTTATGACATTGATAAAGTCACTAAGTCCAAATTTAATTGTTGGTGGTGACTTTAATGCAAAGCACACCTTCTGGGCCTCACGATGCATATCTCAAAAGGGTCGCATGCTATATGAAGCAGGAATGGAAAATAATTGTGACTTTCATTCGACTAGCAAGCCAACTTATTGGCCAACTGATCCGTCGAATATACCTGACCTAATCGAATTATTCATGGTGAAAGGAATATCCTCAAACCGTATAGAAATTTCAGATGGCTATGACCTCTTCTCAGATCATTCTGCCGTCGTACTCATTAGAAGTGAAAGCCTGGTTAAAATTGAAAAACCACCCAAAACCAACTGGGATGGATTTAAAAAAGATATCGAGAACAACGTTGAGTTAAGGGTATCATTACAAACGCCTCTTGAGCTTGAAGACGCAGTAGATACCTTTGTTGATATAATACAAAAAGCAGCTAGGGATAACACACCTTATCAAAGGCTAATGCCTCGCTTTAAAGATATAAAATATCCGCATGAAATAAAAGATTTAGTGAAAGAGAAACGAAAAGCACGTACAAAATGGCAAACCCGCGCTCCTTAACACAAAGCTCATTTAAATCGCTTGAGTAATATGCTAAGAACGGCGATATCAGATTTCAAAAACCTTGAAGTTGAAAATTACCTGGAAGGCTTGACAGCGGGGAAAGAATCCAACTACTCACTTTGGAAAGCTATAAAAACAACGAAAAAGCCGAAGCTTCCAGTGCCTCCCATTAAGAAAAGCCAAAATGAATGGGCTGAAAGTGACAAAGAAAAAGCGACGGTATTCGCCGATTACTTAGAGGAAACATTTAAGCCGTTCGATGGGCAAGAACTCAACGAAAATATTAATATGAATTTTACTTCAAATGGAAGCTACATAACGAGAAATGCTACACTTGCCGAATTAAAAAGAGAAATAAAGAAGCTTAAGTCCAACAAAGCTTCAGGATATGACTTAATAACGGCAGAGATTTTAAAAATGCTCCCTCGTAAAGGGTTTATTAACCTCCTTTACATAATAAATGCCGCTCTAATGTTAGAATATGTTCCGAGCCAATGGAAAGTTGCAGAAGTCATAATGGTTTTGGAACCTGGCAAACCATCTCACGAAAAGAAGTCTTATAGGCCGATTTCGCTTCTTCCAATAATATCAAAAGTTTTTGAAAGAATACTACTCCTGCGCCTGTAACCGATAATAGAAGAGAAACAACTAATACCTGAACATCAGTTCGGATTTAGAAGCAAGCATTCGACAATTGATCAAGTGCATAGAATTAGAGAGAGAGAATGAGAGAGCTCTTGAAGAAAAGAAAATCTGTTCGACTGTCTTTTTGGACGTGTCGCAGGCGTTTGACAAGGTGTGGCACGAAGGCCTCAAATTCAAATTAAGACAAGTTCTGCCTGAAAGACTTTACTATATTCTAAACGGATATCTAAATGAAAGACTTTTTCGTGTAAGACACGGAAATGACCATTCTGATTTCAAAGAAATAGTGGCTGGGGTACCACAAGGAAGTGTATTAGGTCCAGTTCTGTGCCTTTTATTTACACGCGATATACCTCAAACAGATGACACCATTGTAGCCACGTGATACTGCAATACTAGCAGTAGGCAAATTGTAGCGAAGATACAATTAAATTACAAAATGCTCCTAATAATGTTAATGAGTGGACGAAAACATGGCGAATAGCGCTCAATGAACAAAAGTCAGTCCACGTGGACTTTACGTATAAAAAAAATAAATAGATTACCCGTCTTTCTTAATACCGCTCGTGGTTCCATTTGCAAATGAGGCAAAGTATCTGGGAATGACTCTAGACGCGAAATTAAAATGGAAGCCGCACGTGAAAAAGAAATGCGAAGAACTAAAAAGTAAACTAAGAGATATGAACTGGTTACTCGGTAAATATTCATAGCTTAGTATTGAAAATAAATTGATTTTATACCGACAGGTTCTTAAACCTGTTTGGACTTATGGAATACAACTTTGGGGTTGTACCTGCGATACAAACTTAAATAACTTACAAACGTTTGAAAATAAATTTCTTAGGTCATTTGTAAATGCTCCGTGGTATATAAGAAACGAAGATCTTTACAGGGATCTCGGGATTCCTACGGTCCGGGACGAAATAAAAAGTTTCGCCAGAAAACATAGAAATCGACTATTAGAACACTCTAATTCAACGATTATTGACATTCTTGACGAGTCGAATTCAGTACGCCGTCTGTGAAGAACAAAACCTTCCGACTTGGTGCGGTGAACAGAAAACTGCTTTAAAATCGCGGATTAAGCAGGAACTTTCACCAGAAAGTAACCTGCAACACGTTACTTAACTTCGTTAAAAATAAATTGCTAGATAAGTTTCAACTTAGTTGCAATCGGGAAGTGGAGGTGGTTTTAGTGTAGTAAGAATCTCACACTTCTATGAGCACGCGTTTTTCGGTCCTCATAGAGCCTGAATAGCAGGTTTTGCACCTACCCATCGAAAAATAAAAAATCTGTGGCAATTTCATTAAAATTGCTCAAGGAATAACGAAGTTTCAAAATACTGACGATTTTTGAAACAGTGTCAATTTCGTTCAACGATGTTGCAATGTGCTAACATTTTTTCTTCGAACACTCTGTTCAAATAGTTTTTCATTTTTAACTCTGCATCAGTAATTCCTACTGTCAATTTCGTTAAAATCGCTCAAGGAAGAATGAAATTGGAATATGTTGACATCTTTTTGGAACACCCTGTTTTGTGAATATTTTTTTCTTTTTGATTCTATATCAGCTATCTCTGGTCTCAATATCGTTGAAATCGCTCTGGGAGCAACGAGGTTGCAATATGTTGACGTATTATTGGAACACCCTCTTTTGAAAATGTTTTTTTTTAATTTTTTGTTAGCTATCAACTTTGTCAATTTCGTTGAAATCGAATTTCCGAGGATTTTGCAAAAATACTCGTATTATTGTCACAATGAATTGACTCATATTATGTCAATGCTACCTTTCACATTAAAAAACAAAATTGTCTGAAACGTGCAAAAAAATAATGCTTAGAAGGAATTGTGGTATGATTTACCAAAATATTTTTTTTAACCACCATGACAGTATGACATCTTTTTTTTAAAAATATGGTTAATATCGCAGGATAATAACTCTTTTTAGCTGCATCCTAATGCGATTTTATTTTACTTCACAATTGTTTCCTCTAAATGTACGCTCCAATCACTGAAATGATTACCTATACCTAGTTTGTAGGTACTCGTTTGCATTTTGTTTCCACAAGCCACAACCCAATAGTACTCAAGCCTATAAGTAATCAAATTCAAAAAGGAACTAAAAGTATCCAAATCCAAAAGAACGCCAAGTAATCAAAGTAATCAAAAGTAATTGTTCCTGTGCCTACGTTCTGTAACTCTCCCATCGATAAAATTGGTCGAGAAACGTTGAAAAATGGAACAAAACTCATACAAATTTGTTTCAACTTTCATCGTTTCTCGACTGGTTTTGGCGATGCGAAAGTTACAGAACGTAAGCACGTTAGGTAATCGTTACTCAGAAAAGTATATTAGCACAGTTTCTTTTTTGTTATTCATAAATTTCATTATTTCTTTCAGTTCTACTGTTTTGTTTGAATTCAAATTAAATATAATAATAATCATCTATTTGATTAACATATTCAACATTTTGTATCTGATTTCTAATTTCAACTATACTATTTACAAAATTATAATTCAAAACATTAGAATCATAACTTTTTGCTGTTATGATAAATCTCTATTATTTCCTTAAGATTTTCCTTAATTATTAACAGCACTATAAATAAAAAATAATCTGATATCATTTAATTCACAAATTAACTAAAACGTCGATCAGGAGTTAGTTCACGAATTAAAATTTCGTATCAATAAAAATATAAACAGCTAATATACCCTAAGTTCAAAATCTTAACGAAAATCTACTACAATCATCAAGAACTCTGCTCCTACCAAAGACTATTTTTTGAATTGCACATATACATACTTTCTCACAAAATGTGAGCTTTTGCACATACACTCTCTCATTTGAAGTTGTAAGAAGCATGTGTGTCACTAGCGTATATTTCCTTTATCTCTAGTCTTTGACAACAATAGGCGTTTTCCTTTAGAGGTTGCGAAGTACTTGCAAGTACTTTGCCAGCATTTTTCAATGGAACACATCAAACTGCTTTCCCATGTAAAATGTATCTACTCGCCATGAAAGCATGTGGAGTTGCTAGTACTATTTAGATTAGGGTTTTCATCTACTCACAAGTACTTTGCCACCTCCAAAGGAAAACGGCTAATGACAGAAGTATTTTTAACTTAATTACTCGTTTAATGTACCTATTTTGGTGAGTTAGTTTATTACCTTGAGTTTTGATTTATTTATAAGATTTAACACTTAACTCACTGACTAAAGATAATTCGTGTTTTATTTGCGTTTATGAATACCGGTGTAACTGTTTAATATTTCTCCACATAGTTTGTTGGTCTCTTGAATTATAAATGTTTGTCCTGACAAAGTCGTTTTTTTGCATTCTCCAAAGCAGCTTTAAAACGATTTCTTTTAATCTTATATGCATTCCAATCATTATATGAATTCTAATCTTATATATGCATTCCAATCAATTTTCATAAGTAGACAATTTCGCAATCTGATATCCCAATAGCCAACCCTTCCGTTGCGGAGTGAGCATGCAACCACTATGCCAGTTTGCAATATAGATCGCTGGTGTCACACATTAAGGATAAGACATTCCATGTTGTGGTGCTTTATGCTTCTGCTTACGGAGGAATAGGAAATAGAACGACCTTTGTGCAAGACCAAAGATGCTTCGAGTAGAACTCCAGGTAGTTGGAAAAAGGTACTAAAAGTTACTGTCTTATACTTTAACATTGAACGACTTGCTATTTTATCTTTTTTTATTGTTATTAAATTTTCGTTAAACCATTCATTGTTATTTCGCTCAATGTTTATAGCGAGTGAATTCACTTTAATTATCATTTCCAAAACAGAACTTTTAAGTTTGTATTTGACTTAAAAATTGTTCTTTGTTATTTTTCAAAAATGTTACTGTTTTAGCCTCTGTAGTGATTTTAGAAAGATTTTTGGGTTTAACTAAAATGGTCTCATGATCACTGATTTCAAATTCACTCATCGTGTTTGCTTTTATATTTGTCTTGTTGCTTGCAATTACATAATCTATTTACGATCTTGAATTCTTTGTAATTTTGGTGGGTTCTTAAACCATCTGATGAAGTGCATCATCCTTAAATAAACCACTTAACTGTTTTTTGTATACGAACTATCCTTAAATCAGTCCATATTAACATCTCCAAATATTATTAAGTTTGAATTATAAACATAAGTTAAAGTTTTCAAAAAAATCTTCAAAGTGATTTAAAAAGATTGATTCACTATAGCTAGGAGAATGGTTTAGACCACCAAGAACAAACACTACATTTGTTTGTGATACTTTAATCAACAACCATCAAAATTGTTTTCCAATAACAATATTTTGCAACACTTCCAACCATCTTTGATATAAGAAACCACACCATCCGTTTATGAAGATGTGGATTTGCATCTCACTACACTATAACTTTGGATTTTTAGGAGCGTTTCGACGAAATAAAACTCTCAACATTAATTTAGGAAATATTTACTATTTAACTTTGATTATTTTAAAGAAAAATTAGATTTAACAATTTGAATGAAAACTTATATAATTCACAAAGAGAATGGTTGACAAGCTGAAGGCCAAAAAGGAATGAATATTAATATAAAAAATTAGCAGTCTTTGATTGCTTCAGTGTCACACTGTGGTGGTCGATCCATGAATTGGTGATATTTATTTGAATTTAGTTTTTGGATTTATAATTTACTGACTCCAACAGTATTTCAATTTCTTTATTTTCATCTAAACTTGTTATATGGGTTTCGGTGATACACATAAATTCAGCGGCGTATACAGCTCCATTTCCTGGGGGGGAAATTTATAAATATTCAGTTCTTATAAATTTATTAGTTAAAAGACTAATCCACACGGTTTCAATTTTTTTCGCTTTTTGTACTTTTTTGGAATTAATTTCTGGTGGTCCCACAAATGTTACCATTGTTCTTTTAATTATAAAGAGTTGGGGTCGAAATTTTAGTAAGGTCAAAATTTGTTTTGCAAAACCTTTCTTTCGAAATTTTGTTTCTCAATATTCTCCAAATTCCGTTTACATAATTTTGACAAAATAAAGAGAAGTTTGGAAAATGTAAAACAGTGCGTAATTTTTTCTTCTTTTTTCAATTACCTTTTTAATCATCTTAAAACAAAATACAGTAGACGCTCGATATAGTGAAGTAATAAAAACAGCCTGTTCACTCTTTCGAGATTGTTTCCTTTTTCGCAGGAGTTGAAGCTTTAAACAAAGCTTTCAATGAGGTTTAAAAAAAATTTTTGTATTAAGGGTATTCATGCAACTTCGTAAGACCGTAGATAAGTTTACAAATTTGTTAAATTTATCTTTTGGTTAATGAACAGTCAAATTTTGTATGGGAAATGATTTACACAATTTTGTTAAAGTTATCAAGGGATTTTGTTGCGTAAAATAAACCAAACTGGTTAAACGTCATTGTGACTCTATCTCTGATTGAATTACCTAGCATTTAATCAAATGTATAGCAAAGGTCGTTCATGCAAACTTTTTACACAATTTGTAAACTTACGACGTTGCATGAATAACCTTATTATTTTCTGTGTAAAACACAAATTTTGTAGAGCTGAGTTTTGGAAACAAAATTTTGATCCACTCCCGAATTTTAATATGATCTTGGGGTTGTGTATTTCGTATGGATTTTTTGTGCACGCTAAACAATATGTAGGTTTTGGAGATGTTAATCTTAATATTTTACTTAATATTAATATTTTTTAATATTTTTCTTAATATCTTACGTTTGAAGACAGTTTTTAGGGACAGTTTGCATTCATTTTTTTTCTTATCTGATAAGGGGATAATAATGAGGGGTAATTTTCTGATTTGTCAATCAAAAATTGTGGTAGTTAGAACCACTCTTATATTGAAGACAAAAATTCTTAGCTTTCACAATTTGTTTTTATTTATGCCTGAAAATGAACATGTGAAGTATTGGCCGTAGATCAAAAAATTGAATGTAGACGCAAAATGGTCTTCGAACTTTCAAAAATGTGTAAAATATGTGCAAATTTAAAATTACCTTCTCAATGGGTTTTCTCATGATAATTGAAACATACAAAATACGCAAAATGCAAATACAAATTCTACTGCGTTAGTATTGTGTTCAATAGTTTGGTTCGCTAAAGTCACGAATTTGAATAGATCATATCTACGGTGCAACTGAGCAGTACAAAAATTGAGTTGATGATTATTGAAAAGGCATAGAGTATGTTTGTAAACGTCAAAAGCTTTAGCAAGTAAATTGACTGGCGTTGATGAAAACGAATACATATTATTTGTCATGACGCTTTCTGCGTCAAAAAAACGACGATTATTTCACGAACAAATTGACTTTGATTTACCGATATTGTGATCAATTCTTAGTTTAGGGAATAATGTTTAAAAGCACGCTTAACTTGCGTTGGATTGTCATCAAGCGAATATACGATCGATACGATCAAAAGAAAATGTATTTTAAACATAATCCAAAATTTATAGTAACTGTTAAATTCGTGTTTAAAAGTCAGACAAGAATGTATAATTAGAGTTTTTGTTGATTTCATTCAAACATTCCAAGCAGAGCGATGTATTTTAAGTTACGTTGCGTTGGAATGATATTGTATACGCCGTTGCATAAATTCAAAATTATTTTCATTTATAATGTTTTCAACTTCACGTACAAGGTTCAAGTACAGTAGAACCTCAGTACTGAAACCCGTTTGGACATATGGCATCCAATTGTGGGGCTGTACAAAGAAAACAAATGCTGAACCCATCCAAAAGTTCCAAAGAAAGGTCCTTCGCGGAATAATAAATGCCACTTGGTATATAAGAAATAGCGTTCTACATCGTGACCTTCAAATTGAAATGGTTACAGAAGTGGTTAAAAAACACGCTGTATCACACAATCAGTGACTGCAAAGTCATACCAACTCCGAAATGGAGACCGTCTTAAATGTACGAGACAATGTTCGGAGATTAAGAAAAACCAAGCCTCATGAGCTGATGGTCTAAAAGCTATGGGAAAGTGTTATAACTTAACCTTCCCACAATGCGATTTATAAATTAAGAAAAACAAATAATTTGTCGATCTTGCATAGATTAGTCCTGTTTCACCGGTGGTTTTAGTGCGGTAATAGTCCCACACTACTCGGTACCGATTCTTACCAAGTGTCTTTTGAAGATTTCCATTAATTACAAATCTGTCATATTAAATGTAAAGAAATTTTTCTTCCATCATTCTTTTAAATGCTTCATTATCAACTTCTAGGTATAAGTGCATTGGAAATTGAACGGGTTTTGAATGATTTATACCTTAATATTTTAAATATTTTTAAATTCGAAATCATTTTGATTTTTAAAAGCTTGAATTAGGGTAAGTCAGGGCATTAACTTCAATCTTTAATAACTTTGCTACTGAAAACATTTTTGATTCAGTTAAAATTTTTTATTAAATTTGTGAAAAACAAAACATACAAAAATAAAACAAGGATAACAATTAAAAATGTTCAACAAAAAATAAAATAATTTTAAAATAGCTTAAAAAAAGATACGGTGGGCAGCAATTTATTTGTAATTAGCATGCCCACATCCCTCACAAGTGTTTTTAAATGCAGAACAAAAGAGTACAGAGACCACTGACCACAAAAGATAAACTGCCTCATTCTTCCTTTTGTTTTTGTATGTCTTCAAAACGGGCGCAAATATTATCAGTATTTGTTTTGTTTTACGGTTATTCGGCATAATTATCTGAAATTATTGTTTACATATTTCTTATAGCTTAAATGCTATTTGTACCTCCTCGTAAATATCTATTATTATTAAATACAGAACGCATGAATGTGACAGAGACGACGAGAATTTAGGTATGAAAACAATTTTACATGTTACCTAGATAAGGGTAATACGGCGCAACTGCGCCATAATGCCCATACCGCATATGCGCCATATAACACAACGTACACACATTGAGAGCACATTAAACAAAAAAAAGTTATCATTTCTTTTTAAATATTTCTTATGTTACACAAGAAAAACAAAACTGTACTCTGCATTCCAATCAGTGTTGCCCCCCTACTGCAACTGTAGAGTTTTTGCTACAATTATTTTCTTCAAAAAGTCACAACGTATATTCGTAAAATATTGACAAAACACTACATTCATAAATTGGAAATATTTATTGTTAAAAAAGGGGAAAGTTATAATTTATTTTTAGTTCAAAATGGAGATATTTAAAATATTCAACGACTATTTTTTGCTTGAACTAAAACTTAAAATTCTTTCCAAGATCTGAAAAATAAAAAATTGAGCTGCAATTTTTACTTTAGATTCCTTTCCCTTAATTAAATTAATTAATTGTTGGAATTAAATTATTCAAAGCATATAAAATAAGCATGATAGTTACTTAATGAAGCAAAAATTCCATAATAGGTAAAAAGCAAAAAATATTTTATTGGAAACCATGAAAAAATAAACATAAGTCAACAAAGAGTACCAATAAAAAAAATCCTTCTCTTTAAGAAAAACCTACCACAGATTTGGAGTGAAGGAGACGGGTATTCAGTAATTTTATATCCAATGCATTTTGAATTTGTTTTCGAATTCATAATCCAATTTCGTGTTCCTATACTGTATACCTAAATTAATAACACACAATAGGCCTGTTTATTGGGAAATATTAAAGCTAGTGCAGTAAAATTTCCAAAGTGTCGATGAATAAGTAAGTACTAAAGTGGCTTAGTTGTTGTTTGCAAAGGGAGATTTTACAGCGCTAGCTATGGATTCCCCAATAAAACACACCTAAGATTATATTTTTTAAGTACCACTGCTTTAAAAAGAATCACCAATTTTGAAAAGGTCACATCTAGAATTTTTTCACAAATACATTCCTGCATATCAATGTAATCATATTTCTTCGCTGCACTTATTATGTTCAATAAAAGGACATCTGTAGTATATTGACTGTCATTGTCATGTAACTCAAAAGCACTTTTTTTTTTAGTTTTAAACTTAGCTTTTGAAAATAACAAGTTGTTTTGCACGGCCTGAACATTTAAAATTTTCATAGATGTGACCTTTTCAAAATTGGTAATTCAAATATATCTTAAATCCAAAACACTACATTTTTGATCACTTAGGGGGCAACACTGATTCCCATGCTTACATCAAACATGTGCTCAGCTATTTGTTGCCGCAGCTGCCGCAGCTGCCTCAAATTGCTTTTTATAGATTGACCAAGAAGTTTGTCCATCGAAGGTTAGTGGATGCTTTCTTTTTGGACAGTCACCAGAATCCAATTCCTTTGTAATGCATTCGATTTATCTTCGACCTTTTCGAACTTTGCTTCTACTGTTGACAATTGCTTATCGACAGTCAAAAATTGTTTATCGACTGTCCATATTCCTATACTGTATACCTAAATTAATAACACACAATAGGCCTGTTTATTGGGAAATATTAAAGCTAGTGCAGTAAAATTTCCAAAGTGTCGATGAATAAGTAAGTACTAAAGTGGCTTTGTTGTTGTTTGCAAAGGGAAATTTTACAGCGCTAGCTATGGATTCCCTAATAAAACACACCTAAGATTATATTTTTTAAGTACCACTGCTTTAAAAAGAATCACCAATTTTGAAAAGGTCACATCTAGAATTTTTTCACAAATACATTCCTGCATATCAATGTAATCATATTTCTTCCCTGCACCTATTATGTTCAATAAAAGGACATCTGTAGTATATTGACTCTCATTGTCATGTAACTCAAAAGTACTTTTTTTTTTAGTTTTAAACTTAGCTTTTGAAAATAACTAGTTGTTTTGCACGGCCTGAACATTTAAAATTTTCATAGATGTGACCTTTTCGAAATTGGTAATTCAAATATATCTTAAATCCAAAGCACTACATTTTTGATCACTTAGGGGGCAACACTGATTCCAATGCTTACATCAAACATGTGCTCTGTATACTCACGAAGATACACATAGCAAAATTATAGTAGAATCCAGAAACGGTAAATTTTTTGTTTCCTTTTTTTATTCCATAAAACTAGTCGTATCGGCCTACGATCGTTTTTTGGGTACTTCTTCATTGTATTGGAGTTTTGAAAGTTAGGTATTCGCGGGGTGCGCCAAAATGCCCACTGCGCCATTATGCTAATGAAAACTGTTGGAATTCTCATTATGGGCATATTAACTTCATAATTTTCACTCGTTTTGTTTTTAATTTCCTCGCCTATTTTACTTGCAGATTTCTCATTATCACAGCTGATCGCAACTGCTCGGTTCTTACCTTCAAATATATTATTGATTTTGATTGAGAGCATTGCGGGATTGACGGCACTTTTTAAATCACTCTTTGTTTTATCAGTTTCTTGCATTATTTTTGGTTTAATGGTTTAACCAACACAGGTGCAGTTTCTACCGGTTTTTTAGTAAGTCTGCATACATTATTTATTTTTTATATATTATCTACTTTCTCACCCTTTTTCTGTTTATCAACAAAAGAATCACTAATTTCTCTTTTTAATTGATTAAACTTTTCTTCTAATAAGAATTTAATTTTTTCTTCTATTTCTGTAATTACTAAACTTTTATATAATTCAATTTTTCCAATTAAATTGAAATTATTCATGACCAAACAATTCTGACATTTGTATTCAAAACCTGGAGTGGGTCTTTCAATCAAAAAATTTAATTTCATTCTCAACAAGTATTAAATATTTTTTTGAGTGAAATAATTTTTGACACTTGCCATTGCACTGATATTGACTCAGTCCGACTTTGTGGATTTGCCACTACATTTATGACAATTAACACTCACTGTCTTTAATTGATTTATTAATCTTCATTAATTTTTGTTAATGTTTTTTTTCTGTTGCATTTTTGTTTTTCTTTTTGCTACCATAAAGTTAAGAAAAAAGTAGATTTAAACTCTCGAACTAAATTTTACAACCGATCACTTTAAAGTCTCTCTCTCTTGTTCGGTAAATTAAATCTTTTAACAGTAAATGTTTTGGGAAAATATAAAGACGTTTGTCCTAAATTATTTCCTATTTCATAGACGATGGTTTGGTTAATCAAATTGATTCATTTGATGACTTGGGTGTTCTATTTGACACCAAACTATCATTAAATCCTCACATAGACATAACAGCAGGAAAGGCAAGTAATCGCCTTGGATTAATCAAGAGGTTTTCGAAAAAATTTAATGATCCTCATATCTCAAAAATCCTGTACTGTTCGCTTGTCCATTTCATCTTAATGCATTGTAATATTTTCTCAGGTTCGTTAATAAAACTTATTCACTTTATTTAAATTCTCCACTTATTTACTTTACAAAATAAAACACAGACAAGTCAGACAAGTGCTTTTATACTTTGCACAAGGTTCCCGAAAAAGCTAGAAGGTTCTAGTATTTGCTTCCAGAGCTTTCCATAGGGGAAATTTCCCATAAATGTCCCTTTCCAAAGCTTTCAATTTGACGTTTAGTATTGTCCCGTCTAATCCGAAATTCGGTGTTTCTTTTATTCGAGAGTGGTTATAGTTCATTCCAGAGTCGTTATAGTACAAACGTGGAAGTCGTTACACTGCCCCCTTCTTAAGATTGATCAAACCCGAGCAAATCTATCACATCCTTCACCATTATAACGGTGTAAACGGTCACTGTGAACTACTTTCATTTTACCTCCAAGTCCTTTGGTATGTGGTAGACGACAGCGTTTATTCGTGTTACAACAGTATACGGGCTTTCCCAATTTTGTTGAAGTTTCGGTGAAAGTCCCTTCCGACGGTGGGGATTATAAAACCACACAAGTTCTCCCACTTGGAATCCGTTTGTTGTTGCTTTTGTGTCGTACCGTGTTTTCATCCGATCACTTGTTAGTTTTCTTTTGCTCTTGTCCTTTTCCGAATGTCGCCCAGCCTTTCTTCTCTACCTTCACTATCGCTCAATTTCACAGGGCCAGTCTGTTGAATTTGCACTATTATTTCGTTGTTCTTCAAAGCCTTTGGTCTAGTTTTTGTTAGGATACCGTCCATTGAAACTGTTGAGATGACGTTCTTGGCATCATACCCCTTTGGCAGCTGATACTTCCGCACTAACTGACGACTTCGTCGTGCTTACCTTCCACCATCACTCTGTGTCCAACAGTTTTGACCGTTAACTCATCTGATCTGAAATAGCTGACATCCATGGACACTTGAAACCCGTGCTTTCCAACTGTGTAGCTTTCTTTGGAATTTCGCTTGTCACCCTTTCCCTGATATGTATGCCATTGATACGATCCAGATCTGGAGTCATCTTGTTGGGCAGTTATTAAGTTATTACTTCCTCTTTATTCCAATCGTCAGTGGAATCCGCTTTTGATCTGTGGATGGCAACAACCTCCTTTTCTTTTTCAAGAGTGCAATGCTTGTAGTTGGATTTCCATGGCCTTCTTGGTGGCAATCTGCACTGGCGTTGAAGATGTCCAGTTTTGTTGCAATTCCAACATGCAGGTCTTATAGGAGGCAGTCTGCACTGGCGTTGAAGGTGCCCGATCTTGTTGCAATTCCAACATTCAGGTCTTCTAGGTGGGAATCTACACTGGCGTTGGAGATGTCCGGTCTTGTTACAATTCCAGCATAGAGTAGGTTCATTTCGCTGGTTCCTTTGCAACGCTATTCTCTGGCATGAACACTCCTCAATTTCTAGCCCTCTTACTCGATGGACTCCTTGAGAAGCCTTTTCTGCTCATAGTCAGGGCGAACGCTAATGCCTCAGGAAGTGTGCGTTTTCCAGCAGTTCGAATTGCTCACTGAAGGTTGATATCAGATACAGCACGGACAAAGGCTTCTGTTGCTAATTGGTTGATGATTTCATCCACTGCAGCCAGATATGCCAGATGTTCCAACCGTTCGATGTCTGCTTGGAGCTGTTGCAGAGTTTCTCCTCTTTTCTGGACTCTAGTATTGAGTTGAACGCCGAAGACTTCTTGCATATGGCCATCTCCAAAGCGTTTGTCAATGGCCTGAACAAGAGCACTGTAGTTGCCGTTCTTATCTGCTGGTATGGTTTGTATGGTTCTTAGGGCAAGCGTCAGAGCTATATATTTGTCTTCCTCGTCCCAGCTATTTGTTGCCGCAGCTGCATCAAACTGCTTTTTATAGATTGACCAAGAAGTTTGTCCATCGAAGGTTGGTGGATGCTTTCTTTTTGGACAGTCACCAGAATCCAATTCCTTTGTAATGCATTCGATTTATCTTCGACCTTTTCGAACTTTGCTTCTACTGTTGACAATTGCTTATCGACAGTCAAAAATTGTTTATCGACACGATCGTCGTTCTTGGCTTTGTTACTCGAATCGTTCGAGAAAATTCTTTTGTTCATTGCGTTGTTCTTCAAATTTGGGGAGCTGTTGAGACAGCATACTGCTCATGTCCAATGGTCTTGCTTGTTCTTGCTCTTCCTCTATTCAATGTCAAATATAAACGTGCCTGGGTTTTCTCCACGTTTTCTTAAACCTTCTTGCAGATGAATTATAAGATCATTCTTTGTTCCAGCAGTAGGAAGACCTTGCTTGTTCAGCTCTGCCTTAAGTTCAACCAAATTTAAATCACTTAGAGTTTTACCCATTGTCTTTTTTTTTATTTTCACTTTCACAGACACGTTCACTTTTTTTGTAGTTTTTGTCTGTCAAACCCCAAATAAATTATCTTAACACAATTAAACTAATTTTTATCCCACTTCTGACACCAATGTAATATTTTCTCAGGTTCGTTAAAAAAACTTATTCACTTTATTTAAATTCTCCACTTATTTACTTTACAAAATAAAACACTTTACTTTTACAACCACAAAACAATTTATTGTTCACCACTGAAATCAATTCAACACTTTACTTTTATTACAACAACTTTACGCATTCACGATTAAAAGTAAACTGCATCCTCTGCCGGTTCACAAGGTTCCCGAAAAAGCTGGGAGATTCTAGTATTTGCTTCCAGAGCTTTCCATAGGGGAAATTTCCCATAAATTTCCCTTTCCAAAGCTTTCAATTTGACGTTTGGTATTGGAAGTTCGAAAGCCCACCAAAACTCTCCGTAGGTTGGTTTGTGTCCCGTCTAATCCGAAATTCGGTGTTTCTTTTATTCGAGAGTGGTTATAGTTCATTCCAGAATCGTTATAGTACAAATGTGGAAGTCGTTACAGTATATTGCAGCAGTGTGTGGTGTCCTGTGTACGATTTTTATTCAAAAACAATTCTTGTTATTCGTCTTTTGTCATCTTCAAGGGGATCATATTCACTATTTTCCACCGTATGAAAACCGTTTAAAACTACTCAGTCTTTCGACGCTGACCAACTGACGATAAAAAAGAGAATTAAAGTGAATGTTCTTTTCCTTTTTTAACTTTCTATCTGAATCAATAAATTTGGCAACCATCCTTAATCCTGCTTTCTTTTATACATGTTCAGCAGAGTAAATAAATTATGGATTATATTCTGGTTAAATTGTAATGCGCCCTGAATAATATATAACTCAATTGATTTTAACTTGCCAAAAAATAGTGTAAGAGAAAAATCATATTGTTCATTTTATTTTTATTTTCTCTTTAGAAACTCAGACATCTATCTGTTGAAACAAATAAATAAAAAAATCTTGCCGTTAAAAAGATATAATTATTTTAAGAATTAGGTCAAAAGCAAAAAAAATAACGGTTTTCTAATTTTGACTCGTAAATGACAAAGTTATTCAAAATAAATGTACATATGTTCAGTTTGTAGACGTCAAGATTTTCTACTTAAAACTTTGTATGGGCCATATTTAAATGTGCATACCCTAAATTATTGTAATATTTTCTCAGGTTCGTTAATAAAACTTATTCACTTTATTTAAATTCTCCACTTATTTACTTAACAAAATAAGACACTTTACTCTTACAAACAAAAAACAATTTATTGTTCACCACTGAAATTAATATAACACTTTACTTTTATTACAACCAACTTTACTCAATCACGATTAAAAATAAACTGCATCCTCGCTGGTCAGACAAGTGCTTTTATACTTTTCGCAAGGTTCCCGAAAAAGCTGAAAGGTTCTAGTATTTGTTTCCAGAACTTTCCATAGGGATTATTTCCCATAAATTTCCCTTTCCAAAGCTTTCAATTTGAAGTCTAGTATTGGAAGTTCGAAAGCTCACCAAAGCTATCCGTAGGTTGGTTTGTGTCCCGTCTAATCCGAAATTCGGTGTTTCTTTTATTCGAGAGTGGTTATAGTTCATTCCAGAGTCGTTATGTGACAGTCGTTACTTTATTTTATTTTTTTTCGTACACAAACTGAACAGTGAACGATGCGTATAGTTCCGATAACGATACTAGCTTCAAACTCGTTTCAGTTTCAATATTCATATTGGCAATCGGAACATAATGGATGCTTTGCCAATTCTGTTCTTTTGAAACTTCCAAACCATCCAGATTGCAAAGAAAAATTAGCTCTTGATTGATTTTCGCGATGAAAAGAATCTTTGATTATAACAAATTCGCAACATCATTATAACAAAACTCGCATAAACACAAATAATGTGCTTTATATTATAACGACTCTCACATTTGCACTATAACGACTCTCAAATGAACTATAACCACTCTGGAATAAAAGAAACACCGAATCCCGGAATAGACATGACACAAACCAACCTGTGGAGAGTTTTGGAAAGATTTGGAACTTCCAACACTAAACGTCAAATTGAAAGCTTTGGAAAGGGAAATTTATAGGAAATTTCCAATATGGAAAGCTCTGGAAGCAAATACTAGAACCTTTCAGCTATTTCGGGAACCTTGTGAAAAGTATAAAAGCACTTGTCTGACCGGCAGAGGACGCAGTTTATTTTTAATCGTGAATGAGTAAAGTTGGTATCAGGTTTTACAATAAGAGCGCTACAAAAGATTTTTTAAATAAATCATAAACGGTTTTGGATATCAATGAAATTCTTTATTCCTGTGAAAGTACGTTTGATGCCATTATGTTTGGAACTCGATTTATTTTTCATGCTTGCTGAAGTCCAGACTCTGAACATAATTTTCGACAGTTTTCAAGCATAAATCGGCCGATACTGCTGCAATTTCACGTTCGATATTCGTACGAAGTTCATCAATCGTCGCTGGCGTATTGGCTTAGTCCATAAACTTGACGTAGCCCCACAGGAAATAATCTAACGGCATCAAATCGCACGACCGAGGCGGCCAAGTAACTGGTCCATTTCGTGAGATAACACGATCTCCAAACTTGGTTTCCAATAAATTGATTGTGACATTCGCTGTGTGACCGCACAGTGGTTCGGTTTGGATGGGAGAGCGGAAAAAAGTCTGTTTTATCTGAACGGTGTAACGGATTTAAGTGAAATTTGGCAAACATGTTTAGATTAGTCTTATACATATTTGGTCAAAATATTGTTGAAAAAAAAAATAATTAAAAACAAAGTTTTTGACATTTTTCTAAAATTTGAGGGTTTTGATGTTTGTATGAGAGCGGAAAAAAGTCTGTAAAATCTGAACTATTAAACGAATTATAATGAAATTTGACACACATGTTTAGATTAGTCTTATACATATTTGGTCAAAATTTGGTTAAGAAAAATTTATTTAAAAAAAAGTTATTAACATTTTTATAAAATTTGAGGGTTTTGATGTTATATTTAAATAAAAGTTTTTTTTAGTAAAATCTTAACTTTTTATTTTGAATAAAATATTAATATTAACTATGTATATTATAAAATTAAATAAATAAAAAGATACATACATAAGCAAAATAAATTAAAAACAATTATGAAGTAGTAATTTTATAATGCTAAAATGAGGTTTTTAGCGTCTGCGCTGATTGGAAGTATTTTCTTTTTTGCCTGTGGCCTTAAACCTGTTATTATTGGATCTGATGATATTAGTTTATGATGCATCACATCTTCATTCGTCGCAATTCGGCTGCATTTTCTCGAATGAAACCTGCGGTAGGCTTTATAATCCTTATTTCGGCATTCTTGTGCTTCCTCGGAGAGCGGTCCAACAAGAAATGCACAGCTTTTAATTATTTATTCTCCATGGATCAAAGCCTTATGTACGGTTGCTGGCATATTGTACTATTTATATTTCCCAACGAACAGTTCAGCAGTTTCCTACGTGTAAGCTGCATATTTTTTTAAATCTAATTTTTCATTCGACGTTATTACTTCAAGGATAACAGCAAACCGCCAAATTAGTGATTCACTAACTCCAGTGATTTTTGAAGTCATGGTTGAATTTGCAAAAAATTTTCTGGAGGTGTTGCCGTAATTACTTGTCCCCGTACCTTGTTTTACTAGATCGACAATGATGCCCAGTTTTTCACGGAACTCCTGCTGAGTTTTCTTCTTCTGAGCATCTCTAATTTCGATTTCCATTTTAATGTATTGAATTCACTATATATGTTTGTTATTATATTTCACTTCACTTTCACTTATTGGTTGATCAAAGAGTAAAAATTTTTCTTACACACCTTACACAAATGCTCAATAACTCAATACTGCCTTATTTTCATTAACCCTTTATATGTATAGATTTAAGTAAGAGATTTTATTCTAATAAGCCTTGTAATACAAAATTACGCAATACACAACAAAAACAAAGCAATAAAACTTTAAAAATAACACTTTTTTTATTTTTATCTGCCCTACTTTTAGCGAAAAATTAAAAAAATAAAGGATTATCCCTTATCCTTTTCTATATTTTGTATTAAGCTTTATCATATAATTCAAAATACCATAAGACTATATTATTTTTCGTTTGTTGTTTTCAAGAAAATTAAGTTGAAAGTTGAAAAATTTTCGAGGCAGAAATAAATGGTTTCGCAAAAATCGAAATTCTCAGATCTGGGTCAAGGTACTAATTTTGTTTTATTTTTAAAATAAAGTTTGACATTTTTTCTTAAAATAATGGGCTTAACCAGTTTATTCTGACAATTAATACTGAAGAAATCAAACTTTTTGGTAAACACCACCGTCAAGGCTGAGTTTTTTGAAATCCGATTCAGTGAAACATTTTTGAGCATAACTTCCACATCTGCACGTATCTGCAGCTGATTTTTTCTGTGCTTTAACATGAATTTATGGAGCATATGTTAGCATACTTACTTTCTTGGTATCTTTTGGCGCTTTTTTTTAAATCAAAAAGTTTAAGAAAAAAGCATTTTTTCTTAGTACTAAAGCTTCAGGCTACTTATAAAAGGTATCTTTTATAATTAATCAATATTTTTTATTTCTTTAGATGATCGAAAATAGACCAATTAAATAATTTTAGAAGCTAGAGAATATATTAAAAGGAACTTCGGAAAAAAACATCTCAAAATTTGTTGAAAATAAGGTTCGCGATTTGAGTAAAATTATTTTTCAACTTTGAGGGCTTGTAAATCAGAACATACAATATATATATGTTAAAAAATACTTTTAAATCATACGCTCGGGTTATCTAGGAGTATAGGAGTACTTAAACATAAAGTTTAAAAGGATAGATATGACTTTTTCAAAAGACGTTTTTCCGCTCTCGCACCACTGTGCGCCGTCCTGTTGGAACCACATGTCCTCCAAGTCCATATCATCCAATTGGGGCTAAAAATATTCGGTTATCATTGAACGGCAGCGATCCCCATTCACAGTAACGTGCCGGTCTTGATATTTCACGGAAGAAGTACGGCCCAATGACACCGCCACCACACCAAACCGTAATTTTTTCGGGATGCAATGATGGATGATGGAGTACATGTGTGTTGTTCAGCCCAATTCACGAACATACGACGCTTCTGGTGGTCAAGCGGCTTCAGTTCTTGCGTCAATTTAATCTTGTAAGGATGTAAGCCAAGATCTTTTCGCAAAATTAGCCACAAAGACGTCACAGAGATGCCCAATGCTTGAGAACGACATGTGAGAGACACATTTAGGCTTTCTGCAACTGAAGCCTCAGCGGCAGCAATATTCTCGACACTACGGGCACTTCTTTGTCTCACTGGCATGGGAACAACATACTGTGCCTGTGGATTCAAATTTTTCCACTAGACGCTTAATTGTTGATCTGCTAGGACGATTATGACTACCATAAATTGGACGTAGTGCCCTTAACGTTGAGGCCACTGACTCCGAATTTCTGCAGTAAATTTAAATAATTTCGACTCGTTGTTGGCTTGTTGGCTTTCCATCATGAAATGGCAAACCTTACTGAAGAGAAATGTCAATAGAGCGGCAAGAAATATAGCGTCGTTTGCTGTCCCTGTCGCTCTATTTTTGTAGCTTTTGTAGCGTCCCTGTTGAAAAACCCTTCAGTAATAAAAGTAAAGAGGTGAATTAATTTCAGTGGTGAACAAAAGTGTTTTATTTTTTTAAGTAAATAAGGGGAGAATTTAAATAAAATGAATAAGTTTTATTAACGAACCTGAGAAAATATAACAATATATAAATGTCTGGCGGAAAAAAATTCGCATCTTCACCTCCAAGTGGTGCCCGCTGGATAGCCAATTAGGTGAACTAACGACGAGCGTTGGATCTATTGGATCCAAGAGCTGGGACACCTGAGTTACCTTCTCAGGAACTAGGAGCATAAGATAAGACATCGCTCTGAAGAACCAGCTCTCCATGAAACCCAAGAGCGTCTGACGCATAATGTGCGGCTCATTGGTCAGCGTCTGATCCCATGGGGGTGGCTGTATTTAAGACCTTGAAAAGATGAAGTAACTAAGCTATTTATGGGTAACAAACAAAAGTTACAAAAAACAAACATGGCAATGAATAAAACAAACAGATACATTACCCCAGGTGGCAGTCCAGATAAACTGGTAAATCCACTCTCTTCGGAGACCGGTCCTACGGATTCTGGGGAGGACCAATTATTGCTAGCAGGAAGTAGACGGAGTTTTAAAACACTGAGGACTCCGCCAAAAATATTCCCAAGGGTAACTCCATCGAAAACCCTTACCGAAAAATCAAATGACAAAGAAGTTATTAACGAAAAAGGAACCAAAATCTATGAAAAGATCGAAATAAAAGATCCGCAGTGTTCCAAAAAAAGCAACGAGATCCACCAAGTTGAATCCGAAAATTATTTCGAGGAATGGCAAACAGAAATAATAGCCAGAAAGAAACTTGAAGTCATCGTTGAAAGTCTTCAGCAACAAGTTAAGAGACTTGAAGAAAAAGTCAGCTTGCTAGACAAGAATTACTTGTGAAAAGCCCACCAAAAACCATTGAGTTTCATACTGATGAGGAAGAGCTTCTTTTTGAAACAGATGGTAACAGAAATAAACGTAAATCCAAGAAACGGAAAGCAGAGGGTAGCCCAGAGACTGTTCAAAAAATTAAGCAGGTAACTTCAAAAGCGGATATTGCTGCAACAGCGAAAAAATCAAACAATGAAATAAAAGATCTATCCCAAAAGAAGTCTTTTGATAAAGGTACTAGGCAAACTGCACCACCTCCAATCTTGATTTCCGGATTGACAATGTTTGGTGAGCTTAAGAACATAGTAGAAAAATGTACTAATAAGGCATGTAAATATACATCATACAATAAAGACAATTGGAAAGTGATTGTTGAAGACGCCGATGCGTATAGATCTATCACTGAAGAATTGAACAAAAAGAAAATTCAGTGGCACTCGTACGAAAATAAAGCTACATGGCCGATAAAGGTAGTAGCAAGAGGCCTCCACTCTTCATGTGTTGCCAAAGATATTGTCGAAGACCTTATTCAAAAAGGTTTCCAAGCTCTCGATGCGAATAATCTTATTAAAAATGAGGTAATCAAAGACTCCACTGGGGTATCAACGACAGCAAAAAGATCTCTACCTTTGTTTATGCTCACCTTTGAAAATAAAGAAAGTCTCGATAAGATCTACAGTATAAAATCAATTATGGGCATAGTTGTCAAAATTGAACCACTGCGAAAGTCAAAAATTGTTCCACAATGTAAACGCTGTCAAGCCTTTGGGCATACACAAAAATACTGCAATCGTGAGTTTGCTTGTGTCAAATGCGAAGGCAAGCATGCAACTAAAAGCTGTCCCATGGGCAGAGAACAGAAAGCGCAATGTGTTAACAGTCAAGGCAACCATCCTGCAAGTAACAGAGGATGTCCAGTTGCCAAAAAATTCCAAGACACAAAAAGAAAAAACAAAACTGGGAACAAGCTAAGAAATCCAATAATCACAAAAGCAATAGCTGAAAGCAAAAAAGTAGCCGTTGAAAACAAAACTAAAAATCAACCGCCAAAAGCTATTGCACTAAGCAAAAGTCATGAAAATAAATTCTATTCCCAAGTTTTTAAAAATGTGCGCAAGAACGAAGAAACATCTATTAAAGAAATACTTGAAATTATCCTGAAAAGATTGACAAACAAGATTTTAACATAAAACAGCTAAGCGAAGAAGTCGCTCTTAAAAAACAATGATGGACAGAAACCTCAAAATCGCAAAATGGAATGCAAACGGTCTTTTACAACATGTATCAGAACTAAAGATCTTTTTAGACATAGAGCATATAGACATTTGTTTGGTGTCCGAAACTCACCTCGCTATAGAAGAAAATCTTGATAGTAAATTACCTAACTATACGTGTTATCACGCTCCGCACCCGGCTCACAAAGCTAGGGGAGGATTAGCAATACTAATAAAAAAGTGCTTAACACACTATGAAGAGCCTAAGTTTATTAACGAAAACATGCAACGAACAACAATTAGTATTGGTATAAAAAAGAAAGAGTTTAAGATAGCAGCTATATACTGCCCTCCGAGGCGCTCTCCAACTTAAGAAGACTATGCAGAACTCCTAAATTTGTTAGGACATAGCTTCCTTGTTGGTGGCGACTTCTATGCTAAACACACCCAATGGGGATCTAGGCTCATAACAACGAAAGGTTAACGGCTATATCAAGCAGGCCGCAAATACAACTGCGAATTTTATTCTTCTGGCTCGCCAACATATTGGCCATCTGATTCTAACAAAATACCAGACCTTATAGACTTTTTCGTAGTAAAAGGTATTAAACGAAACCATATAAGTGTCGAAGGTAATTACGATTTATCGTCAGATCATACTCCAGTAATATTATCAGTGAGCGAAGCAGAAATAATAGAAAAAAGTAATCCTAAGCTCGTGAATAAAAGAACAAACTGGAACGAATTCAGAGATAAACTTAAAAGTTTTATAAACCTAAGATCCCTTATGCAAACAATTGAACAGATTGATCATGAAGTAGAACAATTTATTGCTGATGTGCAACAGGCTGCAGAAGAAAGTACTCCTACAATTTCGAACTCCAGAGAAAAAGAAATAAAATATCCTGTCGAAATAAAGGAGCTGATCCTGGAAAAAAGAAGAGCTCGAAGAAAATGGCAAGCTACGAGATTTCCAGGTGATAAGGCAGTTCTTACCCGTCTTAACAATGAACTAAAGAAAAGAATCTGTGAATTTAAGAGTGATTCACTTAGTAGATTCCTGAATAGCCTGACAGCGGATGCTTCTACGGAATACTCCTTATGGAAAGCAGCTAAGCGCCTTAAAAGACCACAGGCACAGAACCCGCCAGTAAAATCTCTTCGCTTAACATCTCGCGAATGTTTTTAAGCCATTTCCAGTAAGCACAGCTACAGATCCCTTCCAGTTTGTTGATAGAAACGACGAATGTGAAATTTCTTTTGTCACGCTCAAAGAAGTAAGAAGTATGTGTCAACATAAGTTGTCTAACAAAAAATCACCAGGGTACGATCTAATAACTGCTCATGTTTTGAAAGAAATGCCTTCTATAGCCTTCAAAAAACTCCACTTTAAGCAAGGTAAGCCACCAACAGAAATAACATCTTACAGACCTATATCGCTTATACCAATCATGGCAAAAGTTTTCGAAAAACTGATTCTGAAAAGACTAAGCAAAATAATAGAAGAAAGAAGACTTATTCCGAGCCATCAGTTTGGATTTAGAAATAAACACCCCACGATAGACCAAGTGCATCAAATTACGGATGTGGTGGAAAAGGCACTTGAAGAAAAACAAGTATGCTCGGCTATATTCTTAGATGTTGCTCAAGCCTTTGACAAGGTTTGGCACTTGGGACTTGAGTACAAACTGCAAAGGGATCTTCCCAGGCAGTACTACGAAATACTGAAATCCTACGTTACGAACCGACTCTTTAGAGTACGTTACGACCAACATTACTCGGAACTAAAGAAAATTGAAGCCGGTGTACCACAGGGAAGTGTCCTAGGACCAACCCTTTATCTGTTATATATAAGGGATATTCCAGTGGACATTAACGCTATCATGGCCATCTTTGCTGATGATTCTGCAATGTTGGTGCCAGATAAATCCGTTACGAAGGCTACACAAAAACTGCAAAATGCAGTCGATAAAGTTAGTGATTGGACGCAAAAATGGGGAATTAAACTAAATGATAACAAAATATAGATAAACTTTACAAACAACAAAATAAACAATGTTCCAATTCTTATAACTAGTACAACAGTACCTTACTCCAATACTGCCATTTGGAATGACTTTGGATGCAAAGCTTAAATGGAAAGAGCACATCAAAAAGAAAAAAGACTAACTAAACTTGAAGTACAGAAAAATGTACTGGTTACTAGGAATGAACTCTGACCTATCTATCCAGAACAAACTAATGTTATATAAGCTAGTACTGAAACCCGTTTGGACATATGGCATCCAACTATGGGGCTGTACAAGGAAAACAAATGCTGAACCCATCCAAAAATTCCAAAGCAAGGTCCTTCGTGGAATAATAAATGCCCCTTGGTATATAAGAAATAGCGATCCACATCGTGACCTTCAAATTTAAATGGTTACAGAAGTGGTTAAAAAACACGCTATATCACACAATCAGCGACTGCAAAGCTATACCAACTCCGAAATGGAGACTGTCTTAAATGTACGAGACAATGTTCGGAGATTAAGAAGAACCAAGCCTCATGAGCTGATGGTCTAAAAGCTATGGAAAATGTTATAACTTAAACTTTCCACAATGCGACTGATAAAGAAAAATCATTTGTCGATCTTTCATAGATATATCCTGATTCACCGGTGGTTTTAGTGCGGTAAGAGTTCCACACTACTTGGTGCCGATTCTTACCGAGTGTCTTTTGAAGATTTCCATCGGATAAACCACTTGAATAGGTCTGATTGTCGCAGATTTCAATTTATTCAAAAGAGATAGATCGGTTGCAAATACTGAATTATCCAGAGGTGGTGGTGTATTATGAGCATTAAGATCATATTTAATATGTAGAGAAGTTTCTCTTGAAGTAAAATCTGTAGAACAATTATATGTTGAAGTAACTTTGCCATTTTTGCTTAGATCATTTAAATTCTATTATATCATATATTCCTAAGTATTTATCAGTCACATATTAATAGCATTCGTAATTTTTTCAATTTTTTATGGCCTAATTCACAAATTGTTATTTTGGGTGACTTTAAGAGGCCTCTGCCCAAAATGTCGAACTCAGATTCGAAGATCGGAACTTCGAATAAAAATAAAAGCAAAAAAGCCACTCTGCATGAGAGAAGGAAAAAGGCAAACGATTCACAGAGTTATAAGAGTAGGTAATATACACACACAAGCTTCTTTTTTGTGCTTGCTTGTTTTTTTAGTTTGCATTGCCTTCTGTATCTGTATGTGATATGTGTTTACTTATTGGCATGTACGTTTTACGTTTTCGTTGTGTTTTAGGTATGAAATATTGGGTTGTTATTTTTTCATTCCTAGCGAGATCGTGGAACATTTGAAAAACGAAAAAAATATTTTCACTACATAAATGGAAAATTGGTGATGTTGACCTTGAATCGTATTTATCTAGAGTTATTGTTGTAGCAGGTAGATGCATTATGCTTTACTGTTTTTACTGAAATTTCAAAGTTAGTTGGCAACATATTGTATTTTTGCTTTTGTTAGGTACTCGACATTTTGATAAACTAAAGAAAACTTATTGGAAGGAAAAAATACAAACTTTTTTTAATTAAGTTTTTTATCCAATTTAATTCACTGCAATTTTGTGGTAGATACATTACATAGTCACTTCGGGGCTATCGTCGTCGGTCGGCTGCGTTATGCCAATTTATGTAGGAATATGATAGGTATATATAAGCATATGCCTAGGTACCTAGTATTTTTATATGAGGGTGGTCCTATAACTACCTACTTAGTCGTGGCGATTTATTTTTCAATATTGACCCAGCGATGCTCCAACTTCTTTAGCACGTCTGAAAAATACGCTTTCTTGAGGTTTGCAAAGTAGGCCTCCGTGGCGGCGATGACCTCATCATTTGACTGAATTCTCTGCCCTGTGAGTGAGAAGTCGTACGGGCCACGGGGCCAAATCTGGATAATACGGTGGATGGGGCAGCAGTTCGTAGCGCAATTCGACTAATTTGGTATAGTAAAATACCATAGGTATTAAATACATACTTACCTAGTTTCTTTTATGTTTTGATTATTTTGCTGTCATATAAAATACGTGACTAGGTAGGTATACATACCTAACTAGGTAGGTGATTTTTTGAAATCCCCTCACAACCTTGCTTCGCTCTTTTATCATGTCTCTATATCGAGAAAACAACCGTAATGACTTGGATGAAATCTTCAGAGTTGATTGTGTGAGCAAGAAAAAACTTTAGATTTTTTTTTATTAACATCCGCCCACTTTATATATTTTGAATTTTATAAACCGGCTCTAAAGAGTATTGTAGGCATCAAAAATAGTTTGTATGAGTTAGGAAAAAATGAAGTTAGCTTTTTAAATCCACCCACAGCATCGCACTACTTTTATCGTTTTAAAGAAAAAGAAATCCGCGCACTGCCACCCCGATTTTTAAATCTTGATTTCTCAGAAATGGCACCAGAGATTACTAAAGGTATCAAAAATATTTTGTATGCCTAAGAAAAAAACGTAGGTTGTTTTTTGGGATCCACCGACAACCACGTCCACTTTTATAGAAATGCATTGAAAACATCTTTGAAAATCTGGATGAAATGTTCAAAGTTGATTTGTGTTAGCAAGACAAAATTTTATACATAAACATTTTTTTTATCAGAATTCACCCGCTGCCATGCACACTTTTTATAACTTGGATAAAATACTACACATAAATTTATGTATGCGGTTGGTCGCATTATTTTGGTTAATGTTTAAAAATAAAGGTAAAATGGTTGCCTATCGAATAAGATCACTGAAGGGACTGATACGGGAAAATTGGCAAATATTTTTATGAAAAAAAAACAAGTTTTTTTACCCTCCTTTTGTTGAGATTTTCAAAACATTGAATTTATCGTTAATTTTGAAGGTATAGGTACTATTTGCATTTTCATTTAAACTTTGTAAAAAGGTAAAACGAAATGATAATTGACGACCCGAACAAAACTTTTGTCGCGAAAATGACGACCCATCATCATCATAAGGAAGGAAAAGACATAAGGAAGAACAAAAATCCTTATAAGAATCCATCAAGATCCTTATTTACATTTGCTTTTGCACTTTCAGTTTTATTATAAAAAGTTAATAAAAATTGAAAAGTTCAAGTAAACTAGTGAAAGCAAACTTTTGCTTCAACAATTTTCTGATATAATAACCCCTATATATAAGAAGAAGCAATAAGGACAAACAAAAAAGATCTCCATACATGTGTAGGATTTACCATCAAATTTTTTGTTCAGATTTTCTTGTGCACATTCACATTTATTAAGAAAAATTATTGAAAACTGAGTGTTGATTTTTTTACTACATGTATGTATATGTTGGTTTTATTGCCAGTGTTGGACTCGTGCATACAAAAATTTGAGATAAAAATAGTTAAACATGACATACCGATGATAGAGAACACGAAAAAAGTGGGTGGCACAGTTCTGTCTGTCTGTTCCTCGACCTACAGCCTAAACCAATCGATTTTTTTCAAATTTTGAACTAAAAGTTTTTTTTATTATTCCCTAGAGGGGAAATTGAAATTTTATTATCTCCAAAAATAACGCTACCTGCCTGCCAAACATCCCATAAGGAAAATTTCAAGTCTCTCAAAACCCACTCCAACGATTTTGACAAAAAAATCAGTGTACCTATCATTATATTTGTATGGGCTACTTTCTGGATAGAAAAATGGTTACTTTTATTGACCGTACATGCCATATAATGGTTTTTTGACTTTCAATATTCTCATTAACAGCTCAGCTGATTTCAATCAAAACTTTTATACAAAAGCTCCTTTAGAATTTCAATAGTACTACAGACGAAAATTTGAAAAAAAATTGGATTTAAAAAAAAATATGGGTACGAACTAAAATAAAAACGATTTTACAGTTCCAATTTCGATTTCCAAATAGAAGTTTATGGTATTTTTCGTCTTCCTTCCTTTACTTATCCTTTTTTTACTCGCGATTTTAGTATTTTTATAATTGATTCATATGACACACTTTTTGTACCCCAGTTTATTTTTACTGTATTTGAAACTGTGCCTATTTTCTGTAACTGTCTAGAAAATTGGTTGAGAAACGTTGAAGAATTAAACAAATATCATGTAGATATGTTGATTCAAATTTCATTGATACTCTACCTATTTTATTGCTGCAACAGTAACAGAACTTAGGCACAAAGCTGCTAAATTAGATGTTGGTTGTTGAATGTCAAATAACGTTGCGATTTTTTATGCAGAACAACGTTTGCCGGGTTACCTAGTTTCACTTTAAATATATAATTATACCTATATAGATCAATAAACTTTTACTCAAAAAGCACAAGTAAATTCTTCGAGTTTAAATGTGAGTAGGTAGGTACCATTAATTTACTGTCCTAAAATAGGTATAGGTACCTATAGGAACCTTCCTCCAAAAAGCAAATTCTTATCTAAAAACAAATCAACTAAATCTGGCTTTCTCCCAACTACAAATATATAAATAAATCTAGACAAATAGTTACCTACAAAGTACATAAAAACATTTCTGAAATTTATTTATTATTAACATTATTAAAGAATTAAAATCCGTACATAGGTTATTAGTAACGTAAAAATATGTTTCTTTGCACTTTGCACGCTCAGCAAAAAATGACAGAAAGAAACAACCGACACCAAGTCTAGCATTGCAATCATTACAAACAAAAATATTCTCGACCCTCATACGTGAGAACAGAGAAATCCTTCAAAGAAAAAACTTTCCTTGAAACCTAGCAACATATACCTATGTACATACAAACATATGTATTTTGATGACCTACAAAAACTCTCAAAAGAAATAAGAACAGAAAAAAGAAAATCTTTCCAAGGATCGAGACGATCGACAACCTGCAAGTGTACCTACACAACCGCGCGGTAGAGCAAAAATTAAGACAAAAAACCACCACCATTCATAAAATTCATTCCCAGCAAAAAAAAAAAAACAAATTCATACCCAAATACCAAAAACTAATATCAAAACCAGACAGAAATATCATCAAGCATAAGCCACCAACCACTCTCATTTTATTTCTTTTCCTTCTACACCCATCTGCCTAAGCCATACACACAAATACCGACTCTCCTTTCATATTGGTTATACTTCTTTTTGTTTATTTTCCAACATAAAAAAGGTATCTTCGAAAAAAGCCATCTTGTGGCGAATATGTTAACTAATAACTGCCAATTTAATAAAGTAACGACTTTTGATTGAAAATAAAGACTTTTATAAATTGTGCTATTTTGCAATAATTGGTTACTTTTTGGCATTTCTTTTGTATTGAAACAATTTTAGAAAACATATTTGTCATTTGGGGAAAGTTTTGTTATTGTTTTTATATAATTACACATTCAAAAATGCATTAGAAAATTACGAATTTTGATGTTTTTCAAGAGATCATTATTCAAAAATAGAGCCCAAACTTAAAAATCCACTCCGACGATTTCCTAGCCCTGTTCATTAGCTTTAAAATTACGTAAATATAATATGTGTTTTCCACTTCAATTTCTCAGAACCGTTGTTGAAGCTAAGCAGTTTTGAGTATTTTTCCGAAAGAGGTTACCAAAATATTAAAATAAAGTAAAAAAAAAGTGAAAAAAATAAAAAAGTGGCTCGACGTTTTTCTAGTTTAAATGTCATTCTTTCATAAGCACTTAAGTTTTTTGCAATACGTATTGTATGGACTTCACAACCGATGTTACGATTTGCCCAATTTCTTGTTTTTCTTGAAATTATGGGTGGAGGCCTCTTAAGAGGTTCGTGTATACCATAGTTAGTTCTATGAAAGGGAACGTGAAAAAGTTCAAATCTTCGTAGATGGTGAGCTCCTCCGCGGTAGTTAATGCCTACACAGGCTAACAAGTCAGCAGCATCAATTTCACCACTGATAAGTTGGTGGACAAATATTAAATCACTATTAACACGCCTTTCATATAAAGTTTGAAGTTGCAGAAGCTTAATTCTGTATTCATAAGGTGCCAGGTTGAACGGATCAGCCCAAGGGAGTCCTTTCAAGGCAAAACGAATGAAGTTGTGTTGTATTGATTCAATACGGCTTTTATGAATTTCGTAAAAAGGGGTCCATACTTGGGAAGCGTACTCGAGATGGTATTACATAACAGTTTTATAAGGAAAGAGTAAAGTACGGATCGTAAAACTCCTTTGCCCAGCGTTTTAAGAATCCCATCATGGAACTCGTTTTATTTACAATAAAGTTAATATGTACCGTAAAATCAAAATCAGAACTAAAGTTAACACCCAGGTCTTTGAAATTTAAAACACGACAGAGTGTGTGTTCTGAAATGGAATAATCAAAAGCACTCACTACTTGCTTTTTAGAGAAAGTTATAATTTGGCATTAAGAGATAGGCCAACACCGAATATTAAAACTGTCAATATCAGCCTGCAAGAGAACATGGTCATGATAAGATTGTGTTTTGAAAATCTTCAAATCGTCAGCGTATATAAGAATATCACTATAGCGTATACATGAAGTAACATCGTTTATACCGAGAATGAACAAGAACGGGCCCAGATGACTTCCCTGAGGTACACTCGAGTGATCTTTTTTCTAGGTAGGACTTTATCCATGATATAATAACTATCGGAAAACCAAAGGTTTTAAGTTTAAATACAATAATTTCATGACTAAGTTGATCGAACGCTTTCGAAAAGTCAGTGTTTATGCAATCAACTTCATTTCCGTTTTCTAATGCATTAGAGCATTTATGCAAAACGGTAAGGAGATTTGTTACCGTTGACTTTCTTTTCACAAATACATGCTGTTGATCACATATAATACTTTTAGTAGGAACTAGACTCTCGCATACAACTTGTTCAAAGAGCTTTGGTATGCCAGACAGCTTTGCTATGAAACTATATTTCTTTATATCATTTTTTTTCACCTTTTTTTTTAATTTTGGTGTAAGAAATGATTTTTTCCAAAATAGGGGAAATATGCCTGTTCTTATAGAAAACTGGAACTAAAATTGAAGGGGTTGAAGTAGTTTAAATTTGCCCTTTTTCAATAATATAGGGGGAATTCCATCTGGACCAGATGAGTAATCATCAATTAATAATGAGAGAAGGTCTAAGATAGTACACGGTGGCACTGGGATATTTTTGCAGCTAGTTTGGTCATAGGCATGTAAGTTTTTAAAATAATCTTCGTTATCATCTAAGGGCTTGCCAACAAAAGAACTACGAAAATTTTTTGCAAAAGCGTTACAGATATCAATGGTTTCCAATAACGAACAATTTTCATACACGAAGTTTGTTGGATAACCATCTCAGTTTATTTTAGAATTAACAAACCTCCAATATGCCTTTGGGTCATTTTTTAGTGAACTACCCATTTCGTTTACATGATTAGTGTATAGATTTTTTGAAGGAATTTTAAATTCTTCAAAAAGGGTTTTTTTTTAAATTCATTTTTATTTTTCAATTTTCTTAAAACTATCTTAAGGCTAGACAAAAATTCATAAATACCAGCCTACTTATCAATATTTTAAAACTAACTTACTGGCCCCAGACGGGCGCTCTAAGTTAAACTTTAATAACTTAATACTAATGCCTTTCGGCCTAAGAACTATCTTAATACTAAATCCAGGTCGGTTTTATTTTTTACCGAGAAGAATTTACAAAAAACTCGGTATCATTGTCTTTTTTTTTTTGGTTTTATATAAAACTTACAAACTACATAAAAATAAATTAAAGCTAATTAAAAGTAATTAAAAGTAATGAAAACTACTTGAAGCTACTTAAGACTACTTAAAACTAATTATAAACTAATTACAGACTACTTACAAACTAGAACAGCCACAGCAAGCATTTTCCGGTTTTATATTTTTTTGTATTTTTGTTGATTTTATATTTATTTTTGTGTTTTTGTTTGTTTTATGTATATATGTATATATTTTTTTTTGTGCCACCCTGACTGTCCCTACTTAAAAAACTAATTACCTAAACCTATGTAAGTCGGCCATACAAAAAGAAAAACGCAAGATTAACTATTAAATATACTCGTATGAAGGAACTTCATGTTCGTTTTTCAACCACCAGAACTGGTTCTCCTGCTTTACCCTATCTCTTCGGTCCCGTTCGGACATAGTCCTACAGAACCGAAGCTCAGCTCCGTCTTGTGGTAGGACGTCTCGACTGTGAAGGAGCCGCCGATCCACAGTTCTACGGCTGACGTGGTAGATTAGCGGAACCGCCGCTCTATCCTGGATCAGCCCCCGACTGTCTAGATGGAGGAATGGATCGGGCGGAATAAAGCCGTTTAGGCGCACACTCTCGTAGTAGTGTAATAAACTCCTCCAAAAATTAAGCTGTTAGAAGAAGACATCGCTCTTGCAATGTGACCTCGAATAAGTTTCAGCAAGAAATTATCTATCCTGTTTATGTTGGCCCCTTTGTATAGAACCAGGTGGGAATAGTAATGTTTATACCCCGACTCTGGTGTTCTGTGCAATCCAAGGCAGCGTCAAAGACACTGCCACTCAAACACCCGAATCTTTTCCATTTAAGATGGAGCAACGTTAAACCAAACTGGGCATCCATAGGCAATCATCGGCCGGATAAGGGCCATCTACCAAATCACCTTCACCCAGCTGTCAAGCCGGCTGCCATAAAACAACCGTTTTGTCAGGGCAAAAGCTCCCCTAGCCCTGGCCAGAGCAGCATTTTTATGTTTGTCAAAATATAAATACTGATCCATCCAGATGCCAAGGTACTTTACTACACTTTTACTCCACAGTGGATGTCCATTTGGCCCTACGATCACCAGCTTGCCCCAGTTCTTTCTCGCATCCCTTATGGCTCTAAGCAACGGAGTCCTAAACAAGATAGTTTCTGATTTCTGAAAGTTGATTTTCAACTTCCAGTCATCGCAGTATTGCTGAATCTTCTCGAAGTCACGCTGCAAGAGAATCCTGATGACCTCGACTTTTGGAGCTGTTCTGAACGCAATTACATCGTCGGCATACGCAATTGCTTGAGTTAGACTACTACTATCTGATAGATCGCTGGTGTAAATGCTGAATAGAATCGGTGAGTTGACCGCTCCCTGCTGAAGATCATTTTTAATATTAAAGGTTGTGGCAGAAGTTACATTGCCACTTTTGACAACAAACTTTCTGCCATTGAGCATATCATAAAGCATATATAAAAGTGGTTTACTAATGCCAAGCCTGGTCAGCTTTAGATAAAGACCCTCTTACTATACGGTGTCGAAGGCCTTCTCCAAATCAACCAGACAGGCACCCGTACACTGCTTCTTAGATTTGTTCCATTGGACATCAGAAACGACTTAAGACGCGGCATGAATGGTGTCATGTCCCGCCTTAAAACCGAACTGATTGTTCGGTATGATGTTATTGTCCTCTGCCCACTTAGACAGAGCTCTATTGATAACTTTTTCGAATACCTTGCTGATACTCGGAAGAAGACTTATCGACCGGAGATTCGCCGGATTGGAGTTGTCCTTTCCTTTTTTTCGGGAGAGGATGCACCACAGCTGCCTTATACCGCACTGGATAATATGCATTATTCAGAGCGTTGTTAAACAGAGTGGTATAAATGTCTACTACTTCTTGAGGTATTTAGGAGTTGCTGCTTCAAAAACGGTTATGTAGGAGTTGTGATCTACTTGTGAAAGAGTTCTAAAGTTCACTTTCCATGCTCTTTTATTTCGGACTGTTTTTAGCTCTTTCGTTTTAAAGGACGGAATAAAAACTGAAAACTGCTTCGTCAATATCGCTAGATACTGATATATTATCAATACCAGACCTAGCAATTTCTTCTGAAAGCAACTCACAGTCTGCTTTTCTGAAGTCAAAAGTATATGAACAATCATAACGGTTACTGTTACGGTCATTGCTCAAGTCAAAAAAAAAAATATCCAAAGGAGGATGATGATTATCTAAATTAGTGACCTCAGAACTAGGTTCCAGAACCAAGGTCCTACTAGCGTCCGAAGAAAATACCAAATCGAGAATTCGATTTTTAGAATTTTTAACACAATTTTCTTGCTGTAAGTCAGTAGAAATTATTCTATCAAGAAGCAGAAGATCATTTTGAGAAGAAGTTAAAGAAGCTTCTTGGTAGGATTCGTCATCAGAAGGAACCCACTCAATGTGATGCTAATTAAAATCACCAAGAAGTAATATGTTGCTGTTGGAGCAAGACAAGTCAATAACAAGATCTAAGGCTTTAGAAAGTTCCACATAAACTCCGTCCGAGCTTTTCGGAGGAATATATGCATTTAATAAGTATTAATGTTTGGTCTGTATAGTTAGTTTTATACAGATTAATTCAATAGAGAGATTCAAAGGAAAAGATATAGACGAAGATATAAACTTATTTCTAACTGCAATTAAAACACCACCTCCAATTCCTTTTGGTTTATCAACATGACGATCTTTTCTATTTACTAGAAACTCTTGATTGAAAAGTTCCGTGTCAAGAAAACTTGAATTCAGCCAAGTTTCAGTCAAAACAAAGATGTCATGTGAAAATGCTTGGGAGTTCATATAAATATCAGCAGTTTTGCTAAAGAGGGTAATTCTGCTTAGTTTTTTGAAGATATATTTTTGGGCAAACTACGTGTGAGTCTATTTTTTTTAATAGAAAATTCCTTAACAAGAGCTTCAGGGGGCAAGTTATTTATATTGCAAATAGAATCAAAGTAATTGGAATGTGTTACTATTTTGAAAGATGAAACGAAACTATTTGATTTGCTAATTTTTGTTCACTTGACAGAATTGTTCGTTGGGATGCAATTATTAGCCAATAAGTGGGAAACGATGTCATCCGCAACGATATCTGGTTCAAGGCGGGAAATAAAAATAGTCTTCGGTTTAGGAACAGCTTTGATTGGCCTAGGATCGTTAATTACATTGAAAGTGGTATCACAATCCACATCTGGGATAGGGATTGCATCTGGAACCATCTCTGAACTTTGATCCATAACCTTAACAAGGGGAGCTAATTATAAAGCAGTATGGGGACTGGCAACAATAATAGTTCTTTTAGGGGATGGACTGGAGTTTCTTACAACTACTGTTTTATATTGTCCTCTTCTTTTTTTTTTGTTCTTTTTGGCAACTAATATGTTATCAGAACGCTCAGTTGAGCTGGATTGCGCAGCAAGTCCTCTCTGGATGGCGGGATCAAAAGAGGAAGAGGGTCCAGTAGTAGGTCGTCAGTAGATGTACCGACATCTACCGGATCATTTGGAAGTGTTAACGAATTAAGACCTGTGACTGCGTCTTTAAGATAACATAGCAGTTCTTCGAAACCTTTAGAAAGCTTCATGATGTCCACTTTAAAATTACCTATTTTAAAAGCAAGTTCAGATGAAGAGAGTTTGCGGCAGTCGGTGCAATACCAATACGCATATTTAGAATTAGTTGCTTTCTCAATAACCGCATTAGTTGAACCTATGCATTTGGCAAGGCCCAAAACAAGCAAACATTGGGGAGGAATTAGAGCTATCTATACAACTTTTTGAAGAGTAAATCATTTTGAAAATTAAATTTAAGAGCTTAAAATTAATAAAATAACATACCAGAAAAATTAAAATTAAAAACAAAAAAAATATTAATTAAATAAGTTAAAAAAAAAAAATAATTAAAAAAAAAATTAAATTTTACCAGGATTCGAACCTATACAACGAAGATTTGACTGCCGTGTCCATTTTTTTTAAATTCATTTTATTTCCCATTTTCTTGAAACTATCTTAAGGCTAGACAAAAATTCATAAAAACTAGACTACTTATCAATATCTTAAAACTCACTTACTGGCCCTAGCCGGGCGCTCTAAGTTAAACTATAATAACTTAATGCTAATGCCTTTCGGCCTAAGAACTATCTTAATATTAAATCCAGGTCATCCAGGAGAATTTACAAAAAACGCGGTTTCTATGTCTTTTTTTTTTTGGTTTTATATAAAACTTACAATCTACATAATAACTAATTAAAACTAACTAAAACTAATTAAAACTAATTAAAACTACTTAAAACTATTTACAATTAATTACAACCTACTTATAAGCTACCTATAGACTACTTACAAACTAGAACAGCCACAGCAAGCATTTTTCGGTTTTATATATTTTTTTTGTATTTTTGTTGATTTTATATTTTTTTTTTTGGTGTCACCCTGACTGTCCCTACTTAAAACTAACTACCTAAACCTATGCAAGTCGGCCATACAAAAAGAAAAACGCAAGATTAACTATTAAATGTCTGAAGGAACTTCATCTTCGTTTTTCCACCACCAGAACTGGTTCTCCTGCCTTAGGTGCCAGTTATAGCTTTCATTGAAAATTTTAATGATGGATTTTAAGGCATTTAGAAAGCAAAATCATTTATTATTTTGATGAAAAAATGAAGCTCAAGTCTTAATAAATATTTCTAGTCAAAAAACAATTTGAAATAGGCCCAACTTTCGTCAAATGACTTTTTAGATTTCAATGGTCATTGGTAAGGTAGTTCAATCATTGAAAAAAGAAAAGTCTTTTTATGTGGAAAGTTGGTCATAATTTTTGGAAGTTTTTTTTTTACAAGAAATATTAACTAAGTCTTGAGCTTTATATGTTCATAAAAAAAAATGGTTTTACTTTTTAAACGTCTCAAAATCCATTATTTAAATTTTCAATGATGAGTTTCAATGATAGCTATATAAAAAAAAATAGCACCTTACCCTATCTCTTCGGTCCCGTTAGGACATAGTCCTACTGAACCGAAGGTGCTCAGCTCCGTCTTCTGCGAGGACGTCTCGACTGTAAAGGAGCCACCGATCTACAGTTCTACGGCCGACGTGGTAGATTAGCGGAACCGCCGCTCTATCCTGGATCAGCCCTCGACTGTCTAGATAGAGAAATGCATCGGGCGTTAAACGCAAACTCTCGTAGTATTCGTTGGTGGGGTAATAAGCCCCGAAAATCAAGCTGTTGCTCGAGGACATCGCTCTTGCAATGTGACCTCGAATAAGCTTCAGCAAGAAATTATCTGCCGTGTCCTTGCTATCTGGACCACCGGGCCTGTTTGTTAGGAGCTAGCAAGTAAAAGTTATCAATAGATGAAATTAAAATAAAAGAAAGTTATTATTTGAAACAGAAAGAAAGGGACTGCACATTATTGCTAACTAAAGCTGAAAGCTAAAGCTAGATACCAACAAAAAAAAGTAGGGGACAAACACATGGTCATACAGAAAAAAAACAATGATAAATGCACTCAAATAGAGGAACACAAATAATTAATCACACAGAACAAAAAAAAATTCTTACCAAGAATTAAACAACTACTTAATTTTTTAGCACAACTAAGAACAAATACAGAAAAAGGAATTCATTACAATTAAAATATTCACTTATGCAGTGAAAGAAGTCAGTTACACTAATAAAAATTAGGAAATACTTGTACAAATAATATTTAAATACACAGGCGATACGTTAACACACTAACTAACTAGAACGAACCAGTGCTGTCCATGCGGAACTCCAGAGAATTTTCTGACCCGTACACGATTAAAACATTGTATCTATATATCTTTAATAAGACCAGTCCAAGAGTAGGTACGCATGTTGTCCATTGTATAGAGCTGGTATAAATCGCCTAA